>NW_020769480.1:278401-294651 GCF_900518735.1 Pseudonaja textilis | reverse complement strand
TCTCCCTTTCTCTCTCCTTCCCTCTTCATCTCTCGCTCTTTCTCTCCTTCTCTTTCCCCCCCTCTTCCTTTCTGTCTTCCTCCCCCTCCCCCTCCCATTTCCTTTCCCTCTGCCCCTTCCTCTCCCTCGGTCTGTCTGCCTCTCACTCTATCACTGACTCTGTTTCTCTCTTGCTTTTCATGTTCGGGCACCTTCTGGGACTTGTTGGAACCGCGCCCGCATTTGTCACGTGACATCGGGGCGTGTAATACAATCCTTGGCTTTGTGAGCCCAGGCTGCTAGAGCAATGTTTGTGCGTTGCGTCCTTTGTTTGCCAAGCGTCCTCCGCAATGAATCCCGTTTCGGCCAGCAGTTTCTTCTGGGACACCGCCTCCCTCACAAGAGCTACTGCTGGGGTGGGGGGGAGCCTGCCAAAGGCCCACATATATCCCCCACCCCACCCCGGCTGTTCACTGAAACACCTGTAGTCCTGCCCCCTCCCCCCACCCATTAGTGAAGATGGGGCACACTCCTCTCCCACACCCATGTTGCGGTCCCCCTCCCCTGTGTGTCAGATCCAAGAACAACAGACACAGAGGGCCGAACCTGCGGGGGCGGGGGGTAGAAGACAGTGCCTCTGAACCAGAGCAAAGTGCGTTTTCTCCCACCTGGGCGTCACCGCCCAGGATCAAAGGGCAAGGATTGCCTTGGGGGGGGGGGCGGGGTGCCTGGAATATTCCGGCTCCAGACCTTTTTGGAAAAGAAAAGTCACCTCAGTTGTTGGCTTATGGCCACTTAACAAAGAAGAAGTGGTCCAATTTCCTCCCAAGAAACCGAGAGTCCATAGCCACTTGCTTTCGCAATGCCCCCTTTCTACAGCCCCTCCCACATTTCGCTGGACCCAGGCCAGGGGTTTTCCTCACTAGGATGGGACTTTCCACGAACTGGCCAATCAAAACTCTGAAACAGGCTTGGTCACTAGTTGCCAGGCAGGGAAAGACACGCTCTCGTCCGATTCACCACTTAAGCTGCACGGCTGCCTTAAAAGTTCCATATCTCTGCGGGAGAGATTCGTTTCCCCGCACACACACACCAATGCTTTATTAAAGTTTACTGTACTATAAAATACAATAAAATTAAAGATTTTTTTCAAAAGGGCGGGCTGTGTGTCAGGATAAAAAAATGAAAAAAAGAAAAAAGGCGTTGACCCTTTTCAGTACAGCGAAAATACTAAACTACATTTGACTTTTCAATTAGTTGTTGCTAGCCATTTCTAAAACTACACAATTATTCAATCTTCAAACTAAAGTCTAATTTTTTTTTCCTATTTCAAGCCTAAAAAAGAAACAATTTCCCAGTGGAAACAGGACCGAATAGAAATCTTCTCTTTGTTTAAAAATCTTTGCGTTGCCATCCCAACCAAATCCATTTTTCTCCATCAATTTTTTTTCAGTTGTGAGGGGGAAAAAATACATTTCCATTTACACTTGTTTAATTTTCTGCACTGTCATTATCTACAGGCAGCCCTCGTCTTACAACAGTTCATTTAGCGACCATTCAAAGTTATGGCACTGAAAAAAGTGACTCCCCACTTACGAGCATTACCGCATTCCCCAGCGTCACATGATTTATATTTGGTTGCTTGCCAACTGACTCCCATTTATGACGGTTGCAATGTCCCAGGGTCATGTGATTTTTTTTGCAACCTTCTGACATGCTGTTGTGGTTCGCTGGCAGCAGGTGTGGATGGCTGAGGTCTCGGAGAGCGAGGACTCAGATGAGGGGCCTGCATGTGATGCAGGGATGGGGCCAGGACTATCAGAGAGTGGAATGCTGCCTTCGGAGATTGCGGAGACCGGCAGCAGTGATGAAGAGGCCCCCGAGGAGCCTGTGCCCAGCACGTGTGCACGCAGGGCTGCTCAAAGGGAAGAGCAGCTGCAGCAGCATGGGTGACTCAGGAGTAAGGCTGCAAAGTAATGGCCCCTCTCTTTAGAGATAAAAGCCAGCTGAGAAACCGGAGTTCTTTGCAGGAAGCAAAGAAATTTTTGCATTCAAGCCTTGTGGACATTCAGAATATCTTGATTGGTGTTTAGAGACTCTTTGCATTTGAAATATTTCTTAGTAACTTTATCTAGTGTTCTTGGTAGCCTTGCACCACCTTGGAAAGGCTCGTTCTTATCAGAGACAATTAGTTTGAAACAGCCTTTTAACCGGGAAGGAATAGAATTCGTAAAGAATCATTAAAAGGTTTTGCTGTTGCCTCTGTTTTGTGTTTGCTTCCTTGGGTCAGAACACATGCAAACTCACTGGGGAAAGCCAGATTCGCTTAACAACCGTGTTACTAATTTAATGACTGCAGTGATTCAGCTAACAAACTTGACCAGAAAAGCCATAAAATGTGGCAAAACCCACTTAAAGAATTTCTCAACATACATTTTGAGCTCAGTTGTGGTCGCACGCCGAGGACTACCTGTATAATAGCACAAATTGCCTCCAGAAGTTGTAAATGCTCCAACACTGGAAATATTTAAGAAGAGATTGGATGACCATTTGTCTGTTGCCAATCTTTTGGACCTCAGGGATCAACAAACTCATAATTTTAAAGCCCAGGGACCACTAAGCAGTTCTGTGGGTGTGGCCTAATTTTTGAGTGTGGCTTGGTGGTCATGTGACTGGCTGGGCATGGCTTGTATGTAAATATTATAAATATTTATATAAATATTCAACTTTTATATATATATAAAAGCAACTTTTACCCCAAATCAGGCAAAGCAGGCAGGCAGATTGAGTTGCTCACAGAATCACATTCAGAGATCTATCTATCTGCCATTGGCTAGCTCAGTCTGTCACATAAAATTTGCTTGCAAGCAAACTCACAAAATTAACTCACAACACCATGTATGTGAATATTGAATTTTTTTATATAAAAAAGAGCAAATGCCCAAAAGCAGGCAGGTAGATTGAGTTGCTCACAGAATCATTCAGTGATCTATCTATCTGCCATCAGCTAACTCAGTCAGTCACATAAAATTTGCTTGCCGTGAGTCTGCACTGAATAATAGAACCTTCAGTCCTAAAGGAGGTTCGGCTGTGCTTAAAAGCAGAGCCAAAGTTCTAAAGACTAGCTAGAAAGCAAGAAATCCTGCCATTTCCTGCTTCCTAGCTAAACTAAATCTCCTGGCACAGCAGAACAGCTGATGGTCAGAAAAAAAAAATAGCAATTTAACAGGCAAGTTTGCCGGGTAAGGAGTGAGTTGGTGGGGAGGGTTCCCATGGGCCATGTGGGCAGCACAGCCTTGTGTTTCTGCAAAGCCTGGATTAATTGCTTTTGGGGGGGGTGCTCTTGAGGTGAGATTTTTCTGTGGCTCACCAAAATTTTCTCATATCCCACCAGTGGGCTGCGGCCCACCGGTTGGCAACCGCTGGTCTGAAGTGATGTAGGGTTTCCTGTCGGAGCAGGGGGTTGGACTAGAAGACCTCCAAGGTCCCTTCCAACTCTGTTATTCTATTCTGTTCTAAAAATCACGATATTATTTTTTTCAAAGTTTTTCACCGACGAGCCCCGAAAGGAAAACCTTTTGTTCCGATTTTATATTCCCTTTGAAACATCCGCAGAAGAGATTCTTTTGCCGCCACGAAATCGACGGCTTCCAGGCTCCTCTGACCCTCCCTCCTCCCTTCCCCCACCCCCCAACCTACAAACCACAATCAGCATCGCTTCCCTTTCTAAAAGCAAAAAAAAAAAAAAAGGACAGGAACAGACACGCATAGTTGAGTAATATCTTTATTAGAAAGAAGAAGCATTATTAGCCAGCCTTGAAGCGTTCCGATTCTGCAAAAAAAAATTAAGGAGCTGATTTTGCAGGACAGAAATTTTTTGGGGGGAGGGGTGTATTGTGCAGAAGGAAGCACTAAGTGTGGGGGGGAAACTTCACTAATTCTACAAGGGAGCCCAAGGGAAATGGCTAAATCACTGTCCAGGGTCCTGAAAAGGGGGGTAGGGACCTCTGCCTTTGTCTACGCAAGCGGGCGTTCAAATTCTATTCAACGGGAGCAAGCAGGCCTGGGATCGCGGCTGTAATAGTGGAGGCAGTCAGAGGTTGCCTGAAGGGAGGTCTCTGACAGAGCAAGATGGGTGTGTGTGGGTGTGGGTGTGTGGGTGCCATTGAAGAGGGATCGCTCGCCCTGCCTTCCCCAACGGACAAAAGGATCCTGAATAAACCCATGCAGCTGATCAGAAAAGGGTGGAGAGAAAATGACTCAAGAGGTGGGGGATGAGCACCAGACAGGGCGCCCCTTTTAGTTAGCCTTGGTCCTGCAGGGGTGGACCAACTGCCCCCTTAAAACCAGCCTTCTCCATCGCTAGGGGCCTTTTGGAAAAAGGTCCCTGCGTTTTCACTCAATAAAGGAGAACCTTTTGTAGCTCGGGGTTGATATGAGGGGTCCTGGGTACTCTCTTGAGCTTGGGTGTTTTCTTCAAGACGTTTCATGACCCAGCTAGGTAATCGCATCGGTGCTGACAGCATTACCCAGTTCGGATCATGAAACGTCTGCAGGAAGACAGCCAAGCTCAGAGATCTCTCCCTTCTAACACCGATAATGTCAGCTATTGGGGTCATGAAATGTTTACAAGAAAACAATCAAGCTCAGAGAGCGCCGAGGACTCTCCCACGCCTCCACGCGCCTCCAAAGAAACCACTCTCACTCCAAAAAAACCCTCCTACATTTCCCTCTAGACCTAATGCTTGGAAGGCAAGCAGCCCCAGGAGCCCCTGGGAATGTTTCACTTCTGGGGCCTCCAACGAGGGCGGTGGGAAAAAAAATACTGTCAGTGGGGCAGACGGCGTCCACCCTGCTCTGGAGTCATCACGAGAGTCGGAGAAAGAAAAGTGTGCAGCACAAGTGTAAATGCAGCTCCCGGGGTTGGGGTCAGGGCGGGCAGGAGTCAAGCCTGCAATCATGGTTTACCTGGAAGGAAGAAAAGAAAGAAGGGGGGAGGTGAGAATTCTGGGTGGAGGAACCACTGGAGAGAAAGACCTGATGTATAATGCTATGCCTGTTCTCTGCGATAGAGTGGCATGGTCAGAAAGCGATAATTGGAAAATAATGGACACTGCAAATGGAGCCAAACTGGGCATCCTGGAGTGAGGAGGAGTGCCAGAGGAGTAATACCTCCTTTAAAAACCTTGCTCTAGTTGGCCAGGCTGGTAGCACCTCATAAGGGCCCCTTTCCAGGGTTACAGGAGAAGATGGTCAACAGTTTTGAAGGCAGAAGAAGGCTTTACACCCCAAACACAGATAAAACGGTAGAACCATCTTCTAGACCAGGCATCGCCAACCTTTTGGGCCTCAGGGATCACCAAACTCATAATTTAAAATCCCGTGGACCACTAGTTCTCAGGGGAAGAGGTGTGTGTGGGGGGGGGGTATTTTCCGATCGATAGGAAAACGGGGTGGGGGATTTTCCTGCAGACTTTGTGGGGGGATTTTCCCCAAAAGAGAACCTGGGTAAATCCCCCAAAAAGTCAGCAGGAAAATTCCCCACCCCGTTTTTCCTACCGATCGATTGTTCTTTATTTGAGATCGCAAGATACTGGCATTTCCAGCTCCGTTTTCAGGAGGAGAGAAAGAGGAGGGGGGGGAGAGAGAGACTTTTGGCTTTATGCAAGGAAAGCAGCAGAAGTCTTTCTTTCTCTCCTGGCGGAGTTTGGGGGAGAGAAAGACTTTTGCGGCTTTCCTTGCATGTGGCCAAAAGCAGAAGAAAGAAGCAGAAGGAAGCAGCCTGGGGGCCAGGCAAGTTCCCCCCCCCACTCTGCCCTTTCCCCCCTCCCCTCCCTATCTTGTGTGGTTTGCAATGCAAGCGACTCAAGCCTTGTGTTCCCACAGGCTATGTAAGTGGTGCAGCCTTGTTCCCGCGCAGCCTGGATTAATCGCTTTAGGGGGGTGTTCTGGGGGTGTGTGACATTTCTCTGTGGGCCAACACAATTTTCTTACGGACCACCAGCAGGCCACAGCCCACCAGGTGGCGACCACTGTTCTAGGAGAAGGGAAACTCTGGTTTCAAACCTCCACTGCCTTGTGGCTATATCTATTCTTGGAAAAGGCTTCAGGAGTCAACCAGAAGGCAAAATCCAGAGCTGGCATCCTAGAAGCAGTTTGCAATTGTGTACAATCACGTTCTGGTAAACTCCTGCGATGCAGCTGGAACTTATCCTATCAGCTCTGCCATTCCATTAGACTGTTTCAATGACATGAAGAGGGGCGAATCTGCTGTTTGGGTAACGGTGTATCCTCCATATTAAATTATCCAGGCCTCGTGCTCTGGAGAAGACATTCCAGCTTTGCATACAGCATTGAAACAACACGGGAAAACGGCAGGTACTGGTTTCATAGCACGAAGTTGCCCCGTTTGAGGACCCCTGATCTATGGGTTTTTCTTTCCCCCAAAAAATCAAAATGGAGGCCACAATCCTGCAACTGAAGCCCCCTTTCTAGTTGTAGCTGCCATTTTGATTGTTTTGACCCGTTGCAGAATCCTCTAGATGAGAGGTCTCCAACCTTGGCAACTTGAAGACTGGTGGACTTCAACTCCCAGAATTCTTGGCTGGCTGAGGAATTCTGGGAGTTGAAGTCCACAAGTCTTTAAGTTGCCAAGGTTGGAGACCCCTGCTCTAGACTGGCTCTCTTCAGACTTCAAATTGACCATGTTTGTTTGGTTTTTTAAACACACACACAAAAAAGTACGATTTGTTGAAGAAGCAACAGAGTCCGGAGAAAGAGACGCAACGTTTCACGCACCACACTCATGAAAAAAAAATCTCCCTCATGCAAAACCTAAGATGGCCACTCAGGGGCGGAACAGAGACTCCCACTGGCTGCCCCCTAGTGGCTCCCCAGGGTTTTGCAATCCAGATATCTAAACACACACACACACACACATACACACACGCTTCCTAGCTGAGCCTGGGATCTGGGCCCTGCTGTGAATTCCCTCCCCCCCCCATTGATGCCAACCTGGTGGATTCCCCCCTCCCTTGCCCTTCCCCGCCCCCCCAATGCAAAACTGGAGGGTCTGGGAACTCACAGGCGTCCACGGCGATAGTAGGCCTCTCCCATCTTCCGGCTCTTGATCATCAGGATGGTGCCAATCACAATGCCCACAAGGCCGAACGCCAGGCCCACCGCACACACCACGTTCTCAACCGTCTCCGGGAGGTGCTGTTGCATATTTTTGTCTAAGGGAAGGGGAGGAAAAAAGGGGCAAGGTGGGGAGGTTGCCATCTGGCAGGAGCACGTCCTATCCAGCAGGCGGCTGCGGGAATTCCCTGGAAGTTTCCACAGTGAGCGTTCGGTCAGCACAAATCCAATTTCAGCAAGCCACGGTAGCCTCGGGCTGCAAGGGGCTTTGGAGGTCAGAGCAGGAACCTTCAAACTTTCCCAGATAAACGGTTGATCGGCCCCTTCTTGAAACCCTCCAATGAGGGACCTCCCCCCCTCCCCCCCCCCTCATGGCTTCAAGTGGCAGACAGTTCCCCTGTTTCATCACTTTCCCCATCAGGAAATTCCTCTTTTCGTTCAAGTTTGGATCTCACCCTGTGGAGTTGCCACCCATGGCTTCTACCGTACCCGGAGAACGTCCCCTTCCCCATGTCCATCACCCCGAAGGACCCCTGCCTCTGTGGGAAGATGACACCCTATCTCCCCTCCCCTTCCTTACTTAGGCAAGAAAAACCCAAAGGACGCATACAGACTGAGTAAAACCAGGCTGAATAGCAGTAACTGTGAGAAAGATCTTGGAGTCTTAGTGGACAACCAGCTAAATAGGAGCCAGCTGTGTGCAGCAGCAGCCAAAAAAAGCCAATGCAATCCTAAGTTGTGTTAACAGAGGGGTACAATCAAAATCAAGGGAGGTACTAATACCACTTTATAAAGCCTTAGTAAGGCCACACCTAGAGTACTGCATTCAGTTTTGGTCACCATGCTATAAAAAAGATGTTGAGACTCTAGAAAAAGCGCAGAGAAGAGCAACCAGGATGATTAGGGGACTGGAGACTGAAAGATACGAAGAACGGTTACAGGAACTGGGCCTGGCTAGTCTAGTGAAGAGAAGGACCAGGGGAGACAGGAAAGCAGTCTTCCAAAATTTGAGGGGCTGCCACAGAGAGGAGGAGGGGATCAAGCTATTCTCCAAAGCACCTGAAGGCCAGACAAGGAATAATGGATGGAAACTGAACAAGGAGAGATTCAACCTGGAAATTAGGAGAAACTTTCTGACAGTGAGAACAATCAACCCATGGAACAGAAGTTGCCCTCGGAAGTTGTGGGAGCGCCATCACTTGAGACTTTCAAGAAGACATTGGACTGTCATTTGCCAGAAATGGTGTAGGGTCTCTCGCTTGGGTGAGGGGGTTGGACTAGATGACCTACAAGGTCCCTTCCAACTCTGATTATCTGTTATCCTTCTCTCCTTCAGACCAAAGATCCTCAATAGGATATGACCCCAGGCCTCTCCTACCTTTGTCCCTCTTTGCTGCCTCTTTAAGGTGTGTGTGTGTGTGTGTGTGTGTGAGAGAGAGAGAGAGAGAGAGAGAGAGAGAGAATCTCCCATCTATTGAGCACCTGAAGCCCCACCTGGATGGTCACTCTGGATGGGCAACTGTGGGGCAGACGGGCGCGAGGAAGGCAACCTTGGGAGTGAGCTTTTCCAAGGGGACACTCTCCCCTTTTCAAATTGTCTTAGATACATGGGACCCCCGACCCCAAAAGTTTGCTCTCCATCCCCCCTCCCCCCATGTTCTGCTTACCCCAAATCTTGCCCAGGGGCTCCGTGAGGCCCCAATGTTCCACCTGGCATATGTAGTCGTCATCCATGTTTGGGACGAAGGGCAGGTAGGAGAACCGGCGGAAGGCGTGGTCCTTCTTGGGGTAGTAATCCGTGGTCTGCACCCCTTCGGTCACCCGATGGCCGTTCTTGAACCAGGCCATTTTCAGCACCGGCGGAGAGAAGTTGTCCGCCATGCAGATCAGTATGTTGGGCTCCCCCATTTCCGCCGCCTTCTCCGGGTACAGCATCAATTTTGGAGGCACTGCGGGGGGAAAGTGAGGAAAGGGGGCTTCAATTGGGATGTGGGGGTGGGGTACTTTGACTTCCTACAACCCTTGGAGGAAAAAGACCATCCTTCAATGATGGGAAGGTCCTCGAGGAGAAGTCTGAAGGACATCTGGCTGGGATCAGAAGTCCACTTCTTGGCCCAGGGAATGGTTAGGGGCAGGGAGAGAGAAGACTGGGGTTTGGACCAGGCCAATCAATCAATCGATCGATCAGAATAGAACTGGAAACAGGAGATTTTCTGGTTCAAGTCCCTGCTCAAACAGGAGACCCTAGACCGCATCAGGTCAGAGGGTCCCCACATGGCATCAAGATTAATATTGGTTTGTTTGTTTGTTTTATGCTGCCCTTCTTTTCCTCCAAGATTATTCTGGCTGCTTCCGATGCTCAAGAGGAGGAAGGATGCTTGAGG
Source organism: Pseudonaja textilis (assembly GCF_900518735.1). The sequence continues at coordinate 285,151 of NW_020769480.1, read as the reverse complement.
AAATGCCTCACAAGTTGGTTGCGGTTTTGTTTGAAAGTATCCCCCTCTTCCTCCCACCTCCCCTGTTAAGAATAATCTAGGCAAGCAAGAAGGCTCAAGAGGGCAGAAACGAAGCAGTCAAGTCAAATCTCGATTAAGGTCGTAGACCAGCATAAAAAGGGTGGAATTGCAATACAGCAATTGTAGGGGAGAGAGAGGGGGAGAGAGGGAGGGAGGGAGGAGAGAGAGGGGGGAGAGGGGGAGAGAGGAGGAGAAAGAGAGGGGAGAGAGAGGTAGAGAGGAAAGACAGCAACAGAGAAGACAGAGAAGATAAAAGAGAGAGAGGAGAGACAAATGAGAGAGAGGAGACAGAGGAGAGAAAGTGAGAGAGTGAGAGCGGAAAGAGAGAAGAGAGAGGGGAAAGAGATGAAAGAGAGAGAAGAGAGAGAAGGGGAGAGTGTGAGAAAGGAAAGAGAGAAGAGAGAGAGGAGAGAGTGAGAGAGGAAAGAGAGAATAGAAAGAGAGAGAAGAGAGAAGGGGAGAGAGAGTGAGAGAGGAGAGAACAGAGAGAAAAGAGAGAGTGAAATGGGAAAGAGAGAAGAGAGAGAGAGGAGAGGGTGAGAGAGGAAAGAGAGAGAAGGAGAGAGAAGAGGGAGAGGAGAGGGGGAGAGAGGAAAGAGAATAGAAAGAGAGAGAAGAGAGAAGGGGAGAGACAGTGAGAGAGGAGAGAAGAGAGAGAGGGGAGAGGGTGAGAGAGGAAAGAGAGAATAGAAAGCGAGAGAAGAGAGAAGGGGAAAGAGAGTGAGAGAGGAAAGAGAGAAGAGAGAGAGAGAGAAGAGGGTGCGAGGAAAGAAGAATAGAAAGAGAGAAGAGAGAGAGAGGGGAGAGGGTGAAAGAGGAAAGAGAGAATAGAAAGAGAGAGAAGAGAGAAAGGGAAAGAGAGTGAGAGAGGAAAGAGAGAAAAGAGAGAGAGAGAAGAGGGTGCGAGGAAAGAGAATAGAAAGAGAGAGAAGAGAGAGGGGGGAGAGGGTGAGAGAGGAAAGAGAGAATAGAAAGTGAGAGAAGAGGGGGGGAGAGAGAGTGAGAGAGGAAAGAGAGAAGAGAGAGAGAAGAGAGGGTGAGAGAGGAAAGAGAGAAGGGGAAAGAGAGAAGAGAGAGAAAAGAGAGAAGAGAGAGAGAAAAGAGAGTGAGAGAGGAAAGAGAGAGAAGAGAGAGTTACACGGAGGGCAAAACGGAGAGGCTGAACCCCCTCGCCCCCACCCCCTGCCTTCATCAGTTGCGTTCATGGGGAAGCATCTTCCAGGGATCCATCTGGTGCAACCTTCCCTCTTCCCAAATATCCTCCGGATTTCAGGTGGGCTCACCCAGGGGGAGCAGCAAGAGAGTGGGAGGGAGAGGGTTGAAAGAGCCCAGAAGGCAGGCAGCTCCTCCCGTGAAAGGAAAGCTGAGGCTTCCACAACTCCAGAGTCGTTTCCCCCATCTTGACTTTTTCAAATTCCCCTCCCAAGGATGCCAATCGGGGCGTGGGACAAGGAGGAAGGAAGAGAAGAGAGAGAGAGATAGGGAAACCCCCTCTCCCCGTCCCTCTCACCATTAACGGCGGGCGTGTAGTTGGATCTCTTCATCAGGATGTCCAAGTTGGTCTGCAAGACGGCGATGTTCCCTTGGGCGCCCTCGGCTTGGAAGCTGGTGAAGCGGCCAAACTCGGGCAGGCGCCAGATGGTCTCCCTCTGCTCCAGGTCCACGTGGAAAATCTCATCGTCGTTGAATTCGAACATGAACTCAGAGCTGCTGCTGGTGTTCCAGCGCGTCTTCTGGACAAAAGCCACCTGGGACAACATCTCCACGCCAGGGTCAGTGATTTCCTGGGCTGAAAACAGGAGGAAGGGAGGGAGGGAGGGAGCGAGCGATCAGAAATGGTCAAGAGAGGAGCCCTCCCTCCCTCCCTCCTTGTAGATCAGAGGTCTCCAAACTTGGCAACCTTAAGACTTGTGGACTTCAATTCCCAGAATTCTCCAGCCAGCATAGTTTACTCTCTTGTAATCCCTTCCTCTGCAATCTCTCTTAAGAGATTAAGAGAGAGGAAAAAGCAGGCATAGCTGGCTGGAGAATTCTGGGAGTTGAAGTCCACAAGTCTTAAAGTTGCCAAGTTTGGGGGATCCCTGGTGTAGGGTCTCCTGATTGGGTGGGTGGGTGGGGTTTGACTAGATGACCTACAAGGTCCCTTCCAACTCTGCTAATCTAAGTCAAATCTAAGGTCTCTCCAGCCTTTGAGTCTATAGGAAAGGGGTCGGCATGCCTCCCATAAGGCCACAGTCTGCCCCCACCCCCTGAAAAAAAAAATCCACCTAAGGGGAGATGGGAGGTAGACTCTAGAACAGAGATCTCCAAACTTGGCAACTTTAAGACTTGTGGACTTCAACTCCCAGAATTCCTGAGCTAACGTGAACTGGAGGAGCAATTCTAGGAGTTGAAGTCCACAAGTCTTAAAGTTGCCAACTTTGAAGACCTCTGGTGTAGGGCCTCCTGCTTGGGCGGGGGGTTGGACTAGATGACCTACAAGGTCCCTTCCAACTCTGTTAATCTAAGTCAAATCTAAGGTCTCTCCAGCCTGTTGAGTCCACCGGAAGGGGTCGGCATGCCTCCCATAGGGCCACAGTCTACCCTACCCCCCACCCCATGAAAAAAAGGTTTGGGAGGGGGAAGGGGTCTCGGGTAGGCTCTAGAACAGGAGTCGCCAACCTTTTGGACCTCGGGGACCACCAAACTCATAATTTTAAATCCCACGGACCAGAGACCCTGGGAAAATCTCAAAAAAAACCCAAAAAAAACTCTGCAGGAAAATTCCCCACCTCATTTTCCTACCGATCTATCCTTCTTTATTTGGGATCACAGGATACCATCTCTGGCTCCGTTCTCAGGGGGAGAAAGAGAATGAGAGAGAGAGACTTTTGGCTTCATGCAAGGAAAACAGCAGAAGCAGCAGAAGCCTTTTTTTTTTTTTTCTCTCCCCCAAACTCCGCCATGAATGAATCTCGGTGAGACTTGTGCCGGGGCAGCCTCTTGGAGCAGGAGGCCTTGCAGGGTCCCAAAGACTCATTTCTGGTGGAATTTGGGGGAGAGAAAGAAAGACTTTGGCTGTTTTCCTTGCGCGCAGCCAAAAGCAGAAGAAGAAAGAAGCGGAAAGAAGCAGCCGGTGGCCAGGGAAGTTCCCCCTCCCTCTTCGTCCTTTCCTCCCTCCCCTCACTATCTCCTGTTGTTCGCAATGCCAGCGATGCACAGCCACAGGATTGCTTGCGTGGGGTGGTGCTTTTGGGGTGACATTTCTAGGAGGACCACCCAAATTTTCTCCTGGTTGGCGACCCTTACTCTAGAACGGGGGTCTCCAAATTTGGCCCACTTTAAGTACTTGTGGACTTCAACTCCCAGAATTCCTGAGCTAACGTGAACTGGAGGAGGAATTCTGGGAGTTGGAAGTCCACAAGTCTTGAAGGTGTCAAGTTTGAAGGCCCCTGCTGTAGAAAAAGTGCAGAGAAGAGCAACCAGGATGATGAGAGGACCGGAGACTAAAACATACGACGAACGGTTGCAGGAACTGGGCCTGGCTAGTCTAGGGAAGAGAAGGACCAGGGGAGACAGGAAAGCGGGATATTCCAATATTTGAGGGGCTGACCCAAAAGGAGGAAGGGGTCAAGCTATTTTCCAAAGCCCCCCCGAAGGCCAGACAAGGAATAATGGATGGAAACTGATCGAGGAGAGATTCATCCGGGAAATAAGGATAAATTTTCTGACAGTGAGAACAATCAACCCATGGAACCGAAGTTGCCTTCAGAAGTTACGGCAGCGTCATCCCTGGAAGCTTTCAAGAAGAGATTGGACTGCCATTTGTCAGAAATGGTGTAGGGTCTCCCGCTTGGCTGGGGGTGTGGGTTGGACTAGATGACCTACAAGGTCCCTTCCAATTCTGATTATTACTCCCCAGCACCTGAAGGCTTAATAATAATTTTTTAAAAAAAGTTAGAGTGGGTGGAAAAGGGCAAATTAACTAGGGAACTAAAAGGGAAGGCAGACATGGAAAACAACGCGATATGGGAAACATGGTATATTTGGATGGACGATACCTATAAGAATAGAACATGTAAATAAATAATGTTTATAATAGATACGAGGGTATGAAAGTATTGCGTATTGTAAGTTTAGACAGGAGACATAAACTTATATATAATGTTGCAGCGCTATTGAATAAGTATTGGTTTATTATGTATAAATGGAAAAAAAACTCAATACAGCATTTTTTTTTTATAAAAAAGAAGAGATTGGGCAGAAATGGTGCAGGCAGGGTTTCCTGCTTGGGCGGGGTGGGAGGTGGGGGTGGGCTAGATGACCTACAAGGTCCCTTCCCTCTCTGTTAATCTGCCTGCTGAGCGAGGGAGGGAGGGAGGGAGCGGGCGGGGCCCGGAGGACTTGTTGGCAGAAGTATCATCCCACCTCGGGGTGGGGGGGGTTGACTCCTCCCCTTGACTGCTTCCCCCCCCCCACAGCAACCCCCCCCCAGGCCCGTGAGCGCGGCGTGGGGGCGTCGGCTGGTCAAAACGTTCACCAGCCCCCCAAGAAAAGGGAGCCCAGGCTGGATCCCGGACGGATCTTGTTCTTCTCGCCTAGGGAAAGCGAAAGGGCCGGGTTGGAATTTTTATTTTTATTTTATTTTATTTTTGTTTTCTTTTCTCCCCAGCCCTCGGGCGGTGGCTGCGTTCCCACGGAAAAGTTTGCCCAACTCGGGGAAAGGGGTTGTTGGCGTGCCGACGGCCTGAACGCGCCGCGGGCCTGCCCGCCACCCAAGGCCTAGATTCGCACGAGGCAAGAGAACTGAGGGTCAGAAATAGGGTAGGGGCAGGAGGTGGGCGGGGGGCTGGACTAGATGACCTCCAAGGCCCCTTTCCGACTCCGCGAATCTGTCAATCTGTCCCGCTTGCCTGGTTCTTCCCCTCCCCCCGTTGCTTGGAGTTGCCACAGGAAGCCACGGAAAGCCACACACACACACACACACACACACACACACACACACACACACTCTTTCTCTCCTTTCTTAGAATAGCCGGCCGTGTGAATTCCACCCCACTTACCCACCCGCTAACCTTCCCACGGACCGTGGGCGCGGGGGTGGGTGGGTGGGAGGTGGGGGAGGGCGGAGAAAACCGGTTCCCCTCCCCCGCTCCCGACTTTTGCGAACTCGGGAAACAGCGGGAGGGGCGGGACGGGGAAGCGGGCAGAGATAACGCATCAGGGATCCTCAGAGTTGGAAGGGACCTTGGAGGTCATCTAGTCCAACCCCAAGCGGAGGACCCTACCCCTTTTCTGACCGACGCCCGTCCAAAATCTCTCCTTCAAAGGCTCAAAGGATTCACCTGCTCTTTTTGCCGAGGGAGGGAAGGAAGGGGGGGGCGGGGGAGGAAGTTACAGCCTCGGCTTCTTTTCCTTCCCACCGACGACCCCCCCCCAGGATCCAACTTCTCTTCCCCCCCCCCCGTCCCCGGAAAAGCCCCCCCCCCCCCCCGCCCCGCGCCCTTACCTCTCCCGAGTTCAGCCTGGGCCAGGAGCATTAGCGCCAGGAGCCGCGCCAGCCCCACCGAGGCCCCCGCTCCGTTGCCTTGGACAGCCATGCAGAGTCGTTGCAGAGTCGTTGCAGAGTCGCCCAGACTGAAAGTGGAAGCGACGTGTGTCCCGCGGGGGAATTTAGCCTCAGCCGTCGGGCTGGCCCGGGGGAGGGCGAGGGGGGGGGGCGGCCGCGCCCGCTCGGCGACCAATCAGAAAATCGAGCCGGGGTGACGTCGTTTGTCGCCGGCAAAGGAAGGCCGGCAGGTGGACGGACCCGGAGATAGAGCCCAGCCGAGCTCTGCAAGCTTTGCAGCCTGCAGCAGTTTCCGGTCCCGGCTTGTGTGGGGGGCTGCTGCTGGATTGCTCCCCACGACCCTCAAGACGGACGGAGGTGGGTTTACTCTTCCCAAGGCCAAATGGAGCGGAGGGGAGGGTGCTGGAGTCTGATTCAACCCATCAATCGGAGTAGAGCTTGGAAGGGGCCCTGGAGGTCGTCTAGTCCAACCCCCCACCCTTGCTCAAAACGGGAGACCCTATTATATACCATTCCAGACAGGGAGCTGTCCAGTCCTGAAAGAAAAGAAAATAAACACCTCCAAATGACAAACGGCAGTCCAATCTCTTCTTGAAAGCCTCAAGTGATGGTGTTCCCACAACTTCTGAAAGCAACTTCCGTTCCATGGGTGGATTGCTCTCACTGTCAGAAAGTTTCTCCTTATTTCTAGGTTGAATCTCTCCTTGTACAGTTTCCATCCATTATTCCTTGTCTTGGCCTACAGGCGCTTTAGAAAGTCGCTTGTCCCCTTCCTCCCTGTGGCAGCCCCTCAAATATTGGAAGATGTTATCATGTCTCCCCTGGTCCTCCTGTTCACTAGACCAGCCACGCCCAGTTCCTACAACCGTTTGTCATATGTTTTAGCCTCCAGTCCCCTCATCATCCAGGTTGCTCTTCTCTGTACTTTTTCTAGAGTCTCAACATCTTTTTTTTATAATGTGAACAAAAGTGGATGCAGTACTCTAGGTGTGGTCTTACTAAGGCTTTTTAGAGTGGTATTAGGACCTCCCTTGATCTTGATTGTATACCCCTGTTAATACATTTAGGATTGTATTAGCTTTTTTGAGAATAGAATAGAATAGAATAGAATAGAATAGAATAGAATAGAATAGAATAGAATA
>NW_020769480.1:263912-276995 GCF_900518735.1 Pseudonaja textilis | reverse complement strand
GAGAGAAAGAAACAGACGAATATCCAGGGAATCCTCGACTTACGACCCCGATTGAGCCCAGAATCTCTGTTGCTAAGTGAGACGTTTATTCCATGAATTTTGCCCCCATGTTACGACCTTTCTTGCCACAGTCGTTAAGTGAATCACCGCAGTTGTTAAATGAGTAACCTGGTCGTTAAGTGAATCCAGCTTCCCCAGGGACTTTGCTTATCGGAAGGTCGCAAAAGGGGATCAGATGACCCCTGGGAGGCTGCGACCATCGTAAGAACAAGTCGGTGGCCAAGCACCTGGATTTGGATCAGGGGACCCTGGGGAGGCTGCAACTTTCAGAAGGGTGAAAAAGGGGTCAGAAGTCATTGTTTTCACTGCCCTTGTGACTTTGGACGGTCGCTAAATGAACTGTTGTAAGTGGAGGACTGCCTGCATTGAGCAGGAGGGAGGGAGGGAGAGAGACCTGGCTGGATTCCCCTCCTCCCCCCAGAAAAGAACATCATATTTGGGTGGATTTCCTGGGGGGGGGTCAAAAGGATCCCAGATTCCAGACAGGGAGCGAGTTTGGATCCTGGGAAGAGGAAGATTTTGTAGCTCTTGAGAGGGCAGAACAGAGAAAGAGATTAAACCCTCATCCAGGAGAATTTATTTTATTTTATTGACACTTGCACCTCGTACAACAAAACCAAACACCATCTTCAGTGCATATCATGACTATGAAAATAAACACAAACACACATCCTTCACATTCTATACAATTGAATTGAAAACCCGATATTGCATTAATATTGCACTAGACAGTAGAATTCAATAGTTACTGCCCTGGGATAGAAGCTGTTTTTCAGCCTGTTTGTCCTTGTTTTTATTATTCTGTACCGTCTGCCAGATGGTAATAGTTCAAAAAAAGGGTGCCCAGGATGAGATGGATCTTTGAGGATGTTTTGAACTTTCTTAAGGCAGCGGGAGCTCTAAAGCTCTTCCAAAGAGGAGAGAGGGCAACCCATGATCTTCTGGGCAATGGTGTTAACCCTCTGGAGTGCTGTCCTATCTGAATGTCCAGGAAGGAAATGAAAAAGGGGTCCCAGTCTCCCCTCCCAGGGAAGAGCCCCCCCACCCAGGACTCACGTCTCTGGCCGATGAGGTGATCCTCTCTCTTGGCTGCCTCATAGTTGAACAGCCAGTAGTTGAGTCCACTTGGGCCTTCGTGTACTTCAGGAACTTTTTTTATCATTGTTCCGCCTCCACCCCCCACCCCCAACTCCATGATGGCCTGTATTTCCCGAGGTCGCTATCGACGAATATCGAGGTCGTAGAAGTACCTGAGCAGGAGCCTCGCCCGCTGCGTCCCGTTGAGGAAGCAGCATTCGTGCTTCCACTGGTGCAGGAAATGGGATGAAGAGGAGGAGGAAGAGGAGGAAGGCCATCAGTTTGGAGTCCAAAGCCCATCATCCCCAGCCTTTGGTAGAGGAGAAGGAGGGTCCCACGGAAGAAGGGAGGGTGGTGGGGGAACCTTCCTTTGAGATACTGGAGGAAGGCGCCCCTGGAGGAGGATAGGGGGACTGTCAGCTCTAGAGAAGAAGGCAGACTTGCTGGGGGAGGGGGGGTCTGGAGGGGAAGGGGAGAAAAAAGGGGGAGGAGCCTCCTTAAGGGATTCCCCCATCTTCCCCTGATAGAAAAAGGCAGGCAGGGGGCTCACCTGGTGCAGGAATCCCGTGAAGTCTCTGCAGGGAGCACATGGGATTTAAAGGGGGAGGAATTGGGGGGGGAGGGGAGGGCTTGAGGGGAAGTAATATCCATACCCCCCCCACTCTCTCTCTTCCTTTGGGAGGAAATATGGGGAGGGGGCACAAGCAGGACATCTAGATCGATTCTCCTGGGGTCTCCCACCCTTCACTCTTCATCTTCCCTGCGTCTCCCCGCTTTCTTCTTCCCCGAATCTTTAGCCCAAGCACCGGCCTTTGGATGATTGTCGAGGATCACACCTGTTTCCTATCCCGCTGTGGAAAGGGAACTTCACCAGGACAGGGGTGACACCCAAGCAGGAAAAATGCGAGGGGAACATCAGGCTAGCCATAAAAGCAAACTTGCATAGGAAAAGAGATTTGATAAAAGGTATTGAAAGAAGCCCCCTAGACAAAAGCCAAAGTAATTAAGAAAGCTAGGGAAACAAGAAAAAGAAATCCCTTACAAACAAAAGGCCATGCCAAATCAGCAAAACAAATAGACAAAAGACAGGAGATTGCCACTAAACAAATATAAGAAAACATTAGGATGAAACTAATAATCCAATCAAACCACCCCGCAGAGTTTACCCCCTGACGGAAATGAAGACAACCCCCCTGACAGGATTTAAAACATTAAGCACTCACACACAAAAGGAGAAAAGGTATAAAAATCGGGAGTTTATTACACAAAGCTAGCTAGCCCCAGGAACGCAGACTTCTTGCTATCTCTTGCCTTCCTGAAAATTAAAGGAACCTGCTTCCAAGTAGCTGCCTCTGTCTGTGTCCTTGCTCTGGAGCACTCCCAGCAGGAAAAAAGAACCCTTGGAAGAAAGGCATTTGCCTGCCTTTCAACACCCCCTCCCCCCCCCAAAAGACCCCCTGAAGTCCCCCTCAAAGGGAGGGTCTCCAGCCCCCCCCTCACAAAAGAGAGTTTTTGAGAGCCGATTGAAGGGAGCAACTCGGAGCCCCCAATATCCCCCTCCCTTGGTTCCCCTCAAAATCCCAGGAGAGCAAAGGGGGATTATGAGGGTGGGGGTTCTTGGTCTCCTCCCCAAATCCAGGGGCTCCCCCAGAAAGGACTGAAGGTCCCCTCCTGCCTGACCTTCAAAGCCTCAATTCTGAGATTCGGAAGAAAAAAACGGAAGTGTTTGCAGATGCCAAAATCTTTTTGCTCCAATGCTTCTTTTTCCTTCTGTGGATTCAGGGCTGAAAATGCCTCAGTTTCCCTATTTCCGCTTTTCCTTCCCTTCCTCTTTCAAGACAGCCGATTCAGACCCAGACAATGGGGGTGAGGGAGGGAGAGGAACCCGGCTATGACTCCCCACTTTGGCTACAATTAGGGGAACAGGGGGTGGGGCTCCTTATCCTCCTCGGCAATATGGGCAGGAATGGGGAGGAGACCACACAGAGACCAAGGCTGTTGGAGGCTCTGGAGACCCAGCAGTTTCCTTCCCCCTTGGAGGGGGGGGTCCTTCCCAACCCCCTCCTCCTCCACCCAGCCCCCTCCTTACAGGGGTCTCCTTCCCCCCTTCGCTCCCGGGGATCCGGCCCTGCGTCCCCACCAGCAGCATCAGGAGGAGCCCAACAAAGCCCATGGGTGCCGCCCTACAAGCGCCCCCCAAGGGAAGGGAGGAAGACGCAGAGGCTCCCAGCCCCAAAGGCGGAATGGAGGGGGGTCTAGAAGTGGGGGGTCTGGAAGGGTCTTCGACTTGGGAGTGTCCAGAAAGAGGAGGGCCAATAAGAATTAGGGGCAGAGTCTCCCTTGACTTTACCCGATGGAGGAGATAGTTGAGTGTAGAGAAAAATTCGAGTCGGTTATTCAGGCCTCTTCACTCCTCAAAATAATATTCTGGTTCTTAAGTCATGTTCCCATGCAAATGGCAGCAAGAAATTAAAAGGGATCCCGAAAGATGGAAAAAAAGATTCCTAGTTGGGATCCGTTGCAGTTTCCTGTCCGCTCCCAAAAGACCCCCCCAGAGCCCCCCCAAGACCACCTCAAAGGGAGGGTCTCCCCCCTTCACAAAAGGGAGAGTTTGGGGGAGTTGATTTCTGAGGAGCAACTCAGACCCCCCCAAATCCCCTTCTCTCAAAGCCCCCCCTCTGGGTCCTGATTGAGGAATGGGGGATTATGGGGTGGGGGGGGTCCTTGGTCCCCTCCCCAAATTCACAGGCTCCCCCAAAGGGATCCAAGCTCCTCTCTTGCTTGACTCTTCAAAGCCTCAAATCTGAGATTGAGAAGAAAAAAGTGAAGTTTCTGAAGGTGCCAAAATTCTTTTTCTTATATATTTTGGCGGCATTTGTGGATTCCCGTCTGAAAATGCCTCTTTCCCTGTTTCCGCTTTCTGCCGCCTTCCTCTTTTAAGGGAAGAAACTTTGTGGGCTCCGAAGTGATTCGGGCCTTGAAGCCTCTCTTGCCCTCGATCCCTTCCCCAAAGTCTCTCCTGGGGGTCCCAGCCCCTTCCGTCCCCCCACTCTGCCCCCCAGCATCCCTGGGTCCCTCCCATCCCCTCCTTCCCGGGCGTCTCCTTCCCCGCTTCGCTTCCAGGGATCCCCGACGCCGCCCCCCATCAACAGCTGGAGGACCCCAGCAGAGCCCACCAGCGTCCCCCCCCCCAGGAATGGGGAGACCTGGATGTTTCCTGCCCCAGAAGCGGAATTGGTGGCTCTGGACTGGTTGGGACATGAAGAGTTTGGAGGGCGAAGTTTCCTCCTCCCGACTTGTGGTCGCTTTCCGGAAGTTTCGGTCCTAGCTGGGTAGTATCTTCAGTGGAGTGGAGGGGAAAGGGTTAAAAAAAAGCTTCCTTCACTCAAAGTCAGGGAGGAGAGTAGCCAGAAGAAGCAGAACCAATCAGAATTCCCCGTTATACAGCATCATCAGTCTCCAGGCAGGGTCTCTCTTGCTTTCACCCATTGCAGGAGACAGTTCCAAGCTGTGACAGAATCCCAGTTTCAATGATGACAATGTCACACCTGCCTTTGGGTTCCACCTTCACCTTGTTTCTTCCTCGTGCTTTGAGCATCTGTGCAAAGGCATCTGAGGTTTCTACATCTCCTGTTTTGTGACCGAGTTCCCCATTTTTCCTCCGATTTGGTGGATTCCCGAGATTTGTTTCGAATCAGCTTCCAAAACTTCCTCTCTCTCTTACTTTCAAGCCCAGAATGAGGGGGTCAGGGATTCAGAGGGGGGCTCTTGGGGAAAGACTAGGGGGTGGCAATGAGGACTGAGGAGATCAGACAGATCCCAAGATTACAGCAGAGCCTTGGATGGGATCCCTCTTGACCCCCTCTTCAGCAAATGCTCCAACTGACACAATTCTTAAATGGATTAATGGGGTGTCTGGATGAGCCCCCCCAAGAAGGGCCTTAAAAGGTCTGCTCCAACTCAAAGTACTTTGCTAACAATGTTTCTCTTGAGGGATTGTTTTTAATAGCACTTAATTCTATAATGCTGAAGAACATTCTTTATTTGTAATTTAAAACAGGGGTCTAATCTGATTGCCACCCAGACAAAGAACAACATTTCAGGTGTGGGTTTTTCTGGTTTTTCATAATAAGCCCATTTGCATCTGGTAACATGAAATATCTTTCTGGAATAGCTAAAATAAAGGCAGTGGCTTTACAAAGTGAAAACCGTGACTATTTGTTCGAACAAGAAATGCAAACTCTAGATGAGAAAAAAATATTTCAGCAAAAAAAATTGGAGTATTTTTAAATAAATGGAAATGGAAAAGTTTCAATTTGGCATTTTATTGAAAACAACTTCAAATCATATAATTACTTTTAGTAGGTAAACAAACAGAGTTATCGGATGGCATGAATCATTTTTATGGCCCAACCCAAAATTAACCTAGTTTTAGACAAAAATCTACTGATAGGAGTTTGTGGTTCCAAACTGATAAGATGGAAGTTGCTGGAGAGATTTTCATTCACTTCTGGATCCACTAGTGAATCGCAAGATTCTTTTTTGTTTTTAAAGAAACCTCCCATCCCCCCCAGACTCAACTTTCTCCTTCTGTCCATCCAAGAATTGAGAGCCCTGTTGCCCGAAGTCCTAAGCCCGGTACAAGTCCTCGGCGGCTGGAGCGCCTATCCGCACTTTCACTGAAGCAGGAGATCCTATACTATTTCAGGATCCACTGATATCCCGACAGGATCTCTTTCATAAAAGTGACTATCCAGTCTCTTCTTAAAAATGTCCAGTGATGACGCAACCACAATGTCTGAAGGAAAGCTGTTCCAATGGTTAATTGTTTTCACTGTAAGAAAGATTCTCATTAATTCAAGGTTGCATCTCTCCTTGATTATTTTACATGCATTGTTTCTTGTCCTGCCCTCTGGTGCTTTGGAAAATAAATTGCCCCCTTCCTCTTTGTGGCAGCCTCTCAGGTACTGGAATACTGCTATCATGTCACTCTTAATCCTTCTTTTCTGCACACTAGCCACACCCAAATCCTGAAAATGTTCATATGTTTTAGTCTTCAGGCCATTAATCATCTTAGCTGTTCTTCTTTGCACTTTCTCCAAAATCTAAACATCTTTTTTGTAATGCGATGACCAAAACTTGATGCAGTATTCCAGATGTAGCCTTATTAAGGCTTTATAAACTGGCATTAATACTTCATGTGATTTTGATTCTACGCCTGTTTATACAATCAAGGATTATATTGGCTTTTTTTGGCTGCTGCTGCACACACGTGACTCATGTTTAAGTGATCATCCATTCGGACTCCCAAGGTCCCTCTCACAGTTACTGTTTCTGAGCCAGGTTTCCTGTAATCTGTTTTTCCTGCCCAGGTGTAAAATCTTACTTTTCTCTATATTAAGTTTCATTTTGTTGGATTCAACCTTGTCTCATTTGGATCAGAAAGGCAAAATATGCACACACATACAAATCTAGAGACATGGTGGGTCAGTGGTTAGAATGCAGTACTACAGGCTAACTGCCCACAGCCGGGAGTTCAACCCTGACTGACTCATGGTTGATTAAGTCTTTCATTCTTCGGAGGTTGCCAAAATGAGGACCCAGATTGCTGGGGATGATATGCTGACTTTGTAACCTGCTCAGAGTGTGGTAAAGCATTATGGAGTGGTATGTAAGTCTAAGTGGAATTGCTGTTGCTATATCGTTTCTCCTGAGTGTGGATCCTTTTATGAGAAATAAGATGACCATTCTGAGTAAACCTTTCAATATTCCATGGATTTATCTGGCTTCCCCCGTGTGGATCATCTTATGGGAAATAAGATGACCTCTTTGAGCAAAGGTCTTCCCACATTCCATTAATTTAAATGGTTTCTCTCCTGTGTGGAGCTTTTTGTGGGTAGTAAGTCCACTACTATAAGCAAAGGTCTTCCCACACTCCATGCATTTAAATGGTTTCTCTCCTGTGTGGATCATCTTATGGGAAATAAGAATAACTCTGTGAGCAAAGGTCTTTCCACATTCCATGCATTTATACGGTTTCTCCCCTGTGTGGATCCTTTCATGGGAAGTAAGATTATATCTACGAGCAAAGGTCTTTCCACACTCCATGCAACTATATGGCTTCTCTCCTGTGTGGCTTCTTTTATGGGAAATAAGATTAGATTTATGAGCAAAGGTCTTTCCACACTCCATGCATTTATATGATTTCTCTCCTGTGTGGAGCTTTTTGTGGCTTATAAGTCCACTGCTATAAGCAAAGATCTTTCCACACTCCATGCATTTATACTGCTTTTCCCCCGTATGGATCTTTTTGTGGATAATAAGTCCACTATTATAAGCAAAGGTCTTTCCACACTCCATGCATTTATACAGCTTCTCCCCTGTGTGGATCACCTGATGGAAAATAAGTTGACCTCTTTGAGTAAATGTCTTTCCACACTCCGTGCATTTATATGGTTTCTCCCCTGTATGGATCCTTTCATGGGAAATAAGTGTACAGCTACGAGCAAAGGTCTTTCCACATTCCATACATTTATATGGTTTCTCCCCTGTGTGGATCCTTTCATGGGAAGTAAGCGTACTGCTCAGAGCAAAGGTCTTTCCACACTCCATGCATTTATATGGTTTCTCTCCTGAGTGGATCTTTTTGTGACTTCTAAGTCCACTGCTATGAGTAAACGTCCTTCCACACTCTATGCATTTATACGGCTTCTCTCCTGTGTGGATTATCTTATGGGAAATAAGATTACCTCTTTGAGCAAAGGTCTTTCCACACTCCATGCATTTATATGGTTTCTCTCCTGAGTGGATCTTTTTGTGGCTTCTAAGTCCACTGCTATGAGTAAACGTTCTTCCACACTCCATGCATTTATACAGCTTCTCCCCTGTGTGAATCCTTTCATGGGAAGTAAGATTACCTCTTTGAGCAAAGGTCTTTCCACACTCTATGCATTCATATGGTTTCTCCCCTGTGTGGATCCTTTTATGGATAGTAAATTGACTGCTTGTTCTAAAACATTTTCCACATTCCGAACATTTATAAGGCTTCTCTTTTGTGTCAATCACTTTTTGAGATGTAAGGAAGTTATTCCCAAGAGAAGGAATGAAAGTCCCATTGTAATTTTCTCCCTTGTGTCTTCTTATAGCATCTTCTCCTTTGTTTTGGGTTAAATAGGGTTCATTTATTTGTACTTTAGCTTTGATTAGCTTCACACTTTTTCCAGTATATTTTTTTCTTATTTTCCCTTGTTGGGCAAGAAAGTCTTGCATTGGAGCATCAGTGGAAGATAAGTTTTCCTGATTCCAATTCTTTGACTGGTTTCTCTGGTTGCTTTCGAATTCCATTTGAATTCCAAACTTCTTCGTTCCATCTTTAGCACTGATCACTTGGAACAGTTCACAGGAATCTCGATTCTCCTGCCCATTTTTACCTTCAAAGCAAAAGAGAAATGAAATGATAACAAGGTTAGAGAAAAAGATCAAAGTGTAGAAAATCAAGTGAAATTCTTTCTGAAGTTCTTTGAAATTCCATTAGGTTGTATGTTTGCTTGCCTACAGTGGTGTGATATAGACATGATGGTTTCTATATTCATGAGTTATGTAAGCTGTGAAAATATCTCGAAAACATCTCTTTCTTTACAATTATCAATATATATGCAAATCTCACTCAGTCAGTTTTGAGTTAAGGAATAATCTTAGGTGAAACATCCAAGGAGAAATTAGGAGAAAACTTGAGATTTATTGGGGTGGCTTAATTTCAACAGAGACCTGTGAGAAATGAAACAATTTTGAAACAAGCTCCTTCTTCCATGGTGTACCCTGCAGCAGCTGCTCCACGAAACCCCTGCTTGGTCTGTTCCTCGATCCCAGCAATGAGATTTTGGAATGAAATCCTTTACTTGAAGCCTCCCATTGCCTTGTAAACTCTCTCTGCACTGAGACTGGAAAGGTTAGGATGCTTCAAGAATGGCTATTTCACTGCCCCAAAGCCTGATCAGCGTGCAAGGGCTCTTTGGCCGGATCTGGAACATTTCGCAGAGAACGGAGGCCTAATTACTTTAGTGCGAGATCACACGAAACCAGTAGCGCTAAGATATCAGGCTACTAATCTCTCCTGATCTCACACTGCAGTACTTTAGGCCTGTGTTCTTTTAGGAACTGAGGACTGCACCAGATCCAGGGCAAAAGTCTTTGAAAATGAAGTGGGGTTCCCTCTGTTTGAAAAGCATTTTGCCCTGGATCTTGTGCAGTTCTTGGTTAGCAGAGAACAGAGGCCTAAAGCACTGTAGCGCGAGATTACATGAGATCAATAGTGCTAGATTTTCTACTAGTGATCTCACGTGTCTCTCACTACTTTAGGCCTCTTTTTTTTTTGAAAATGCACCGAAGTAGGTAAAGGAAATGATGGTTCACCACATCATCACAATGTACCACATTTTTTGGACTATAAGACGCACTGGATCATAAGATGTACCAAGATTTAGAGAATGAAAGCAAGAAAAAAAAATAGGTATTGGCCCCCGCGCGTCCCATTTCTGCCCTCCCCGGCATCCAGATGCACTCTGCAGGACAAAAACAGGCCTGTTTTTGGTCCCACAAACCCTCTGTGCATCCCATTTTCAGCCTCCCCAATGCCAGGGAGGGCAAAAATGGGTGCCGCAGAAGCCGGCGGAGGCAAAGTGCTTCTGGATGCCAGGGAAGGCAAAAATCGGACCCGCGGAGGGCTTGGGAGGCCAAAAACAGGCCCGTATTCGCTCTATAAGACGCACAGACATTTCCACTTTTGGGGTGGTGGGCATTTTATAGTCCGAAAAATATGATAAGTCCAAACTGGGTGGGGGAATAAGTAGGGCGAATGTTGCAGAGCCTCTGCTGTGAACGATGGCCGTGACGCTGCAACACACATAATTTCGGGACTGGGTCTGAAGTACTTGGGGGAGAGCTGGTCATAACTTGGAACGGTCACTAAGTGAACTGTTGTAATTGGGGATTACTTGTACCCTAGGATGCTCTGAGTCACATTGCATGAGATCTTTGCTCTTGAATTGGACTGGGAGAAGGACCTAAAAAAGCACTTTGTTCTTAAAAAAGTGGTAAACCAACCGATACACTGTTTGTAAATTTATGAAGAAGGATGATGTTTTTATGTTTTATGTTGTATGTCTTATTTTTTGTTTGTTGTTAAAATAAAAAACTTTTTTAAAAAAGCACTTTGTTCTTTTCAGCCTCCACAGAGAAGTTTAAATAGAAATGGAAAATACAGAGAAGAAATGGCACAGAAAGCATCTAAGCAAAGAGACATTGACTCTTTCCTTCCTTGGAAGGCCTGATCCTTTCATTCTCCCTCCCAGGAGACAATATTTGATTAGTGTTTTTTAAATAAAAAAAACTAATTATAATCTCTCTTCTTGATTGGGGACTAGGAAACTCTTACCCAGAGAGACCACGTTCTTATAGTTTTCAAGCATGACTTCCGAATGCAGCGCTTTCTGGTCAGGATCCAGCTGAGACCATTCCTCTTCAGAGAAATACACAGCCACCTCCTCGAAGGACACCAGACTCTCCTGGACATGGAAAAAAGAACAGAACAGGAAGATTCACAAGATCTGTTCATCTTCATTGATTTAGACAAGAGGATAGAAGGGGAACTTCAAATTTGCAAACAAGACCAGATTGACAGGAATACCAGCACTCCAGAAGATAAGCTCGAGATATAGAAGGACCGACAGATTGGGCCTCATCTAACAAAAGGAAATCAACAGTGAGAAATGTAAGGTTCTACATTTAGGATAGGAAAACCAAACGCAGTGGCATAGAATAGGTGATACCTGGCTCAACAGTAGAAATTGCAACAGGGATCTTGGAGTCCTAGTGGACAACCACTTAAACCTGAGTAAACACTATGCTACAGTTGCCCCCCAACCAAACCCTAACAAAATTATAGGCTGCATTGAGAGGGGGTTAGAATCAAGATGACATGAAGTGTTAGTACCACTTTATAATGCCTTGGTAAGACCACACTTGGAATATTATATCCAATTTTCATTGCCAGATGTAAAAAAGATCTTGAGACTCTAGAAAGAGTGCAGAGAAGAGCAACAACTATTATTAGTGGACTGGAGGCTGAAACATATAAAGAACAGTTGCTAGAATTAGGTATCTAATGATCTAGTAGTCTGAGCCATTGGTTGAAAGGCAGAAAACAAAGAGGAGAAAATTCCCTGGGAAAATAATTTATCATCCTTTGCAAAGCGGGAAGGTTTGATCTCCTAATCAAGGCATAAATCAGAGGATTGGAAATTATCTTGTAGCCCAAAGTACTATGATTACATGCTCAACACGGCCACTCCCTTTGGATTTTAATAGTCTGCTTTATTTTTTAATACAATTTGCTTATTTTTGAACTACAGGTTATAAATAAGGCTTTTAAAAAATGGTAATGTGGCACTGTGACTATTTATTTTTCATTAGCCTTGCACAATTCCAAGTCAAAGAATAACCAGAAAAGGGTCTCTAGCAGTTCCTGCCACTGTGATACGTTTATTCCTATTTCTTGAAGGACTTTTTAAAAATTGCTTCTTCTAAACTACAAGTTGGAGGAGAACCTAGCAGAACAAGGTAACCAGAGGAAGCTATGCCGGCTGACAGCAACTTGAATCTACTATTCTGCTCTCCATGTTGTGGAATAACAAAAAAATAATCCAGGCCAAACGAGGGGGAAAAACAGAAGGAGAGAGCCCTCTGCACACCCTCTTCACTTCCTGAAGGGAGAATAGAAATCTAGTATTTTTTCCCTTTCTTACTTGATTTGGAGGTTCAACCGCTGTTTGATCTCCCACATAAAAACCAGGAAGCTTCATTCTTTGTTTCTCTGTAAGGAATAAAGAATTTCAAAATGCATAATTAACAAGATAGGAGGAGGTATTTTATAGAAGAGAAGGGAAGCAAAGGTAAGACAGATGGGGAATAGGAGGATCTTCCATTACCTCCTGAGGTGTCCTGACTTGGATCTTCCCAAGGGATCCTCCTGAAAAATAGCTCCTGAGGGGGATTTGATGGATTCTTCTTTCCCTCAGGATCTCCGATCTCCACACTGCAGCACTTCAAATAGAAGGAAGAAGCAGAATTAATGGGCATAACACGACATAAAGTGGATTCTTATATTCAGAAAACAACCTCAAAGCCCCCAATATCCATCCATGTGGCTGTGTGAGAAAAGAATGGAACAATGTCCTACCAGAACTGGAGAATTGCCACGTATTATGAACATGGGAGAAGTTTGGGAAGGAGGGGTGAAGCATTCAAGCACTTTCTCTATTTATTCCCTTCCGAGCTCCCTAAAGTCTCCCACCTGCCACTGGAGCTGCTCCTTCTGCTCCTCCGCCTGGCTCAGGAGGAAGCCTTCCGCCAGGGCCACCGCCTGGGAGCTGCTCTCTGCTCCACACTCCCGCACCCAGTCCTCCATCTCTGGGGGCAGGAGAGTCAAGAGCCGCTCCAGAACCACCAGGTCCAGCATCTGGGCTTTGCTGTGCTTTTCTGGTCTCAGCCATCGCCTGCACAAGTCATGGAGTCGGCTGCAAAGTCCTCGGGGACCCTCAGCCTCCCGGTATTGGATGGAGGTCCAGGGCGGAACTTCAGAAGGGAGGATGGTTCCCTCCTGTAGGACCTTCTGCCCAGTTCTGGTCCAGCTCTCCTCACAGCTCCCAGCCTGAAGAGCCACAGTGCCTTTTCTGCTCCCCTCCTTGGCCAAAGGGGGTGTCTCCATCCTTCCTCTCTGTGGCAGAGCACCTCCAAAGGTCTCCAGGGACTCTGGGGGGTCTCCAGGGGCCTCTTCTTTCACGGGACCATTTCTGGGGCCGCAGGACGGATCCCTGCTGGTCTACCGCTCTCCTTCCTTCCGTCCTTCCCCCGCAGAGGAAATCCTGGTTTGCAAAGGCTGCCGAGGGC
>NW_020769480.1:242376-263902 GCF_900518735.1 Pseudonaja textilis | reverse complement strand
ATCCAGCTGAGACCATTCCTCCTCAGAGAAATACACAGCCACCTCCTCGAAGGACACAAGACCATCCTGGACATGGAAAAAAGAAGAGAACAGGAAGATTCACAAGATCTGTTCATCTTCATTGATTTAGACAAGAGGATAGAGGGGAACTTCAAATTTGCAAACAAGACCAGATTGACAGGAATACCAATACTCCAGAAGATAAGCTCAAGATATAGAAGGATCGACAGATTGGGCCTCATCTAACAAAATAAAATCAACAGTGAGAAATGTAAGGTTCTACATTTAGGAAAGGAAAACCAAACGCAATGTCATAGAATAGGTGATACCTGGCTCAACAGTAGAAATTGCAACAGGGATCTTGGAGTCCTAGTGGACAACCACTTAAACATGAGTCAGCACTATGCTTCAGTTGTCCCCCCAAACCACCAACAGAATCATAGGCTGCATTAAGAGGCATAGAATCAAGATGACATGAAGTGTTAGTACCACTTTATAATGCCTTGGTAAGACCACACTTGGAATATTGCATCCAATTTTCATTGCCGGATGTAAAAAAATATCTTGAGACTCTAGAAAGAGTGCAGATAAGAGCAACAATTATTATTAGTGGACTGGAGGCTAAAACATAAAGAACGGTTGCTGGAATTGGATATATCTAGTTTCATGAAAAGGACTAGGGAATGACATGATAGCAGGGTTCCATGAATCAGTGGATGGAAACTATTCAAGGAGAGAACCATTCTACAAGTAAAAGAAATTTCCTGACAGTGGGAACAATCAATGGAATGACTTGGCTCCAGAAATTGTGGGTGCTCAAACATTGGAGTTGTTTATGAACAAATTGGACAGCCATTTATCTGAAATGTTATAGGGCTTCCTGTCTGAGCAGGGGGTTGGACTATAAGATCTACCTACCAACTCTATTCTTCTGTGCCATTGTTCCCAAATTCCCAAAGCTGAGATGTGCACTAAGTTAAATGGCTGTGGATCACACAAGGCCTAATTTTAGGTGAGCAAATGGGCAAAGCTGAAAATTGCTTTCACTGAAGACATATTTGGGGAAGTTTTGCCAAATTGATTGATTGATTGATTCTGCAAAACCTTCAGTGCCTTTCAGTAAAGTAATCCCACTTCTGGATCAATTGATTGACGTAGTAGTCTGAGCCATTGACTGAAAGGAAGAAAGCAAAGAAGAATAAATTTCCTGGGAAAGTCATTTCTCAGCCTTTGCAAAGCGAGAATGTTTGATCTCCTAATTGAGGCACAAATCAGAGGATTGGAAATTATTTTCTAGCCCAAAGTACCGTGATTACATGCTCAACATGGCCACTCCCTTTGGATTTTAATAGTCTGCTTTATTTTTTAATATGATTTGCTTAATTCTGAATTCCAGGTTGTAAATAAGGCTTTTTAAAAATTGTAATGTGGCAGTGAATTTATTTTTCATTAATCTTGCACAATTCCAAGTCAAAGAATAACCCCAAAAGGTCTCTAGCAGTTCCTGCCACTGTGATATGTTTATTCCTATTTCTTGAAGGACCTTTAAAAAAATGGTTATTGTAAACTCCAAGTTGGAGGAGAACCTAGCAGAACAAGATAACCAGAGGAAGCTATGCTGGCCGACAGCAACTTGAACCTGCTATTCTGGTCTCCATGTTGTGGAAGAACACAAAAATAATCCAGGCCAAAAGAGGGGGGAAACAGAAGGAGAGAGCACTATGCACACCCGCTTCCCTTCCTGAAAGGAGAATACAAATCTAGTATCCTTTCCCTTTCTTACTTGGTTTGGAGGTTCAATCGCTGTTTGGTCTCCGTCATAAAAACCAGAAAGCTTCATTCTTTGCTCCTCTGTAAGGAATAAATCATTTCAAAATGCATAATCAATAAAATAGGAGGAAGTATTCTATAAGAAAAAAGAGAGCGAAGGGAAGACAGATGGGGAATTGGAGGATCTTCCATTACCTCCGGAGGTGTCCTGACTTTGGTCTTCCCAAGGGATCCTCCTGAAAAATAGCTCCTGAGGGGGATTTGATGGGTTCTTCTTTCCCTCAGGATCTCTGATCTCCACACTGCAGCACTTCAAATAGGAGGAAGAAAGAAAAAAGCAGAATTAATGTACATCACCAGAAATAAAGTGGATTCTAATACTTGGAACACCTCAAAGCCCCCAATATCCATCCATGTGGCTGTGTGAGAAAACAATGGAACAATGTCCCACCAGAACTGGAGAATTGCCACATATTATGAACATGGGAGAAGTTTGGGAAGGAGGGGTGAAGCATTCAAGCACTCCCTCTCTTTATTCCCTTCCAAGCTCCCTAAAGTCTCCCACCTGCCACTGGAGCTGCTCCTTCTGCTCCTCCGCCTGGCTCAGGAGGAAGCCTTCCGCCAGGGCCACCGCCTGGGAGCTGCTCTCTGCTCCACACTCCCGCACCCAGTCCTCCATCTCTGGGGGCAGGAAAGCCAAGAGCCGCTCCAGAACCACCAGGTCCAGCATCTGGGCTTTGCTGTGCTTTCCTGGCCTCAGCCATCGCCTGCACAAGTCATGGAGTCGGCTGCAAAGTCCTCGGGGACCCTCAGCCTCCCGGTATTGGATGGAGGTCCAGGGCAGAACTTCTGAACAAAGGATGGTTCCCTCCTGCAGGACCTTCTGCCCGGTTTTGGTCCAACACTCCTCACAGCTCCCAGGCTGAAGAACCGCGGGGACTTTTCCACTCCCCTCCTTGGCCAAAGGGGGCGTCTCCATCCTTCCTCTCTCTGGCAGAGCAGCTCCACAGGGCTCCAGGGACTCTGGGGGTCTCCAAGGGCCTCTTCCTTCACGGCACCATTTCTGGGTTCACAGGACGGATCCCTGTTGGTCCTACCGCTGTCTCTCCCTCTTCCTTCCTTCCTCTGTGGAGTATATCCTGGCTTGCAAAGGCTGTTGAAGGCTCTGAAGTTCTGGAACTGGGAGGGAGAGAAAAACGGACGCCCAGGATCAGAAAGGGGGATTCAGCCCCTGGACCCCCTTCTCCTAACCTGCCCGCATATCCAAGCGTCTCCTCCCAGCGCAGGGCCTAGGAGCCCCCGAGCAGGGCCTGGAAGGAGGCAGCTGGAGTGGCCGCCCCCTTCCCGCCCTCCGGAGACAGGATCGGGCTCTCGGGGAGCCCGTTTCGAATCCTGCCTCCTCCTCCTCCTACTCGGCCGGCTTCTATCCTCTACTGCTGGGCCTACGCCAGGCCCACCCACCCCTCCCGCATGGAGAGGGCGGCTGCAGAGCATAGGATCCGATAAGAGCCCCTCACCCGGGGTACGTCTGAATGTCTCCCTGCAAGATTCTCCCGCGGGCTGTCTGACTGCTGCAGCGGCCCAGCGAGTAAGGAGAGCGAGTGCGGCGTCCTAGAGAGGCACGGCTCAGTGATGTCAATTCCTTTGCCGCCTCCTCCTCTGGGAAGGCAGCCGTGACATTCGCCCTCTTGTGGCCCAAAGGGCCTGGAGTTGCCTATTTTGGCGGAGGGCTCCCCCTGGTGGATCTGGGGCAAATTACCAGGATGGTAGAAAGGGAAAGAGGAGCACATCGGAAGGGAGAGGGCGGGGATGATGGGCTTGGGAGTAGGAGGAAAGGCCCATGTACATGGGTCAATGTCAGACAAAGGCTTCCACGTCTGTGCTTCTTTCCCCCCTTTTATATGAACCCAAATGCCTCGAAGGAGGTTTCATCTTTCTTCTGTGGCGATTCTAGAGCGGTTTGGTTATTTCTCATGTATAAAGTGCAACGCCACCTCCGCCTCTTTCATTAGATCCACTTCTATATTTATTTAGAGGAGAGGTGAGAGAAATCTTCTTTGTGACAATCCCTGAGATATTGGAAGATGCCCCCATGTTTCCCCTCGGCCTTCTTTTCCTCAGACCAGACACACCCAGTTCCAGCAACCAGTTTTTAAAATATTTTTTAACCTCCATCTTTATTGCTCTTCTCTACAGTCTTTCCAGAGTCTCAAGATCTTATTTATTTATTATACAAACACAAAGAAAAATAGAAATAGGAAGTTAAGGGAAGGAGAAAGAGGGAAAAAGAAAGTCTGGGGTACAAGAAAAAAAAAGAGGGGGGATGCTGATTTCTTTTTAGCAGAGTGCTAGATTTTAAAAAAATAAACCATTCCAGCCTGACAATTCAATCTAATGGACAAAAGCAAGGTCATTTAGGGTCTTTTTCTTTTGAACCCTTTAAATGTGAAAATATCTCATTTAATGGCTGGAGAAGGAAAGCGCACAAAGGTCCCAAACACCCCGTTGTGGTCGAGTGAGGGCGGGCTCCCGTCTGAGAGGATCTGCGCTCTGATTGGTTGCTGTGGATGGAAAGGGGGCGTTTCCTTTTTTATTTGGGCTGTTTGAGTTTTACCTCAGGATGTTCCTGACTGTCTTCTCTGCTGTGAATGTTAAATATATATTTATATTGATATAAAACTACATGTTTGTGTCCATGTCTCCCGCTTCCTTTGGGCAGCAGCTGTGCGAATCCCCCACATTCAATATCCTTGGTTGCACCTGCCAGTTGTGGGTTCCTATTTTACCCCATGAAAGAAAAATCAGGTCCAAGAAGGGAAGAAAATGGAGGCTGCTTAAGAAAGGAGCTTTATTGACTGGCAGAACCGAGAACAGCCTGCAGTTAGAAGAGAACAGAACTGGAAGGGATCTGGGAGGTCATCTAGTTCAGCCCCCTGTTCAGGCAGGAGAACCTCCAGCATTCCAGACAAGGGGCTGCCCTGCCCGGTCTCTCCTTCAGGGCCTCCAGTGAAGGAGCCCCCACAACTTCTGGTGGCCAGGAGTTACACCAGCTGATTGTCCTCCATCAGGAAGTTTGCCTCCAGATCTCCATGCTTCTTCTCTCCCCAGAGTTTCCCTCGTTGCTTCTCGTCTTCCGGAGGAGAGCTTGGCCCCCTCTCTCCTCTGGGGCAGCCCCCCCAATACTCTCCTGAAGCAGCAGGGAAAGGAGCCAGGTGAGTCAAGGATTTTTGTGCTGTTTTCGCCGCGTCTGGTGATCCGGAGGCTCCTTTGGGGGGTGTTTTGTCCTCTGAGGAGGCGGTCAGGGCTGAAGCCGCGCCTTCCTGGGGTTCCCCTCAGAGAAAGGCCATTCTTCTCTCCATCTCCCAATCCCCTCCATCCCCTCTTTTCCTCTTGGGGAGGCTGCATGCCAGATCTCCTCTGCCACCTTTGGCAACCGCCGCGGGCATCCAGGCTTCCCAGGCGAGAGCCAAAGTTTCTCCTGCCCTCCAAGCCCAGCCAGGCACCGCTTTGCCTGCAGCTCTTGTCCTGCAGCCTTGGCAGAGGGGGGGGCACCCCTGAGATGGTGGCTTTTCCCTCCTTGTCACCTCCAGCGGCTCCTGAGTTTCTTT
The DNA here is from genome assembly GCF_900518735.1 of Pseudonaja textilis. Next base: position 258,524 of record NW_020769480.1, on the reverse strand, counting down.
TCTGGGCTCCTCGGTTCCTTTTGGGGTGTGGAGAAGGGGGGGCTTTGGGGGGGGACCTGCATTTCCTTCCCCTGAGAGTCTCAGGAGTGAAAAGAAGAATAAAAAGGAGCCTTTTGATTCAGGGGCGCTTCCTGCTCCAAGGCTGAAAGAGGCGGAGATTCCTGGGGAAAAAACTCCAGATCCGCCCTTTGATACGAGCGAAGTTCCTTCCAACCTGTTTTACATATTTATATATTTTGTTTTTCTGCAGAAAAAGATATATAGATTCTTATACGGCTTGAGAGGGTGGGAAGATAGCAGATTAACAGAGTTGGGAGGGACCCTGAAGGTCATCTAATCCAACCCCTGTGGAAGTTCTCCGAGGAAAGGAGCCGGAAGCGGAGCAGAAAGGGCCAAATTTTACTCCAGGATCTCTGTTCGGGGCCGCCTTGCGAGGAAAAGGGGTTCCTCCTGACTCACAGAAGGAAGGAAAGGTGGGGATTCCTTTGCATTTGGGTCGAGGGGCGGGAAATCGGAAAGAACGGAATATACAATATATTAGTTCAGAAGATAGAGCGTCCAGAAAGAACAGGAGAACCAATGGGAATCCTCCCTTCTGAAACGTCATCAGTCTCCGGGCTGAGTCTCCCTTGATTTCACCCGATGGAGGGAGAGAGTTCGGCGCAGAGAGAGAAGCGGAGAAAGTGGGAGGGGGATCCTTTCAGTTTTGGGGGGCTGCATTCTAGTGGGGATTAATGCTGACTCTGGAGGGGAGGGTGGTCTCCCTTTTGCGCCCCCCTCCCATGATTCTCATTTAGTCCCTCTTTCTCTGTGCTCCTGGAGGGGCGGACTAGATGCCCTTTGACTTCCTGCAGTGCCCAGAGGGCGCCCAGGCTGGAGCTGCTGATTCTCCAGATGGGCAAAATAGAGCCAGAGCTCGAGGGGTCCTTCAGGCTAACCTCCCCCCCGCCGCTCACTCTTGGAGGAGGGAGTCCCCAGCAGCTGTGCTGGAGGACAAGGGGGGAGGCACAGCCCCACAGTCAGCCAGGACTTTGGGGTCGCACACTCCCCCCAACCCGAAGGGAAGCCAGGAAAACCCTCGGTTGAGAGTCCATGATAGAAGAGGTGGAGAGGGATCCCTCCTAATCCAGCCGGACCCTCTCCTCAGCCCCCCTCCCGCTCACAGGGGGGGGATTTCCATAGGGATCTCTTGGCTTTACAGAAAAAAACAGCGTTTTCTGTCCTTGAAACCCATGTCTCTCTCTCCCCCCCCTCAGCCCCCAATGGGAAGGCATCTCCACCTTTCTTTCTGGGGGTAAGGAAGGATCCCCCTTTTCCTTGCAAAACAGCCCCAATGGAGATCCTGGAACAAAGTTTGGCCATGTCTCCTTTCCTCGGACAATTTCAACATCCGACCATCATTTCAAAGTGCAATAATTGATACTTTCAGCAGAAAAAAAGTATACAAAGGTTCATTTTGGGGAGAAATGGCCAATATAAAAATGTGGACATAGAAATTGAATCGCCATGAACATTTTTTCCTTAGAAATTTGCATATCTCGGCTGTGGAATAGGAAGCGCTGCTAAAACAAGGCTCCTTTTTCTAATGGTTTTTCTTAATTATTTCTTAATTATTATTTTATTATGGTGTAAAATAGGAAAAATACAGCAAGTGAGGTAATGAGAAAGGGGAGGGGAGGAGAAATGTGAGAGAAAGGAGGGAGGAAAAGGAAAAGGTTTTTCGGCGCGGTAAAATACAAAGTGAAATTACAGTCTCAATTTTTTACTTCTATTATACGTTCTTACTAAATTTATTACATTTCTATTTTTAAAAACCCCACATTTAACCAGAAAATCCCAATTGAGACTTCATTTTTTTCTACCTCAAGCACAAAGTCCAGATATTTTAGTATTTTAGTATTTATTTGATTTGTCAATCACTTACAAGATACAGGTATAAGAATAAACATAGTTTTGAATACATGAGATAGATACTTATAAGAAAAATAAAACAATGGGACAGGGACGGTAAGCATGATTGGTGCACTTATGCACCAATCTACAGGCCTCTTAGGAAGGGAGTGAAGTCAATAGTAGACAGTCTAAGGTTACAGTTTTTGCGATTTGGGGAAGAAACCACAGAGTCAGGTAGAGTATTCCAAATATCGAGCACTCTGTTGCTGAAGTCGTATTTTCTGCAGTCAAATTTGGTGTGATTAACCTTGAATTTGTATCTATTGTTTGCTCTTGTGTTGTTATGGTTGAAGCTGAAGTATTCATTTGCAGGTAGGACATTGCAATGTATGATTTTATATACTATATTTAGATCGGACTGGAGGCAGCGTAGTTCTAAGTTTTCTAGGTCTAGAGTTTCAAGTCTGGTGGCATAAGGTATTCTACAATGAGTAGAGGAGTGGAGAACTCTTCTTGTGAAATATTTCTGGACTTTTTCAATTGTGTTAATATCAGATACGTGATATGAGTTCGACTGATGAGCTGTATTCAGGTATAGGTCTAGCAAATGTTTTGTATGCTCTAGTTAGTAGTGTGATATCACCAGAGAAAAAGCTACGCAGGATTAGGTTAACAACTCTTAATGCCTTTTTGGCTATATTACAGTGGGCTCTAGCACTTAGATCATTAGAGATGAGTATTCCAAGGTCCTTGACAAAGTTTGGATCCTCAACAAGGTCTTGACTATTTAGCTTGAATTCTTCAGGTTCTTCTATACCTTAATCCAATTAAGTGGAGTGGAATGAACCAAACAGAAAAAAAATGTAATATTAGTCAAATAGAAAAAACTTATAATTAATGAAAAAAAGGAAAAAGATAAAAAAAAGCAAAAAAAGAAAGCAAAAAAACCCACACCAATGTAAGGGAAAGAAAAAAACTATTCCCTTAAGAAAAAGGGGAAAAAATAACTTTCCCCCCATTGAGATCCACAACAGCGATCCTTGAACTCAAAACCGAGCTGCTAGCTGTATTTTGTGGTGGGTTAGAAAACCCCACAGCGCCGGGGGTAGAACCAGCTCTCCGGCAGCCCCTTTGCCAGGAAAGGAGCCAAAGACAGAAGATTTTTGGGGGGCTGGGAGGGCAGTGACCTCACGTGTGTGTGTTGTGTGTGTGAAAGCGCCCAACGTCTCCCCAATGAACCGCCTAAGAGACCCCCAAGTCCTCGCTGGATGTGGGGCTACCGCCTCCCCTTCTCCCATCCACTGCAGCCCTACTCCACCCCGGATTGGGGGGGGGGAGGGCAAAAGGAAGTCCATACTCCCCCTCCAGGGCTGGCCTGAACCCCCACTTGACCTGCGGCCCCCCAAAACTGAAAAGACCCCCTCCCACTTTCTTCACTTCTCTCTCTGCGACGAACTAGCCCCCCCCCAAAAGAAAGAGAGAGAGAGAGAGAGAAGCATAAGATATTTGTCTTTATGTATGTTACATTTTTTATGGTGCCCATCTTGTCTGAAACGGTATGAAGGGGATGAGAATAGATGACCTCCAGGGTCCCTCCCGTTGTTCTGTTTTATGATATCTCCCCTACAAGGAGACTCTGGGCGGCTTACAGGTTATGACTGAAGACGGGATATATTGAAATCTCCTAACATAATTTTCCCTGGGAGGGAAAAGGAGACGGGGGGGGGGGCGAAACCTCCGAGGGGGATCCGGCCTGGAAGGGCTTTCGGGGAGACGGTCGGAGTCCCCGTTTCTCCGGAGCGGCCCAAGGGCTCCTCCTGCCTCGGGCGGCGGGCGCAGAGAAGCGGCGGCTCCGTCCTGGGAGTCGCAGCCCTGCGAGTCTCCCTGAGGCGAAAGGCCCGGAATCTCCTCCTCCTCCTCCTCCCTCGGCTTCCTCGCCTCCTCCGCGCCGGAGCCTCACGGCCTCCCACCCTCCTTCCCCCACGGAACCTTTCCGGGGGGTTCCTCAGGAGAGGCCGGGGGTCCCTGCCCTTCCGCTGGGAGGCCGAGGGAGGGAGAGCCCGAGAAGGGCGGCTGCGCGGAGGGAGGCTTAAAAGAAGCCGGGGAGAAGGACGAAGGAGGGACCGTCCTTTCCCCGCTGGGGGCCACCCTGCCCGCCTGTCCCGCTGGCCGCCACCCCCGCCAGACCCGAGCTGGGCGTCCAAGCGAGGCTCCCGGTCCTCGTCTTCCCACCGCCCGGCCGTTTCTGAGGGGACTCCGGAGCCTTCCGAGGACTCCTCCGATCTCTGCGCAGCCCTCAGGGCGGCGGTTCCTGAGGGAGGCGAGTTCGGATCCCCTCAAGAGGCTTTTTCCCTCCGTCTCCACCGACGGTTCCTGGGCAGGAAGGAGGAGAGGAAGGCGGAGAAAGAGCCGCCTCCGAAGTCCTTGATAGGGAGCCACGGAGAAGGGCCTTTCGCTCTACTCCCAGGCCCGTCATCCCCGCCCTTCCCCCTCCCATGCGTTCCTCTTTCCCGCCCTTTCTGCCATCCTGGCCTTTGGCCCCCAATCCACCAGGGGGCGGCCTCCGCCAAGTGAGGGGAACTGCAGGCGCTTCCCCATTGGCCCACTGGAGGGCGAACGCCACGGCTCCCTTCCTAAAGGGGCCGAGGCAAAGGAAGTGACATTTTGAGCCTTGCTTCTCTAGGACGTCGCACTCGCTCTTCTCAACTCCAGGGGCGCCGCAGGAGGCGGAGCGGCTGCGGGAGAGTTTTGAGGGGTGATTATCTAGAAGTGCTCCATGTGAGGAGGGGGCTCTTCCCGGGGCCTATGCTCTCCAGCCGCCCTCTCCATGCGATGGGGAAGGGAGGGTGGGCCTAGCGGAGACCCAGCAGGAGAGGAGAGAAGCCGTGGGAGGAGGAGGAGGAGGCAGAATTTGCACCAGGTTCCTCGAGAGCCCGATCCTGTCTCCGGAGGGGGGAAGAAAGGGGGGGGGGCTCTCCAGCTGCCTCCTTCCCGGCCCTGTTCAGGGGGCCCTGGGCCCTGCGCTGGGAGGAGCCGCTTGGGGCTGCGGGCAGGTTGGAAGAAGGGGGTCCAGGGGCTGAATCCCCCTTTCTGATCCTGGGCGTTGGTTTTTCTTTCCCTCCCAGATCCGGAACCTCGGAGCCCTCGGCAGCCTTTGCAAGCCAGGATTTCCTCTGTGGGGGAAGGAAGGAAGGAAAGCAAAAAAAAACAGCAGAAGGACCGGCAGGGATCTGTCCTGTGGCCTCAGAAATGGTTCCATGAAGGAAGAGGCCCCTGGAGACCCCCCCCAGAGTCCCTGGAGCCTTTGGAGTTGCTCTGCCTGGGAGAGAGGAAGGATGGAGACACCCCCTTTGGCCAAAGAGGGGAGTGGAAAAGGCCCTGTGGTTCTTCAGCCTGGGAGCTGTGGGGAGAGCTGGACCAGAACTGGGCAGAAGGTCCTGCAGGATGGTACCATCCTCCCTTCAGAAATTCCACCTTGGTCCTCCATCCGATGCCAGGAAGCTGAGGGACCCCGAGGACTTTGCAGCCGACTCCATGACTTGTGCAGGCGATGGCTGAGGCCAGGAAAGTACAGCAAAGCCCAGATGCTGGACCTGGTGGTTCTGGAGCAGCTTCTGGCTCTTCTGCCCCCAGAGATGGAGGACTGGGTGCGGGAGTGTGGAGCAGAGACCAGCTCCCAGGCGGTGGCCCTGGCGGAAGGCTTCCTCCTGAGCCAGGCGGAGGAGCAGAAAGAGCAGCTCCAGTGGCAGGTGGGAGACTTTAGGGAGCTCAGAAGGGAATAAAGAGAGAGTGCTTGAATGCTTCACCCCTCTTTCCCAAACTTCTCCCACGTTGATAATATGAGGCAGTTCTCCTGTTCTTGTAGGACATTGTTCCATTGATTTTTCACTCAGCCACACAGATGGATATTGGGGGCTTTGAAGTTGTGTTCCAAATACAAGAATCAGCTTTGTGTCATGTGATGTTCATTAATTCTGCTTCTTTCTTTCTTCCTCTTATTTGAAGTACTGCACTGTGGAGATCAGAGATCCTGAGGGAAAGAAGAACCCATCAAATCCCCTTCAGGAGCTATTTTTCAGGAGGATCCCTTGGGAAGATCAAAGTCAGGACACCTCAGGAGGTAATGGAAGATCCTTCAATTCCCCATCTGTTTTACCTTCTCTCTCTCTTCTCTAGAATACCTCTTCCTATTTTGTTAATTATGCATTTTGAAATTATTTCTTCTTTACAGAGGAGCAAAGAATGGAGCTTTCTGGTTTTTATGATGGAAATGAAACAGCGATTGAACCTCCAAAACAAGTAAGGAAGGGAAAAGATATTAGATTTTTATTCTCCCTTCAGGAAGTGGTGCCGGTGTGCAGAGGGCTTTCTCCTTCTATTAACAACCCCCTTGTTTGTCCTGGATTATTTTTGTGTTCTTCCACAACATGGACACCGGAATAGCAGGTTCAAGTTGCTGTCGGCCAGCATAGCTTCCTCTGGTTATCTTGTTCTGCTAGGTTCTTCTCCATCTTGGAGTTTACAAGAAGCAATTTTTTAAAAGTCCTTCAAGAAATACGAATAAAAGTATAACGGTGGCAGGAACTTCTAGAGACCCAAATTTTTGGTAATTCTTTGACTCGCAATTGTGCAAGGCTAATGAAAAATAAATAAATACATTGCCACATGACCATTTTTAAAAACCCTTAAAAACCAGGTTCGCACAAAACCATTCGGGCCACTGTATTTTGCACCAACTGTGGCCTCTAGATGCCCTATGTAGAGCGCATTGCAATAGTCAAGAGAGGAAGTGACTAGAGCATGAGTGACTGTGAGTAAGGACTGTTGGTCCAGGAAAACGTGTAACTGGCGCACAACCCGCAGATGCACAAAGGCCCTCCTGACTACGACTGCCACTGCTCTTCAAGTAGGAGTCGTGAGTCCCGGAAAACTGCTAGATTACACACAGGGCCTGTTTGGGGTAGTGCCACCCCATCCAAGACTAAAGGTGGCAATTCTACCTGAGCCAACAAACCCCAAGCCTAGAGCCACTCAGTCTTGCAAGGGTTTAGTTTCAACCCGTTGCACCCCATCCAGCCCCTAATAGCCTCCAGGCACTGCGAGAGGAAGGACACAGCAACACTTAACTCATCAGGGGCCGAGAGATACAGCTGAGTATCATCAGCATATTGGTGATACCTCAGTCCATGTTGAGTGATGATCTCACCCAGCGGTTTCATATAAATGTTGAACAGGAGCGGAGAGAGTACTGAGCCCTGCGGAACCCTGTAAAGCAGTGGGCGAGGGTTGGATCCCTGTCCTCCTATCAACACTGACTGAGAGTGGCCTCAGAGGAAGTGAAACAGGATAGCAAAAGCCTCCCATTCCCATCCCCCGAAGCTGCCCCAGGGGAATCCCATGGTAGCTGGTATCGAAATTACCTTATTAAAAAGTGTTGAAGGTTTTGCAGAATCAATCAATTTGATAAAACTTCCTGAAATATTTCTTCAGTGAAAGCAATTTTCAGATTTGGCCATTTTCTCACCTAAAATTGGGACTTGTATGACACACAGCCACTTAACTTAGTGCATATCTCTGCTTTGGGAATTTGGGAACAACAGAATGGAATAACAGAGTTGGTAGGGATCTTGGAGGCCTTCTAGTCCAACCCCCTGCTCAGACAGGAAGCCCTATAACATTTCAGATAAGTGACTGTCCAATTTCTTCATAAACACCCAGTGTTGGAGCAACCACAATTTCTGGAGACAAATCATTCCACTGATTAATTGCTCCCACTGTCAGGAAATTTCTCTTTACTTGTAGGTTGGTTCTCTCCTTGAATAGTTTCCATCCATTGCTACTTGGAACACTGCTATCATATCACCCCCCTGGTCCTCCTTTTCATGAAACTAGACATTCCTAATTACAGCAACCGTTCTTTATGTTTTAGCCTCCAGTCCCCTAATCATCTTTTTTTCCTGTTCTCTGCACTCTTTCTAGAGTCTCAAGATCTTTTTGGCAACCAAAATTGGATGCAATATTCCAAGTGTGGTCTTACCAAGGGATTTTAAAGTGATACTAACACTTCATATCATCTTGATTCTCTCTCTCTTAATGCAGCCTATGATTCTGTTTGAGTTTTGGGGGCAACTGTAGCATAGTGCTGACTCATGTTTAAGTGGTTGTCTACTAGGATTCCAAGATCCCTTTTGCATTTACTATTGTTGAGCCAGGTATCACCTATTCTTTGCCAGTGCATTTTGTTTTTCTTTCCTAGATGTAGAACCTTACATTTCTCACTGTTTATTTCCTTTTGTTAGATGAGGCCCAATCTGTCAATCCTTCTATATCCTGAGCTTATCTTTTGGATTGTTGGTATTCCTTTCAATTTGGTCTTGTTTGCAAATTTGATGAGTTCCCCTTCTATCCTCTTGTCTAAATTAATGATGTGTTGTGTTCTTTTTTCCATGTCCAGGATGGTCTTGTGTCCTTCGAGGAGGTGGCTGTGTATTTCTCTGAGGAGGAATGGTCTCAGCTGGATGCTGACCAGAAAGCGCTGCATTCGGAAGTCATGCTTGAAAACCATAGGAACGTGGTCTCTCTGGGTAAGAGTTTTCTAGTCCCCAATCAAGAAGAGAGATTATAATTAGTTTTTTATTTAAAAAACACTAATCAAATATCGTCTCCTGGGAGGAGGAAGGAAAGGATCTGGCCTTGACATGCTCTAAGGAAGGAAAGAGTCAGTGTCTTTTTGCTTAGATGCTTTCTGTGCCATTTCTTCTCTGTATTTTTCCATTTCAATTTGAAATTCTCTGTGGAGGCTGAAAAGAATGAAGTGCTTTTATGTGTCTTCTGGAGGACATTTGTCATTTGTCCTCTGAAACCTCCAAAATTGTGTGAGAATAGAACTTTCACCCCTAGGCCGTGGAAGAGCACTTTCCCAATCCAATTCAAGAACAAAGACCTCATGCAGTGTGACTCAGAGTATCCTAGGGTACAGGTAATCCCCGAGCTACAACAGTTCACTTAGCAACAGTTCCAAGTTACGACCAGCCCTCCCCCAAGTACTTGAGCCCCAGTTCCGAAATGAGTGTTGCATTCACACTTACAAATGACAGCAGAGGCGCTGCAACAAAATTCACCCTACCTATGCCCCCACCCCATCCCCTGCTGAGATTTATCTTGCAATTATGTGCCGAGCCGTCGGTTCCTTTGCCTACTTCAGTGCATTTGCAGAAAAGAGTCCTGAAGTGGTGAGAGATACGTAAGATCAGCAGTGGGAAATCTAACTCTATTGATCTCACATGATCTTGCACTACAGTGCTTTAGGCCTCTGTTCTCTCTAACCAAGGCCTGCACGAGATCCAGGGGAAAATGCTTTTCAAAGAGAGGGAAGGTCTCTTCATTTTCAAAGACTTTTGCCCTGGATCTCATGCAGTCCTTTATTCTTAAAATAACACAGGCGTGAAGTACTGTGGTGTGAGATTAGTAGCCTGAGATCTTGCACTACTGATCTCGTGATCTCTTACTAAAGTACTTTAGGCCTCCATTCTCTGCGAATACCAGATCTGGCCAAAGAGCCCTTGCAAGCCGATGAGACTTTGGGGCAGCGAAATAGCCATTCTTGAAGCCTCCCAACTTTTCCAGTCTCAGCGCAAAGAGCGTTTACAAGGCAATGGGAGGCTTCAGCAAGGGGTTTATCTCCAAAGTCTCATTGCTGGGATTAAGGAAGAGGCCCAGCGGGGATCCTGCCAGATGGACACCATGGAGCAGCTGCTCCAAGGTACACCAGGGAAGAAGGAGATTGTTTCAAAATTGTTTCATTTCTCACAGGTCTCTGCTGAAATTAAGCCACCCCAATAAATCTTAAGTTTTCTCCTAATTCCTCCTGGGATGTTTCCGCTGATTATTCCTTAACTCAAAACTGACTGAGTGAGATTTGCATATATATAGATGATTGTAAAGTAAGAGATGTTGTTCTAGATCAGGCTTGTCCAACCCACGGGCCGCATGCGGCCCAGGTCGCCTCGTAATGTGCCCACCCCAACCATCGTGCCACAGCCAGCGAGAAGGAGGAGGAGAGGCAGGCGCGAGGCGGGGTGAGGCGAGCGCCAGGCCAAGCAGCAAGAGAAAAGGCGGGCGCCGTCAGAGCGCCACCTGCTGTTGCCACCGCGGGCACCGCCGCCGCTTCTGCCCTGCCACTGTTGCTGCTTCTGCCCCCACCGCTGCTGCTGCCCCCGCCGCCGCTTCTTCTCCCGCCGCCACCCCCACCGCTTCTTCCCCCACCACCGCCGCCGCTTCTGCCCCCGCCATCGCTGCTGCTTCTGCCCCCGCTGCCGCAGCCCCCGCGGTGGGGGCAGAAGCGGCGGTGGTGGCGGGGGCAGAAGCGGCGGCGGCAGGAGCAGCAGCGGTGGCGGGGGAAGAAGCGGCGGCGGCGGCAAAAGCGGCGGCGGTGGCGGGGGAAGAAGTGGCACGGCGGCAGCAGACGTGGCAGCGGCGGGGGCAGAAGCGGCGGTGGCAGAAGCAGCAGCGGTGGCAGGGGCAGAAATGGTGGCGGGGGCAGCGGCGGCGGGGGCAGAAGCAGCAGCGGTGTTGGGGCAGAAGCGGTGGGGGCAGCGGCGGGGCAGAAGCAGCAGCGGTGGCGGTGGAAGAAGCGGCGGGGGGGCAGAAGCAGCAGCGGCTGCGGGGGCAGAAGTGGTGGCGGCAGCGGGGGCAGAAGCAGCGGCGGGGGAAGGCTTCTGCCCCCGCCGCTGCTGCTGCTGCTTCTGCCTTCCAGTCCTGCCTCATCCAGCCAGGCTATTTGCAGGAGAGGTAGGCGTGAGGCAGGCGAGCTTTCTCCCCCCCTTCCCCTCCCCCCCACAAAATGTGGCCGGAAAATAAACTGTAATAAAAAAAACTGATAAAAAAACTGTGATAAAAATTAAATAATTTTTAATAAATAATTAATAATAAATACATCTCACTAACTTTATTTTCAAATAAATTTAATACGTTAACTATGTTTTCTATGGTTTTTTGGGATGATCGGGTATCGTTACTGTTATTTTATTTTATGTGCGGCCCAAACCAAATTTTCATCTTCTAACGTGGCCCAGGGAAGGTGAAAGGTTGGACACCCCTGTTCTAGATATTTTCAAAGCTATCATGAATACAGGAATCATCATGTCTGTATCACACCAATGTAGGCATTCAAAGATACAACCTAGTGAGATTTCAGAGAACTTCAGAAGAAATTTCACTTGACTTTCTATATTTTGATCTTTTTCTCTAACCTTCTTATCATTTTCATTTCGCTTTTGCTTTGAAGGTAATAATGGGCAGGAGAAAGAAGATTCCTGTAAACTGTTCCAAGTGATCAATGCTAAAAACGGAATGGAGAAGTTTGGAATTCGAATGCAATTCAAAAGCCACAAGAGAAACCATTCAAAGAATTGGAATGAGGAAAACTCAACTTCCAGTGATGGGACATTAATTCTTTCTTTTGGAAAAAACTTCCTTACATCTCAAAAAGTGATTGACACAAAAGAGAAGCCTTATAAATGTTTGGAATGTGGAAAATGTTTTAGAACAAGCAGGGAACTTACTATCCATAAAAGGATCCACACAGGGGAGAAACCATATGAATGCACAGAGTGTGGAAAGACTTTTGCTCATAGCAGTACACTTACTATCCATAAAAGGATCCACACAGGGGAGAAACCATATAAATGTATGGAATGTGGAAAGACATTTGCTCAAAGAGGTAATCTTATTTCCCATATGATGATCCACACAGGGGAGAAGCCGTATAAATGCATGGAGTGTGGAAAGATGTTTACTGATGGCAGTGGGCTTAGAAGCCACAAAAAGCTCCACACAGGAGAGAAATCGTTTAAATGCATGGAATGTGGAAAGGCATTTGCTCAAAGAGGTCATCTTATTTCCCATAAAAGAAGCCACACGGGGGAGAAGCCATATAAATGCATGGAGTGTGGAAAGACCTTTCCTGAAAAACGTAATCTTACTTCCCATAAGATGATCCACACAGGGGAGAAGCCATATAAATGCATAGAGTGTGGAAAAACATTTACTCATAGCAGTGGACTTAGAAGCCACAAAAAGATCCACTCAGGAGAGAAACCATTTAAATGCATGGAGTGTGGAAAGACCTTTGCTCAGAGCAGTAGCCTTAAAAGCCACAAAAAGCTCCATACAGGAGAGAGACCATTTAAATGCATGGAGTGTGAAAAGACCTTTGCTCAAAGAAGTAATCTTATTTCTCATAAGATGATCCACACAGGGCAGAAACCATTTAAATGCATAGAGTGTGGAAAGACCTTTGCTCAAAGAGGTCATCTTATTACCCATAAGATCATTCACACAGGGGAGAAGCCGTATAAATGCATGGTGTGTGGAAAGACATTTACTCAGAGCAGTGGACTTGGAAGACACAAAAAGCTCCACACAGGAGAGAAACCATTTAAAGAGTAAGGAAATAACTTTGCTCTGAGCAGTAGACTTACTGTCCACAAAAAGATCCACACAGGGGGAAAGCCATTTAAATGTATGGAGTGTGGAAACACCTTTGATCAAAGAGTTACAGTGGAACCTCAAGTCAGGAACACTTCTGTTACCGACCAAATCAGATGACAACCAAAAATTTGGGAAAATAGTTGCTTCTGGAAGCGAACAGATCCTTAAATGCCGATCTGTACAGCTGCAGCGATTTTTCCTGCCATGGCGATTTGCCCTGCCGCACATGCCCAGAATTGTAGGGGCATGCACAGTCAATCTTGCTTCTGTTCACAATGAAATCGGGTTGTGACTGACGTCCCAGAACGGATTACAGTCGTGACCTGAGGTTCCACTATAATCTTACTTCACGTAAGGTGATAACACAAAGGTGAGAAGCTGTATAAATGCATGGAGTGTATAAAGACATTTACTCAGGGCAGGTCTTAGAAACCGCAAAAATATCCACTCGGGAGAGAAGCCATTTAAATGCATGGAATGTGGAAAGACTTTTGTTCATAGATGTAATCTTATTTCCCATAAAAGAAGCCACACAGGGGAGAAGCCATATAAATGCATGGAATGTGGAAAGAGTTTTCCTCAGAATGGTCTTCTCAAAAAGATCCATGCTCGGGAGGAACTATATAGCAATAGCAATTCCACTTGAGTTATATACCGGTCCACAATGCTTTACCACACTCTCTGAGCAGTTTACAAAGTCAGCCTATGGTCTCCAGTAATCTGGCTCCTCATTTTAACAACCTCAGAAGGATAAAAGACTTAATCAACCATGAGCCAGTCAAGATCAAACTCCTGACTGTGGACAATTAGCCTGTAGTACTACATTCTAACCAATGACCCACATCTATAGATTTGTATGTGTATGCATATTGTGTCTGTGATGACCCAGGGTGGGATACAAAATAAAAGTCACAAAAACAGGTGAAGCCCCTTTTATTCCTTCACTTTGCTTTAAAGCTCCAAATATCCTTGACTGGAGATTAAAAAAAAAACCTCCCCCACAAGCAATTATGAAAAGGAGGAAATGCCGTTTAAACTAAAAATATCTATAAATTATAAAGAGTAAAAACAACAGAAACCTCCACTGGAGCAATTAAGGGAACCAGGCAAGATAAGGGCTTGAAGGCATCCACAGATATTGGAACATACACTGGGAAGGATGCCAAACTCAAGAGAGGAACGACAGACTAGAGACATTTCCACGCTTTGTTTCCAGCACTGGCCCATACACATGTCCATCCTTTTAACCAGTTCTCACAGCTGCAGCCCATGAAGAGGATCAAGGCCCTTTCCTCCACAGTAGACCATGGCATTCACATCTCTCCCTTATCCTCTCCTCCCTGTGTGCCCTAGGATGGAGAGGGGATGGGCCTGGGTCATCCTGTTAACTGCCCAGCCAGCATTTGGCCTACCCCAGCCTCCTCCAAAACCTCTGGAGCCACACTTGATAGTCACACCTATCTACTCCATTGAGTGAAGTGAAGGGAGAATCTGCCCAGAGATTGATGATGCTAAAGAAGGTAGGATGTTGAGGTAATTCCCCGTTAGAAGAATGAGCGCATATAGGGAGACGTATTTGAGAGTAGTGTTTGAATAATAACACACAGCACACAGATACACTGTACAGTAAATGTTGGTTTTTACTTCCAATACAGGTTTTAAGCAAATTTCAAAACAAGCAGTCCAAAGTCATTCACAAGTTAAATCAGTCATTTTTCAGTCCAGGGATAATCCAATAACAAAGTCCAGTGTCAAAAACAGTTCAGTATCAAACTTACATCAAATCCAAGAATATCAGTCAAGTAGAAAGAACAGCAAAACTCTCCAACAGAAGGGAAAAGAGACTCACTCACACTTTCTTCTGAGACTAAGACTAAACAACCCAGGTTTCTGGCTCCATCTTATGGTCGTTTGAGAAACCACACCCAATTACACTTTTAGGATTCTCTTAAAGAGACAGTATTAAAATGTATATCCTGGTTTATATATTGTCCAACCCAAATAGCTGTTAGATTCCTAACAGGATTCTCATTGGCCTTCTGCTTTTCTGGGCGCTCCCAATTCTGAAGTCTGAGGAAAAGTCTGTGGACCCCCCATTCCTCCTCTGGGAGTGGGAGTCTCTGCATCTTCCCTCTCTTTGGGGGTGCTTGTGGGGCAGCACCCATGGGTTTACTGAGCTCCCCCTGATGCTGGTGGGGGCACTGGCTCGGATCCCCAGAAGTGAAAGGGGGAAGGAGACCCCTGGTAAGGAGGGGGCTGGGCGGGGGGGGCAGGAAAAGGGATGGGAGAAGTCATCAGTGCTCCTGGGGGAAGATCTTCACCAAAGGCTGGATAGATTAATTGGGGGGTGTCTGGGTGATCCCCCCAAAGAGGGTCCTTAAAAGATCCGCCCCGGCTGAGAGTACTTTGGTAACAATGTTTCTCTCTGTTCAGGGATTGTTTTTAATAGCACTTATTCCTATAATACTGAAGAACAGTGGCCCCCAACCTTTTTTGTGCCACGGCCCAGTACCGGCATCACAAAATGATCCGCGGCCCGGTACCGGCATCAGCACGCATGATAAGGCATTTCCTCTTCCCCCCCACCTCCCCTCCAGGTCTTCCCCAGCGACCCCTCCCTGCACGGAAGCCTCAGCTGGTGCTTTCGGGCTCTTCCTCACCCCCGCTGCATGAGATCCTCCGAGCTGTGGGCTAAAGGTGGCAGGGCTTCTTCGGGCTGATCGTGCAGGCACCTGACAGCTGGGGGGGGGAGAAGAGACCCGGGGCGTGACGTGGGTCCACTTTCCTCCCCACGGAGAACTTTTTTGTGTCCGGCGCGGATAGTTCGGCGAGAGGCGGTGGCTCTATAACCCCAAAGGCAGCTCTCGCCTGGCATCAGCACGTGCCCACACCCACACACAGAACACCCACTCAAACACCCACTCACTATCCCCACAGCGCGAGAATAACAGGAATAATAGTCTTCTTTCCCCCACCCTCTGCCAGCCACTAGCCTTGCGGTTGCGACTTGTGTCCCCGCTCCTTGGCTCGGTTTTTCCTGCAACTGACTCCCGCTTCACACTTTTGAAAGAGCGAGAGCGGCCTGAGGAGTCATTGAAGCGCGCCCCGTTGGGGGGGTGGGGGGGAGAGAGAAAGGCGTATTATTACATGAGCCTTTTAAACTCGTGAAAATGGGCTTCCCGGGCAAAAACCGTTTATTTACATCTGGGCGGCCAGAAATCATTTGCAAAACCGCTTTGCCTTCGCCAGTCCCCTTTGCAAAGCGCCGCTGTGGCTCTTCCTTCCCGAGGCAACACGGGACTGGAGCCGTGTGGAGCCACACCAGGCAGTAGCAACTCCTGACTGAGGGGGCCTCCGAGGGGAGGGGAAGGAGGAGAAGAAAGGGGCGGGAATGGGGGGAGGGGCTGATTCCCCCCCAAAATCAGAATTCTGAAGAATATCATGTCTGTTGAAACAAGATGGTGGCGCCCAGCAAACCGGCGGCCCGGTAGAAAATGATCCACGGACCGGTACCGGTCTAGGGCCCGGTGGTTGGGGACCCTTGTCCTACGGGACCCATCAATGGTAAGTATGGGTTGTAATCTATCTCAGCATCAGCAGAAACATGTTCCAGAAATTAGATTCCTGCTACATAAACCAGGTGCAAAAGTACACTGAGGCTGTAGAAAAAAAGCTGGTGGGAGGTAGGGAAATGGTATCCTGAGCGGAATAGAATAGAATAGAATAGAATAGAATAGAATAGAATAGAATAGAATAGAATAGAA
>NW_020769480.1:147179-234371 GCF_900518735.1 Pseudonaja textilis | reverse complement strand
CCATGCATTTATATGGTTTCTCTCCTGAGTGGATCTTTTTGTGGCCACTAAGGCCACTACTATAAGCAAAGGTCTTTCCACACTCCATGCATTTATACGGCTTCTCTCCTGTGTGGATTATCTTATGGGAAATAAGATTACATTTTTGAGCAAAGGTCTTTCCACATTCCATGCAGTTAAAAGGCTTCTCCCCGGTGTGGATCCTTTTGTGTATTTTTATTTCACTGTTATGAGCAAACGTCTTTCCACACACCAAGCATTTGTACAGCTTTTCCCCTGTGTGGATCCTTTCATGGGAAGTAAGTGTACTGCTATGAGCAAAGGTCTTTCCACACTCAAAGCATTTATACGGTTTCTCCCCAATGTGGATCATCTTATGGGAAATAAGATTACCTCTTTGAGCAAAGGTCTTTTCACACTCTGTGCATTTATATGGTTTATCCCCTGTGTGGATCATCTTATGGGAAATAAGATTACCTCTTTGAGCAAAAGTCTTTTCACACACTATGCATTTATATGGTTTATCCCCTGTGTGGATCCTTGTATGGATAGTAAGTTGCCTGCTTGTTCTAAAATATTTTTCACACTGCAAACATTTATAAGGCTTCTCTTTTGTGTCAATCTCTTTTTGAGCTGTAAGGAAGTTATTTCCAAGAGAAAGAATAAATGTCCCATTGTAATTTTGTCCATTTTGTTTTCTTATAGCATCTTCTCCTTTGTTTTGGGTTAAATAGTGTTCATTTACTTGTACTTTTGGTTTGATTAGCTTCACACTTTTTCCAGTATATTTTTGCCTTATATTCTCTTCTTGGGCAAGAAAGTGTTGCATCAGAGCATCAGTGGAAGATGAGCTTTCCTGATTCCAATTCTTTGACTGGTTTCTCTCATGGCTTTCAAATTCCATTCGAATTCCAAACTTCTCCATTCCATCTTTAGCATTGATCACTTGGAACAGTTCACAGGAATCTTGATTCTCCTGCCCATTATTACCTTCAAAGCAAAAGGGAAATGAAAATGATAACAAGGTTAAGAGGAAAAGATGAAACTGCATGCTTACGGTGGTGTGATATAGACATGATGGTTTCTATATTCACGAGTCATGAAAGCTTTGAAAGTT
The DNA here is from genome assembly GCF_900518735.1 of Pseudonaja textilis. Next base: position 233,254 of record NW_020769480.1, on the reverse strand, counting down.
TCTCTCAAAGAATTCTTTCAAAGAAACTTTCTCTCAAAGTTTCTTTCAAAGAGAAACATCTCTTTCTTTACAATTATCTATATCTATCTATCTATCTATCTATCTATCTATCTATCTATCTATCTATCTATCTATCTATCCAAATCTCACTTAGAATCAGCTTTGAATTAAGGAATAGAATAGAATAAGAGAGGTGGAAGGTACCTTGGAGATCTTCTAGTCTAATCCCCTGCTTAAGCAAGAAACCCTACACCACTTCAGACAAATGGTTATCCAACATCTTCTTAAAAACTTCCAGTGCTGTAGAATTCACAACTTCTGGAGGCAAGTTGTTCCACTGATTAATTGTAAATTGTAAAGTAAGGAAATTTCTCCTTACTTCTAAGTTACTTCTCTCTTTGATTAGTTTCTACCCATTGCTTCTTGCCCTGCCCTCAGGTGCTTGGAGCAGTGGTTGCTAACCACTGGGCTGGGGACCATTGGTGGTCCACGAGAAAATTTTGGTGGTCCGCAGAGATATGTCACCCCCAAAGCAATTAATCCAGGCTGCGCAGGAACACAAGGCTGTGCCACCCACATGGCCCGCGGGAACACAAGGCTTGCATTGCTTGCATTGTGAACAACACAAGGTAGTGAGGGGAGGGGGGGAACTTGCCCAACGCACCCCACGTGCCTTGCCTGGCCATCGGGCTGCTTCTTTGTGCTTCTTTCTTCTGCTGCTTTTGGCTGCACGCAAGGAAAGCAGCCAAAGTCTTTCTTTCTCTCCCCCAAACTCCACCAGAAATGAGTCTTTGGGACCCTGCAAGGCATCCTGCTCCAAGAGGCTGCGCTGGCAGACTCATTTCTGGCAGAGTTTGGGGGAGAGAAAGAAAGACTTCTGCTGCTTTCCTTGCATGAAGCCAAAAGGGTCTCTCTCTCTCTCTCTCTCTCTCTCTCTCTCCCTCTCTCCCCGAGAACGGAGCTGGAGACCTGTGATCCCAAATAAAGAATGATCTATCAGTAGGAAAACGGGTTGTGGAATTTTCTTACAGACTTTTGGGGGATTTTCCCAGGGTCACTGGTTTGCAGGATTTAAAATTATGAGTTTGGTGGTCCTGAAAAGGTTGGCGACCCCTGCTCCAGAGGACACATAAAAGCACATCTCATTCTTTTCAGCTTCCACAGATATTTTCAAATAGAAATGGAAACATACGGGTAAGAGATGGCACAGAAAGCATCTAAGCAAAGAGATATGGACTCTTTCCTTCCTTGGAGAACCACAAGGCCAGATCCTTTCCTTCTCCCTCCCAGGAGACGATATCTAGAAAACTCTTACCCAGAGAGACCACGTTCCTACGGTTTTCAAGCATGACTTCCGAATGCAGCGCTTTCTGGTCAGGATCCAGCTGAGACCATTCCTCCTCAGAGAAATACACAGCCACCTCCTCGAAGGACACAACACTCTCCTGAACATGGAACAAAGAGCAGAACGGGAGGATTTGCAAGATCTGTTCATCATTGATTTAGACAAGAGGATAGAAGGGGAGCTCATTAAATTTGCAGACAAGACCAGATTGACAGGAATACCAACACTCCAGAAGATAAACTCAGAGATACAGAAAGATCGACAGATTGGGCCCCACCTAACAAAAGGAAATCAACAGTGAGAAATGTAAGATTTTATACTTAGGAAAGAAAAACCAAATGCACTGGCATAGAATAGATGATATGTAGCTCAACAGTAGTAAGTGCAACAGGGATCTTGGAGTGCTAGTGGACAACCACATAAACATGAGTCAGCACTATGCTACAGTTGCACACAAAAAAACCCCAACAGAATCATAGGCTGCATTAAGAGGAATAGAATCAAGATGACATGAAGTGTTAGTATCACTTTATAATGCCTTTGTAAGACCACACTTGGAATATTGTATCCAGTTTTGGTTGCCAGATGTAAAAAAGATCTTGAGACTCTAGTAAGAGTGTAGAGAAGAGCAACAACTATTATTAGTGGACTGGAGGCTAAAACATATAAAGAACGGTTGCTGGAATTGGGGATGTCTAGTTTCATGAAAAGGACTAGAGTGTGGCTTAATAGCAGTGTTCCAAGAAGCAATCAATGGAAACTATTCAAGGCAAGAACCAACCTACAAGCAATTAATCAGTGGAATGACTTTCCTCCAGAAATTGTGGATGCTCCAATAATGGAGGTGTATATGAAGAAACTGGACAGTTATTTATCTGAAATGTTATAGGATTTCCTGTCTGAACAGGGAGTTGCACTAGAACAGTGGTCGCCAACCAATGTGCTGGGGACTACTGGTGGTCCGTGAGAAAATTTTGGTGGTCCGCAGAGAAATGTCTCCCCAAAACCGCCTGCTGACTCCCACCCTTCAGCCGATCACAAACCTTAAGTAGACCACACAAGCTGGAACTGGAAAGTAAGACCAATTGTGGGAGGGACGGAAATCTGCCCTAGGGTGGCTTGCTGATGTTGGTGGGAAAGTTGGTCGCATATTCCAGAGCTGCAATAGTCACAGGACTGGCCCTTTGGTCGTCACGGAGCAGCTCCTCCTCCACCCAAGTGCACCGGCCTGCTATGGACTGGAGGAGCTGTTCCGGGATGACCAAAGGGCCAGGCCTGTGACTCCTGCAGCTCTGGAATATGGGACTGACCTTCCCACCAATGTCAGCAAGACACTGTCAGTCAAAAATCATATTAGTGGTCCGCGGGAGTTAAAATTATGAGTTTGGTGGTCCCTGAAGTCCAAAAGGTTGGCAACCCCTGGACTAGACCTCAAGATACCTATCAACTCTGTTATTCTGTTCCATTGTTCCCAAATCAGAGATATGCATTAAGTTAAATGGCTGTGGGTCACACAAGTCCTAATTTTAGGTGAGAAAATGGGCAAATTTGAAAATTGCTTTCACAGAAGGAATATTTGGGGAACAAATATTATTAAGTTCATTGATTCTGCAAAACCTTCAGTGTCTTTCAGCAAAGTAATCCCACTTCTGGATCAACGGATCTATCGCTCTATCACTGATTGATCTAGTAGTCTGAGCAACTAGCTGGAAGGAAGAAAAGAAAGAAGAGAAAATTCCTTGGGAAAGTCATTTCTCAGCCGTTGCAAAAACGGGAATGTTTGCTCTCTTAAATGAGGCTTAAATCAGAGGACTGGAAATTATTTTGTAGGACAAAGTACCATGATTATAGGCTCAACACGGCCACTCCCTTTGGATTTTAATAGTTTAATAGTTTAATTTTAAAAATAGTAATATGGCAATGTATTTATTTTTCATTAGCCTAAAGGGGGGGGGGGTCTTTAGCAGTTCCTGCTATCGTGATAGGTTTATTCCTACTTCTTGAAGGACTTTTTAAAATATTACTTCTTGTAAACTCCAAGTTGGAGGAGAACCTAGCAGAAGAAGATAACCAGGGGAAACTATGCTGGCTGACAGCAACTTGAACCTGCTATTCTGCTCTCCATGTTGTGGAAGAACACAAAAATAATCCAGGCCAAACAAGGAGGGAAAACAGAAGGAGAGAACACTCTGCACACCCGGTTCATTTCCTGAAGGAAGAGTAGAAATCTAATAACCTTTTCCCTTTCTTACTTGATTTGGAGGTTCAACCGCTGTTTGATCTCCATCATAAAAACCACAAAGTTTCATTCTTTGTTTCTCTGTAAGGAATAAATAATTTCCAAATGCATAATTAAAAAAATAGGAGGAGATATTCTATAGGAGGAGTGAAGATGTGGAATCGGAGGATCTTCCATTACCTCCTGCGGTGTCCTGACTTGGATCTTCGCAAGGGATCCTCCTGAAAAATAGCTCCTGAGGGGGATTTGATGGGTTCTTCTTTCCCTCAGCATCTCTGATCTCCACAGTGCAGCACTTCAAATAGGAGGAAGGAAGAAGCAGAATTAATGTACGTCACAGGACACAAAGTAGATTCTTGTATTCACAACCTCAAAGCCCCCAATATCCATCCGTGTGGATGAATGGAACAATAGAACAATAGCAATAGCACTTAAGACTTATATACTGCTTTATAGTCCTTTACAGCTCTCTCTAAGCGGTTTACAGAGTAAGTATATTGCCCCCAAATATTTGGGTCCTCATTGTACCCACCTTGGACGGATGAGTCATCAACCTTGAGCCTGGTGGGATTTGAACTGCCAAACTGTAGGCAGCTGGCTGCAGAGGTAGCTTGCAGTGCTGCACTCTAACCACTGTGCCACAGAGGCTCCTACAAGAACTGGTGAATTGCCACATATTATGAACGTGGGAGAAGTTTGGGAAGGAGGGGTGAAGCATTCAAGCACTCTCTTTATTCCCTTCCGAGCTCCCTAAAGTCTCCCACCTGCCACTGGAGCTGCTCCTTCTGCTCCTCCGTCTGGCTCAGCAGGAAGCCTTCCGCCAGGGCCACCGCCTGGGAGCTGCTCTCTGCTCCACACTCCCGCACCCAGCCCTCCATCTCTGGGGGCAGAAGAGCCAGGAACTGCTCCAGAACCACCAGGTCCAGCATCTGAGCTTTGGTGTGCTTTCCTGGTCTCAGCCATCGCCTGCACAAGTCATGGAGTCGGCTGCAAAGTCCTCTGGGACCTTCAGCCTCCTGGTATTGGATGGAGCTCCAGGGTGGAACTTCTGAAGGGAGAAGGGTTCCCTCCTGCAGGATCTTCTGCCCGGTTCTGGTCCAGCTCTCCCCACAGCTCCCAGGCTGAAGAGCCACAGGGCCTTTTCCGCTCTCCATCCTTCCTCTCTCTGGCACAGAAGCTCCAAAGGGCTGCAGGGACTCTGGGGGTTTCCAGGGGCCTCTTCCTTCAGGGGACCATTTCTGGGGCCGCAGGACGGATCCCTGCTGGTCCTTCCTTCCTTCCCCCGCAGAGGAAATCCTGGCTTGCAAAGGCTGCTGAGGGCTCCGCGATTCCGGATCTGGGAGGAAGAGAAAAACCGACGCCCAGGATCAGAAAGGGGGATTCAGCGGCTTCAGGGTGTGGACAAGTTGGGAGAAGTGGCTCCTGCCAGTGCAGGCCCCCCCCCCCCCCCCCCCGCCCCCAAGGAAAACCGGGATGGAGGCATCTGGAGAGGCCGCCCCCTCCCCCCGCTTTCCTCCCCCTGCGGAGACAGGATGGGGCCCTCGGGGAGCCCGATGCGAATCCTGCTTCTCCTCGTTCAGTTTCTCTCCTCTCCTGCTGGCCCTCCGCCAGGCTCCCCATCCCCCCCCCCTGCATGCAGAGGGCGGCTGGAGAGCATGGGACGGGGGAAGAGCCGCCTCCCTCACCCGTGGCACGTCTGGATGTCCCCCCCACCGCCGCCGCCAGACTTTCCAGCAGCCTCACCGCCTCCTGCGGGGCCCAGGTGTTGAGGAAAGCGAGTACGGAGTCCTAGAGAGGCAAGGCTCACTACCTCTGCCACCTTCTCTGGAAAGAGAGCCGTGACGTTCGCCCTCCAGTGGTCCAATAGGGAAGCACCTGGAGTTCCCTTCCCTTGGCGGAGGGCGCCCACTGGTGGATTCGGGGCAAAGGGCCAGGAGGAGGGTAGAAAGGGCGAGAAAGAGGAGGGCATGGGAGGGGGACAGGAGAGGGCGGGGATGATGGGCTTGGGAGTAGGAGGAAAGGCCCCTCTCCATGGCTCCCTGTCATACAAAGGCTTCCACGTCTGTGCTTCTTTCCCCCCTTTTATATGAACCCAAATGCCTCGAAGGTGGTTTTTGTTTTTCTTCGGTGGAGTTTCCAGAGCGGTTTGGTTATATCTTATCTATAAAGTGCAACTCCACCTCTGCCTCTTTCATTAGGTCCGCTTCTATATTTATTTAGAAGAGAGAAGAGGAGAGAGATCTTCTTTGTGGAAATCCCTGAGATATTGGAAGATGCCACCATGTCTACCCTCGTCCTTCTTTTCCTCAGATCAGACACACCCAGTTCCAGCTACCTTTAAAAAAAATATCTTTTAGCCTCCATCTTGGTTGCTCTTCTCTGCAGTCTTTCTAATCTCAAGATCTTATTTATTATACAAAACACAAAGAAAAATAGAAATAGGAAATTAAGGGAAGGAGAAAGAGGGGAAAAAAAGTCTGAGGTACAAGAAAAAAGGGGGGGGATGCGGGAATGCTGATTTCTTTTTAGCAGAGTGCTAGATTTTTTAAAAAATAAACCATTCCAGCCTGACAATTCAATCTAATGGACAAAAGCAAAATCATTTGGGGCCTTTTTCTTTTGAACCCTTTAAATGTGAAAATATCCCATTTAATGGCTGGAGAAGGAAAGCGCACAAAGGTCCCAAACATCCCGTTGTGGTCGAGTAAGGGCGGGCTCCCGTCTGAGGGGATCTGCGCTGTGATTGGTTGCTGCGGGTGGAAAGGGGGCGTTTCCCTTTTTCCCCGCCTTTTTCTTTTCTGGACTGCTTGAGATTTACCTCAGGTTGTTTCCGACCGTCTTCTCTGCTGCGACTGTTAAATACATTTATATTGATATAAAAGTACAAGTTTGTCTCCGTGTCTCCCGCTTCCTTTGGGCAGCAGCTGCGCGATTCCCCCGCATTAAATCTCCTCGGTTGCACCTGCCAGTCGTGCGTTCCTATTTTACCCCATGAAAGTGTCGGAAGGAAAATCAGGTCCAGTTCCAAGAAGGGAAGAAAATGGAGGCTGCTTAAGAAAGGAGGTTTACTGAGGGGGAGAAGCGAGAACAGCCTGCAGTTAGACTAGAACAGAGCTGGACGGGACCCGGGAGGTCTTCTAGTCCAGCCCCCTGCTCAGGCAGGAGAACTCCAGCATTCCAGACAAGGGGCTGCCCTGCCCGGTCTCCTTCAGGGCCTCCAGTGACGGAGCGCCCACAATTTCTGGTGGCCAGGAGTCCCACTGGCTGATTGTCCTCCCTGTCAGAAGTTTCTCTCCAGTTCTCCATTGCTTCTTCTCTCCCTGGAGAGTCTCTCTCCCCCCATTGCTTCTTTTTTTTTTTTGAAAACAATTTTATTGGTTTTTAAAGACAAACAAAAACAAACATAAAAACATCCAGCTTTCTTTTATAAATGTACAAACAGCGTGTTGGTTGGTTTACAAATTTTTTGTGCATCCATTTCATGGTCTCAATTACTGTTACATTGCATACTAACTCATATTATCAATCAAAAATTGAATACCCTAGTATCACCATTAATCATTTGACTATAATTTTGTTCATTCATACTTTGTGAGATAACTATAATTTACTTAGTTTATTTTATAACAATTCATATAATCCCCCCAAATCTATCCTAAAAACATTTTATAGATATGATAACAAAGAAAAAAATACATCTTTATATGTTCATTATTTTCTAAAATTCTAAGTATTATTGTATTTTATTATCTAACCATTGATAGAAAAGATCCCAAATTTTATAAAATTGTTTATCTTCTTGTTCTCTAATTTCAAATGTCAATCTACTCATTTCAGCACATTCCAATATTTTCTTGATTTCCTCCTGTGATGGTATTTTCTCATTTTTCCAATTTTTAGCAAATACAATCCTAGCTGCTGTTAATACATTTACAATCAAATATTTTAAATCTTTACTGTATGTATCAGGTAAAATTCCCAATAAAAATATCTCTGGTTTCAAGTCTATATGTTTCTTTGTCATTTTTTCCAACCACATGCGGATTTTGGTCCAGTATTTTCTAGCATCCTCACAAATCCACCACATACGGTAATATGAGCCAGGTATCTGATGACATTTCCAACATTTTTCGGATTTATTCTTGAACATTCTTGCTATTCTTGTTGGGGGAAATGCCACCTGAAAAACATCTTATACAAATTTTTTTATGTGCTGTTGACATTGTCATTTTATAATTTTGAGATCACAGTTTTTGCCATTTCTCTAAATCAATCCCATATCCAAAATTCTTCCCCCAAGCAATCATAGTTTCTTTAACTTGTTCTTCCTCTAGTTTCATTTCCAATAAGTAACCATATAATTTTTTAATCACCTTTTCATCAGTACCTGTCAAAATCTTATCTAAATCAGTCAATTTATCATAGAATCCTTCTGTTTTAAAATCTTCATCATACCTTGAATGTATTTGCACATATGAAAACCAATTCATCTTTATACCTTGTTCCTCTAAATTTTGCATCGATTTAAGTTCACCCTTTTCATCCAATATTTCCCCATATCTAACTGTTTGTTCCTTCTTGTATATTATAGGATAGGAAAATGCTTCAATAGTCGATAACCAAACTGAATTTTCAAATAACATTGTCTTTTAATCTTCTCCCAATCTAACCACAAGGACTCCCGTATATGATGTCTTCTAAAATAGCCCTGTGTTTTAGTTCCCTTATACCATAAAAAAGCATGCCAGCCCAACAACAAATCATGTCCTTCTAGTGTCAACAATCTAGTCTTTCTTAATGTTATCCATTCCTTAGCCCAAATCAATTTTGCAGCTTGATAGTACAACTCCCAATTAGGCAAACCAAATCCTCCTCTAATTCTAGCATCTTGTAAAAGTTTTAACTTTATTCTCGCTTTCTTACCTTGCCATATATATTTCAAGACAATTTTATTTAAGCCTTCAAAATAGTCTTTTCCAAGCCTAATTGGTATTGTTTGAAACAAGTATAAGATTCTGGGTAGGATATTCATCTTGATTGTTGAGATTCTCCCTATTAATGACAATTGTAGATTTTCCCATTTCATCAAATCTAACGCTATCTGTTGTTTAAGTTTAATGTAATGTTCTCTTTTAATGTCAAATGTATCCCCAAATACTTAACCTTATTCGTGACTTGAATTTTCAATAGGTCTGCCAGTTCTTCTCTTTGTCTTAGTAGCATATTCTTTGTCAAAATCTTTGTTTTATCTTTATTTATTTTCAAACCAGCCACCTCACCATATGTCGCTATCTTTTTCAATAATTTTGGAGCTGTTCCTAAAGGGTCTTCCAAAATAAAGGCCAAATCATCCGCAAAGGCTTGCAATTTAAATTCTTCCTTTTTAATTTTCATTCCTTTTATACTTTTATCATTTCTAATATTTCTATTCAACACTTCCAAAGTTAACACAAATAGCAAAGGTGATCCTTGTCTTGTACTTTTTCTTATATTGATAGAATCTTTGAATTCTCCCTCTATCATTACCTTTGCCATTTGCTTATAGTATATGGCTTCTATTGCTTGAATACATTTTCTGGCGAAACCCATCTGTTCCAATAATAATAACATAAATCTCCAATTCACATTATCAAATGCCTTTTGCGCATCTAAGAATATCAAAGCCATTTGCTTTTCGGGATGGGCCTCGTAATATTCCAAAGTGTCCAAAATTACTCTCATATTGTCTTTGATTTGTCTCTTTGGCAGAAATCCATTTTGATCTGGATGAATAAAGTTATTTAAGTATTTTTTAAGTCTTTCTGCCAAAATTGAAGCAAAAATTCTATAGTCTGCATTTGGTAAAGAAATAGGTCTATAATTCTTAATTTGCAATAGATCAGCCTCTTCTTTTGGAATAAGTGTAATATAGGCTTCTGACCATGTTTTAGGTATCATCTTCTTTAACATAACTTCGTTCATGACTTCTAGCAATGGAAGGCTCAATGATTCTTGTAGTGTTTTATAAAATTCTGCCAGGAGCCCATCTGGACCTGATGCTTTTCCATTATTTTGCTTCTTAAGTGCTTCAGTTAATTCCATCATTGTTATATTACTTTCTAGCATTTTTTCAGTCTCTTTAGGTATCTTAGGTAGATTAGCATTCTGTAGGCACTGTTTGACTCTTTCCTCATCAATATTCTCTTGCTTATATAGTTGCCCATAGAAGTCTCGAATAATTTCCTTTTTCTCTTTATTGCCATAGCAAACTTGGCCTTGATCATCTACTAATTGCAATATTTTCCTTGATTCTTTCTCCTTTCTCAATTTGTATGCTAACCATCTACTTGGTTTATTTGCATCTTCAAAATAGTTCTGTTTAGCACTTCTAATCTTCTGTGCCAATTCTTCTTTCTCTATTTGACCCATTTTATGTTTAATTATGTCCAATTTTAGTTTAATGTCTTTTTTCTGTGGCGTTTTCTGTAGTTCTTTTTCAAGTCTTTTATGCTCATCTTCTAAAACTTTAGTGGCTTGCCTTTTCGTAATGTTCTTTTTCCTTATATAGTCTATTATCAAGCCTCTAACATATGCCTTCATTGTGTCCCAGTCATTCTGGATTGAAGTATCTTCTTTTTTATTTTCTCTAAAAAAAAAGGCCAATTCTTTCTCCATCCATTGTGTAAAGTCTTTTTCCCTTAAAATAGTATTATTTAACATCCATCTTGATCTTCTTTTTTATCCTTTCCATTTAATTGTCATTGGAATGTGGTCTGCCCAAGTACTTCTTTCAATGTTTGTTTCTTGAATGTTAGATATTAGTTCTGTTGAGATCCAAATCATATCTATTCTGGACCATGATAAGTGTCTATTTGAATAAAAAGTATATTGTTTAGTTTTAGCATTTCTTTCTCTCCATATATCTTTTAAATTTATTTCATCTATCATTTTAAAAAAGGATTTAGGGAGAGTCTTTCTGTTTTGCTTTGTTGTTGTTGCTGTATAGTCCAATTTATTGTCTACAATTCCATTGAAATTTCCCATCATGACTATATTAATATAGTCCAGTCCAATTATTTTCATGTGTAGTTTTTTGTAGAATTCTTCTTGTTTATCATTTGGAGCATAAATTGCAATCAGGAGTGTCTTCATATTATTGTCCATTATTTCCACCATTAATACTCTTCCATTTTCATCAGTATGAATCAATTTTGCTGGGATAGTCTCTTTAATGTATAAAACCACTCCTCTTTTCTTACATTGAGTCAAAGAAGTGAATATTTTCCCTAATTTTGGCTGTACCAACAATTGTTCATATTATTTTTTAATGTGTACTTCTTGTAAACAAATTATATCAAATTTTAATTTCTCTAATTTATGAAAAAATTTCCTTCTTTTAACAGCTGAGTTAAGTCCATTTATATTCATTGTAATCAGTTTTTTCTCTTCCATGATTATATTTTGTAATTAGGTTTGGCAACTCTCGTAGATCTTGGTTCACGTTTTTCTTTAATCTCCACCTGTCCACCTACTGCGCCTTCTTCTTTTTCAGTCCCCATTTGGTCCTCTTAGAATTCAATTAGTGAGATCTCTTTTTCTGCCTCTTCCTCTCTCCTTCCAAAAAATTCTGCATAGAATAATTCTGCTTTCTCAATTGAATCAATTCTATGTCTCTGTTCTTGCCATGTAAACATTAGTCCTTCTGGAATCAGCCATCTATAATTCACCTCTTTTTTCAATAACATTTTAGTCAGAAATCGGTATTCTCTTCTCATCTCTCTCACTCTTCTAGGTATTTGTTTTAAAACCACAATCTCCTTGCCTTTGTATTTCAACGTTTTCTCTCTTGCCACTTGTAATATTTGTGTTTTAATGGCTTTTTTTGTAAATCTGATGTGAACTTCTCTTGGTAGGTTGTTTCTCATTGCATATCTTGTAAAAACTCGGTATACCTCATCTACTCCATCCATCATCTTCTCCTCTGTTATTTCCAAAGCTTCAGCCAGTATTTCTATCATTATCTCAGCTAGATTTTGTCCTTTTTCTTCCTCTATGTTTTGAAATCTGAGATAGAATTCTGATCTGTCCATCTCCCATCTCAGCATCCCACTTTTATCTTGTTCAACCACTGTTAATCTACTGTCAATGTTTCCAATCTTCTTGTCTCTTTGTTTATCTTCTTCAATTTTTTGTAATCTCTCATCATACTTCACCATCATTTGTTGAATATTTTCAATTTTTTCATCGGTCTTCCATGTTCTTTGTTCAGTGTTCTCTGTTCTTTGTTCAGTGTTCTCTATTATCTTTTCAATGCTGTCTAATTTTGTTTTAAGGTCTTGGATTCCTTGCATAATCATCTGTAGAGTCACTTTTTCTTGTTCTTTATCTTGCTTTAACATTGTCTGAATTAAATGTTGTCCTTCAGATGGTGGGGAGGCAGAAGTAGAAGTTGAGGCACCAGAAGGTGCGAGTTTCCTACTCATTTTGAAAGATTCAAAATCTTCAAATTAATCCGATTAGTGAAGTAGCCAATTATAATCCAAGATGGGAAATAAAAGTGGTAGAGAGTAAAAGGTCCAATGGTAGTAAAAGAAAAAAAAGGGGGGGGGGAGAAATTCTTCAGGTTCTCCTGAACCCTAATCCAATTATGAAATAATCAATTGTAATCCAAGATAGAGGATAAAAATAATAAGAAGAAAAAAGCCCAATAATAATTTTAAAAAAGGATGTGAGAAAAATTTCTTCAGGTTCTTCACACCTTAATCCAATTAAGAAATCTCAAAAATAAAAAAAAATAAAAACCCATAAAAATAAACCAAAAATATGGATGGAAAAAGCAAATATCCCAATGACAAAAAAAAAGGAAAAATTTGAGGCTTTCCTTTTAAAATAAAAAGCAAAAGCAAGAATATTACAAAAATAAAAGGGTTTTTTTTTTAAAAAAGAAAGGAGTATAGAGCTGGTAAGGAGAGGTAACACAACTAAAAAAAAATAAAAAGAACACACTGCACTTTATTTAATTATCCAAGGCTCTTATTATAACTCTCTTCTCCACAAGCTTCAAAGCCAGACTTCAACTGTTGATAGAAATCCAGAAGAACACCTGTAATAACACACCGTGTTCTTCCCTCTATCTTATCAAGTTGCCATGTCCTTGAAAGGGGAGTCTTTCACAGTTCTCTCAACTTCAACTAAAATATTTTCAAGCCTCTAGTTGGCAGTATTACAAAGTTTCTTCGTTCTCACTTTCCCCCTCCTTTCCCAAAAGAAGTTTAAAAAAAAGGAGAGAGTATATATGTAAAAAAAGAAAGAAAGAAAAATAACTAAAGGGAGCCTCTAATCTAAAAAGTTGCAAAATCAAAAAGGAGAAGAAAAAATAGATGTATCTAAAAGAAAAACCAGTCCAGTTAGACAAATGCTAAATCGCAATAGAAGTCCAGTAATAAAGAAAGTAAAAAAGTAAAAAGCCAAGTTGCCTCACTTTGACGTTTCCACTTAAAAACCGCCGCTTATTCAGTTCTGTCAAAACTTTTGCAGATTTTTTTTTTCTTTTTCTTAGGGTGTCCTTTTAAATCTCAGAATAATAGTAAAAAAAAAAAAAAGTTCTCACCAAGCCGACCCACTTTCTCTTTCAGTCTCTTCCTTTCCGGAGCTGTCCCAACTTCAGCAGCTTGGATGGCTGCCTCTCAGCCGCTGGCAAAAAGGGCTTCTCCTGAATCGACCAGGGACTTTGCGATATCCCTGGGATCCACAGGATGCGCCCCTTCGCTGTCACCGTCTCTACGGGACGGTTTAGGTCCGTTTGGACCGACCAGGGGCGAAGATACCGGCTGCAATCTCAGAGGTCCGAGATTGCAAGCCCTACCGTCGCGACATCAGCTCCGCCCTTCCTCCCCACCCCCCACCAAATTGCTTCTCGTCTTCCGGGGCTTCGGAGAAGAGCTTGCCCCCCCCCTCCTCTGGAGCAGCCCCCCCAAATCCGAGCTTGCATCCCCCCTTCTCTCCTCTGGGGCAGCCCCCCAAATCCTCTCCTGGGGCAGCCGTGAAAGGAGCCGGGCGAGTCAAGGATTTTCCTGCCGTTTTCTGGTGATCCGGGGGCTCCTTTGGGGGGCGTGTCGTCCTCTGAGGAGGCGGTCAGGGCTGAAGCCGCTGCTTCCTGGGGTTCCCCTCAGAGAAAGGCCCTTCTTCTCTCCGTCTCCCCGATCTCTTTCCCCTCCGGCTGGCTCTCTTGGGGGAGGCCGCATCCCGAGTCTCCTCCGCCACCTCTGGCAACCGCCGCGGCCATCCGGGCTTCCCAGGCGAGAGCCGAAGTTTCTCCTGCCCTCCAAGCCCAGCCAGGAGCCGCTTTGCTTTGCGGCTCTTGTCCGGCAGCCACCGGGGGAGGGGGGGGGGACACCCCTGAGATGGTGGTTTCCCCCCCTTTTCACCTCCAGCGGCTCCTGCGTTTCTTTTCTGGGCTCCCCGGTTCCTTTTTGGGGGGGCTTTTTTGGGGGGGACCTGCGTTTCCTTCCTCCGAGAGTCTCAGGGGTGAAAAGGGAATAAAAAGGAGCCTTTTGGTTCAGGGGCGCTTCCTGCTCCACGGCCGAAAGAGGCGGAGATTCTCTGGGATTCCACGGCCCTTTGATGCGGACGAAATTCCTTCCAACATGTTTTACTTTGTGTATATATTTTGTTTTTCTGCAGAAAAAAAAAAACTATATAGATTCTTATACCGCTTGAGATGGTGGCCAGATAGCAGATGAACAGCGTTGGGAGAAACCCTGGAGATCATCTAGTCCAACCCCTGTGGAAAGTTCTCCGAGGAAAGGAGCGGGGAAGCGGAGGAGAAACGACCCAAACTTCACTCCGGGATCTCCTTTACGAGGAAAAGGAGGGAGCGGGTCCTCCTGATCCACAGAAGGAAGGAAAGCGGCGTTGGAGGGGCGGGAGACCGGAAGGAGCCGCTTCATCCAGACGTTCCGAGTAAGGGAGACGCGGGTCTCACGGAGGGGAATCGCCTTTTTCTCCCCCGAAGCAAAGCAGCGCCTCTCTCTGGTTTAGCGGAGGGTTTTCCGGGGCTTCCCTCTCGTTTGGGGGTGTTTGTGGGTGACCCCCGACTTCCCCTCGCTACCTCTCTACCCCCACCCTTGCCATGTAGTGCAGCAGCTCTTCCCACGGCAGAATCTACCCATGAAATGAACACGTGTGTGTGTGTGTGTGTGTGGTTTCCTCGGACTTTTGAGCTGGAGCACCAATGGGAATTCTCCCTGCTTCCGCGTCATCAGTCTCCGGGCAGAGTCCTTTGTGACTTCACCTGAAGAAGGTAGTTCGAGGCATAGAACGAAAGTGAAAGTGGGCGGCGGGGGGGGGGGGGGCCCCCCCGCCTGGGGGGTGCAGCTCAAGGGGGGGATCATGGCAGGCCCTGCGGGGACCCTCCACTTTCTTTGCTCTCCTCACGATACTCAACTAGACTTTCCCCTATGTACATGCCAGGGATGAACTAGATGTCCGCTTATGTTCCCAAACTGCCCCCGTTTTTTCTCCCAGTGAGTTCAACAAAGTAGAAGGGAGGGAGGAACGGAAGAACAGAACAGCATGCAACAGAATAACAGAGTTGGAAGGGACCTTTGAGGTCTTCTACTCCAACCCCCTAGTCAGGCAGGAAACCCTTATTCCATTTCAGACCATCTCTTTAACAGATTAACAGAGCTGGAAGGGACACTGGAGGTCATTTAGTCCAACCCCACCCACCCCCAAAGCAGGAGATTTTGCACCCTTTCTGACAGAGGGCACTCCAGGCTCTTCTTAAAAGCTCCCACAACTTCTGAAGGCAACTCCTGTTCCACTGGTTGATGGCCCTCAAGGCCAGGAAGGGAATCTCTCCTTGGTCAGTTTCCTTGCGTCCTTTGTCCTCCTGCCTTCCGGGGCTTTGGAGAATAAGTTGACAGACAGACAGACATCTTATTGAGATCCACAACAGCGATCCTTGAACCAAAAACCGAACTGCTACCAGTATTTGCGGTGGGTCAGAAAACCCCACAGCGCTGGGGGTAGAACCGGCCCTCCGGCAGCCCCTTTGCCAGGAAGGGAGCCAAAGGCAGAAGATTCGGGGGGGGGGTTAGGGGTAGGAGGGCAGTGACCCCGTGTGTGTGTGTGTGTGTGTGTGTGTGTGTGTGTGTGTGTGTGTAGGCGCCCAATGACTCCCCAATCAAACCAGCTAAGAGACCCCCAAGTCTTTGCTGGCTGTGGGGCTGCGCCTCCCCTTCTCCCATCCACTGCAGCCCTACCGCACGCCGGATTGAGGGGGGGGGAGGGCAAAAGGAAGTCCATACTCCCCTCCAGGGCTGGCCTGAATCCCCCTTGACCTGCGGCCCCCCAAGACTAAAAAGATTCCCCCCTCCCCCTTTCGCTTCGCCCTCTGCAACGAACGACCTTCTCCATCTGAGGAAGTCAAGGGAGAATCTGCCCGGATACCGATGACATATGAGAAGAATTCCCATTGGTCCTTCCACTTTCATGGACCCTCCCAATCCCGAAGTTAGAGGAAATCACCCACTCCCCCAATCCAGACACACACACACCCATTCCGCCTCTGGGGTTGGGAGCCTCCATGTCTTTCACCACTTTCTTTGGGGGGCGCTTGTGGGGTGGCATTTTTGGGCTCTGCTGGGCTCCCCCTGGTGCTGCTGGTGGGGACGCTGGCCCGGATCCCCGGAAGCGAAGGTGGGGAAAGGAGAAACCCGAGGGAGCTGGGCGGGGAAGAAGGAGAGGGGCTGGGAGGGGAAGAAAAGGGTAAGAGACCCCCGTAATGGGAAAAGGGGTCACAGGCAAGAGTTGCGGGAGCCTGAGCAGCCTTGATCTCTGTGTGGTCTCCACTCCCTTCCTCCCCCCACTTCACCCAAGGGGATGAAGAGAGATCGCCGTCTCCCTTCCTAGTGACAGTGGAAGGCGGCCGAACTGAGACAAGACGCCGTTACTGGGTGGGAGTGGGATCTTCCAGGCCCCAATTTAGATCTGGATCTGGAGCCCCCAAAGTCGGTTGCCTGGAAAGAGGAAGGAGGCGGGAAGCGAAAGAGGGAAACGGAGGCATTTCCAGAGCTTGAATCCACAAACGCCACCAAAAGTGGAAGAAAAATAGAATTTTTACAGCTTCAGAAACTTCCATTTTTCCCCCCTGAGGCTGTGAAAGTCAGGCAGGATTTCAGCCTTGCTCCCTTCTGGGGAAGGGCTGAATTTGGGGAGGAGACCAAGACTCCCTGTCCCCATAATCCCCCATTGCCCGATCAGGACCGGGGAGGGGGAGCCATGGGGTTGGGTGGACTGATGAATGGGGGGAAGTTCTGAATTGTCCCCCTCAATTGCCCCCCCCCCAGATCTACGACTGTAAAGGGGCTGGAGACCCTCCCTTTGAGGTGGTCTTTGGGGGGCTTTTGGAGGGGAGAAGAGGGAGCCCCAAATCCTAGAAGGGCTGAAGATTAGGGGGAGGGGAAAAGTTGGGGGTAACCAGAGGAAGTGGGAGTTGAGGGGCTGGAAGACCCCAGAAGGATCCGTTTGGATGTCCCCATTGTTCCCCCTCCCCATATCGCCCCCCCAAAGGAAGAGAGAGAGAGAGGGAGGCATAAGATATTTGTCTTTATGCTACATTTTTTATGGTGCCCATCTTGTCTGAAACGGTCTGAAGGGTTTCCTGCCTGAGGAGGGGGTTGGACTAGATGACCTCCATGGTCCCTTCCGTTCTTCTGTTCTATGATATCTCCCCTGCAAGGAGACTCTGGGCGGCTTACAGGTTATGATTGGCCTCCCTCCTTCCCCGGCAGAGCCTTTCCGGGGGGGCTCCTCAGGAGAGGCCGGGGGTCCCTGCCCTTCCGCTGGGAGGCCGAGCCCGAGAAGGGCGGCTGCGCGGAGGGAGGCGGAGGAGGATCCGTCCTTTCCCCCCTCGGGGCCTCCCTACCCGCTTCCCTCCCGCCACCCCCGCCAGACCCGAGCTGGGCGTCCAAGCGAGGCTCCCGGTCCTCGTCTTCCCACCGCCCGGCCGTTTCTGAGGGGATTCGGCGCCTTTCGATGCCTCCTCCGATCTCCGCGCAGCCCTCAGGGCGGCGGTTCCTGAGGGAGGCGAGTTCGGATCCCCTCAAGAGGCTTTTTCCCTCCGTCTCCACCGACGGTTCCTGGGTAGGAAGGAGAGGAAGGCGGAGAAAGAGCCGCCTCCGAAGTCCTTGACAGAGAGCCACGGAGAGGAGCCTTTCCTGCTACTCCCAAGCCCATCATCCCCGCCCCCTCCCATGCGCTCCTCTTTCCCGCCCTTTCTAACCTCCTGGCCCTTTGCCCCCAGTCCACCAGGGGGCGCCCTCCGCCAAGGGAAGGGAACTCCCAGGCGCTTCCCCATTGGGCCGCTGGAGGGCGAACGTCACGGCGGCCCTTCCTAGAGGAGGCGGCGGCGAAGGAAGTGACATCACTGAGCGTTTCCTCTCTAGGACACCGCACTCGCTCTTCTCAACCCCTGGAGCGCCGAAGGAAAAGAAGAGGCTGCGGGACAGTGGCGGGGGGACATCCAGACGTGCCCCCGTTGGGTGGGTGGGGCTCTTCCTGGGTCCCATACTCCCCAGCCGCCCTCTGCATGCGAAGGGAGGCACGGGGGCTAGCGGAGGCCCAGCAGGAGAGGAGAGAAGCCGTGGGAGGAGAAGGAGGAGGCAGGATTCGCATCGGGCTCCCCGAGGGGGCCATCCTGTCTCCGAAGGGGGAGAGAAACGGAAGGGGCGGCCTCTGCAGCTGTCTCCTTCCCGGCCCTGCTCGGGGCGCCCTGGGCCCAGCGCTGGGAGGAGCCTCTTAGGGCTCTCTGCAGGTTGGGGGAAGGGGGTCCAGGGGCTGAATCCCCCTTTCTGATCCTGGGCGTCGGTTTTTCTCTCCCTCCCAGATCCGGAACGTCGGAGCCCTCGGCAGCCTTTGCAAGGCAGGATTTCCTCTGTGGGGGAAGGAAGGAAGAGAGCGGAAGGACCAGAAGGGATCCGTCCTGCAACCAAAAAAATGGTCCCATAAAGGAAGAGGCCCCTGGAGACGCCCCAGAGTCCCTGGAGACCTTTGGAGCTGCTCTGCCACAGAGAGGAAGGATGGAGGGGAGCGGAAAAGGCCCCGCAGCTCTTCAGCCTGGGAGCTGTGGGGAGAGCTGGACCAGAACCGGGCAGAAGGTCCTGCAGGAGGGAACCATCCTCCCTTCTGAAGTTCCGCCCTGGAGCTCCATCCAATGCTGGGAGGCTGAAGGTCCCCGAGGACTTTGCAGCCGACTCCATGACTTGTGCAGGCGATGGCTGAGGCCAGGAAAGCACAGCAAAGCCCAGATGCTGGACCTGGTGGTTCTGGAGCGGCTCTTGGCTCTTCTGCCCCCAGAGATGGAGGGCTGGGTGCGGGCGTGTGGAGCAGAGAGCAGCTCCCAGGCGGTGGCCCTGGCGGAAGGCTTCCTCCTGAGCCAGGCGGAGGAGCAGAAGGAGCAGCTCCAGCGGCAGGCAAGAGACTTTAGGGATCTGGGAAAGGAATAAATAGAGAAAGTGTTTGAATGCTTCACCCCTCCTTCCCAAACTTCTCCCACGTTCATAATTCATGGCAATTCTCCAGTTCTGGTGGGACATCGTTCCATTGTTTTCTCACTCAGCCACACAGATGGATATTGGGGGCTTTGAGGTTGTGTTCCAAGTATTAGAATCCACTTTAGTTCTTGTGATGTACATTAATTCTGCTTTTTTCTTTCTTCCTCTTATTTGAAGTGCTGCACTGTGGAGATCAGAGATCCTGAGGGAAAGAAGAACCCATCAAATCCCCCTCAGGAGCTATTTTTCAGGAGGATCCCTTGGGAAGATCCAAGTCAGGACACCTCAGGAGGTAATGGAAGATCCTCCAGTTACCCATCTGTCTTCCCCTCCCTCCTCTACTATAGAATGCCTCGTCCTATTTTGTTAATTATGCATTTTGAAATTATTTATTCCTTACAGAGGAGCAAAGAATGAAGCTTTCTGGTTTTTATGATGGAGATGAAACAGCGATTGAACCTCCAAATCAAGTAAGGAAGGGAAAAGATATTAGATTTTTATTCTCCCTTCAGGAAGTGAAATGGGTGTGCAGAGGGCTTTCTCCTTCTATTACCATCTCCCTTGTTTGTCCTGGATTATTTTTGTGTTCTTCCACAACATGGAGACCGGAATAGCAGGTTCAAGTTGCTGTCGGCCAGCATAGCTTCCTCTGGTTATCTTGTTCTGCTAGGTTCTCCTCCATCTTGGAGTTTACAAGAAGCAATTTTTAAAAAGTCCTTCAAGAAATAGGAATAAAAGTATAACGGTGGCAGGAACTTCTAGAGACCCAAATTTTTGGTAATTCTTTGACTCGCAATTGTGCAAGGCTAATGAAATATAAATACTCACATTGCCACATTACCATTTTTAAAAACCCTTAAAAACCGGGGTCTGCACAAAACCATGTGGGCTGTTGCATTTTGCACCAACTGGGGACCCCAGATGTAGAGGGCATTGCAGTAGTCAAGATGGGAAATGACTAGGGTACGAGTGACTGTGAGTAGGGAATGTTGGTCCAGGAAACGTGTAACTGGAGCACAACCCGCAGATGCACGAAGGCCCTCCTGGCCACGACTGCCACTGCTCTTCAAGCAAGGAGTCGTGGGTCCAGGAAAACCCCTAGATTACACACAGGGTCTGTTTGGGGTAGTGCTACCCCATCCAAGACTAAAGGTGGCAATTCTACCTGAGCCAACAAACCCCAAACCCAGAGCGACTCAGTCTTGCAAGGGTTTAGTTTCAACCCGTTGCACCCCATCCAGCCCCTAATAGCCTCCAGACACTGCGAGAGGGAGGACACAGCAACACTTAACTCATCACGGGCCGAGACATACAGCTGGGTATCATCAGCATATTGGTGATACCTCAGTCCGTGGTGAGTGGTGATCTCATCCAGCGGCTTCATATAAATGTTGAAAAGGAGCGGAGAGAGTACCGAGCCCTGCGGAACTCCGTAAAGCAGTGGGTGAGGGCTGGTTCTCTCCCTCCTATCAACACTGACCGAGAGTGGCCACAGAGGAACAAAGTGAACCAGGATAACACAAAGCCTCCGATTCCCTCCCCTGAAGCCGCCCAAGGAGAATCTCATGGTTGATGGTATCGTAATTACTGAAAGACACTGAAGGTTTTGTAGAATCAATCAATTTGATAAAACTTCCCCAAATATTTCTCCAGTGATAGCAATTTTCAGATTTGCCTGTTTTCTCACCTAAAATTAGTTCTTGTGTGACGCACAGCCATTTAACTTAGTGCATATCTCTGCTTTGGGAATTTGGGATCAATGGAACAGAATAACATACTTGGAGGTCTTCTAGTCCACCCCCCTGCTCATAGAGGAAGCTCTATAACATATCAGATAAACGGCTGTCCAATTTCTTCATAAACACCTCCAGTGTTGGAGCACCCACAATTTCTGGAGGGAAGTCATTCCACTGATTAATTGTTTTCACTGTCAGGAACTTTCTCTTTACTTGTAGGTTGTTTCTTTCCTTGAATAGTTTCCATCCATTGCTTCTTGGAACACTGCTGTCATGTCACTAGACATCCTCAATTCCAGCCACCGTACTTTATATGTTTTAGCCTCCAGTCCACTAATAATTTTTGTTGCTCTTCTCTGCACTCTTTCTAGAGTCTCAAGATCTTTTTTACATCTGGCAATGAAAATTGGATATAATATTCCAAGTGTGGCCTTACCAAGGCATTATAAAGTGGTACTAACACTTCATGTCATCTTGATTCCATTCCTCTTAATGGAGCCTATGATTCTGTTGGGTGTTTTGGGGAGGCAACTGTGGTATAGTGCTGACTCATGTTTAAGTGGTTGTCCACTAGGACTCCAAGATCCCTGTTGCACTTACTACTGTTAAGCCAGGTATCACCTATTCTATGCCATTGCATTTGGTTTTCCTTTTGCAAATGTAGAACCTTGCATTTCTCACTGTTGATTTCGTTTTGTTAGATGGGGCCCAATTTGTCGATCCTTCTGTATCTCTGAGCTTATCTTCTGGAGTGTTGGTATTCCTGTCAATTTGGTCTTGTCTCCAAATTTGATGTGTTCCCCTTCTATCCTCTTGTCTAAATGAATGATGGAGATGAACAGATCTTGCGAATCCTCCTGTTCTATTCTTTTTTTCCATGTCCAGGAGGGTCTTGTGTCCTTCAAAGAGGTGGCTGTGTATTTCTCTGAGGAGGAATGGTCTCGGCTGGATGCTGACCAGAAAGCGCTGCATTCGGATGTCATGCTTGAAAACCATAGGAGCGTGGTCTCTCTGGGTAAGAGTTTTCTGATCCCTAGTCAGAGAATTCAAGAAGACAGATTCTAGTTAGTTTTTTATTTAAAAACCACTGATCAGATATCATCTCCTGGGAGGTAGAAGGAAAGGATCTGGCCTTCTTGTGCTCCAAGGAAGGAAAGAGTCAATATCTCTTTGCTTAGATGTTTTCTGTTCCATTTCTTATCTGTATTTTTCCATTTCCATTTGCGAGGAGTGTGTTGTCATTTGTCCTCTAAAATTGTGTGTGAGCAGAACTTTCATGCTCAGCCCATGGAAGACCATTCTCCCAATCCAATTCAAGAATGAAGGCCTCAGGCAGTGTGACGCTGAGCATCCTAGGGTACAGTTATGATAGTTCACTTAGCGACTATTCCAAGTTACCACCAGCCCTCCCCCAAGTAGAGACCCAGTCCCGTAATTATGAGTGTTGCAGCAACACGACCATCGTTCACACTTACGAATGACAACAGAGGCATTGCAACATTCACCCTACCTATTCCCTCACCCCACCTCGCTGGAACTTACCATATTTTTCAGACTGTAAGATGCACTCCCCTCCACCCCAGAATAAAAGTGGGTGGAAATGTCTGTGTGTCTTATAGAATGAATATGGCCCTGTTTTTGGCTTTCCAAACCCTCCGTGTTTCCTGTTTTTGCCCTCCCTTGTATCCAGAAGCACTCCGCAGGCCAAAAATGGCCCCCATTTTGCCCTCCGGAGTCCTCTGCGGGTTCCATTTGTGTCTTCCCCGGCATTGGAAAGACTGAAAACGGGACGCTCAGATGCACAAAAACGAGCCTGTTTTTGGCCTGCAGGGTGGGCAAACACAGGACGCACAGAGGCCAAAAACTTTTTTTTTCTTGTTTTCTTTCTCTAAACCTAGGTGTTTCTTATAGTCTGAAAAATACAGTACCTTGCTATGAATTGGCGAACCATGGGATCCTTTCCCTACTTTGTTGCATTTGCAGAAAAAAGAAGCCTAAATTAGTGAGAGACACGTGAGATCAGTAGTGGGAAACCTAGCACTATTGATCTCACGTGATCTCGCACTACAGTGCTTTAGGCCTCTGTTCTCTGCTAACCAAAGCCTGCACAAGATCCAGGGCAAAAGTCTTTGCAAAGAGAGGGAAGTCCTCTTCATTTTCAAAGACTTTTGCCCTGGATCTCGTGCAGTCCTTAGTTCTTTTTTTAAAATAATTAATTAATTAAAAAAAAATACTTTATTGAATACAAAAGTTTAAAATATACAAATATACAAAAGTGAAAGGTAGAAAGTCATACAAATAAAGATTCTGTAGTAAAACTAATCATCTTTTTTGTCTAATACATTTTGATAGTGTTTTAAATATCTCGTAAAGAGTATTAAATGGCAGTTACTTTCTGTTTCATATAAACTGCTTATTATCTATCCTGTATGATACATGTTAGTTTATTATTATTGTTGGGTTGTAACTATTTTATAGATAAGTCTTTTCTATAACTTAAAGAGAAAAAGGAATAAAACTATTTATAAATTTCTAACCTTTAGCAGATATATAGTAATATGTTTCATAGGTTTCCATATGTCCCCTTATTTTATGCATTATTTTTTTTACGGTCTATCCAATCATACCATTTATCCCAAATCAAAAAGTATTCGGAATCATCCTTTCCTTTTAATGTAAGCCTCTCCATTTTGGCGCATTCATATATTTTCTGAATAATAAAACCTATAGGTGGTAAATTGGGCGTTTTCCAGTATTGTGCTGGTGAGATTCATGCCACTGTTAATGTATGAATAATCAAGTACATTATTTTGAGGGAATAGTTCCTTTTAATTATACCCAGGAGGTACAATTCAGGTTTCCATTCCAATCCACCTTGGATGGTTTCCTCTATCCATATTTTAATCCTAATCCAGAATTTTTTAACTTTTGGGATGTCCACCAGAGATAGAAGAAAGTACCATGATTTCCCTTACATTTCCAACAGGTCAGGTTTGCGGTTGGATACATTTTTGCCAGTCTAGAGAGTGCCAGATGCTCTATATTATAGCCAAAGTTTTTTGCCCATGCTATCATTGGACCTTTCACAATTTCCTCCGCTAATTCATATGTTATTAGATAATTGTATAATTTAGATATCATTTTTTTCCTAGACCCAAGAGTATTTTATCGAGTTGAGTATTTTTTGTTTCTAGTCCAAATTCTTTTAAATCCCAATCGCATCTCATTGTTATTTGGAAATAGGACTAACAATGTATACTTATTTTTTGGGTTTCTAATTATTGAATTGATTTCCCTTCCTTAACTAAAATTTGGGGGTACTTAAGTTTTTTGCTAATATCCATTATGTTGGGATGAAACATTGCCTCCATTGTTGATAGCCACATCGGGATTTTAGTGTAATGGTTTCCCCTAATAACTGTCCATATTTTAATCAAAGATTTATGCAGGGTATGTCTATAGAAATATGAGTGACCTTTACTATTAGGGTTCTATAAAAAGGCATGCCACTTTTATCCATACTAACAACGTCGCTCTATAGTAGATCTCCCAGGCAGGAAGTCCAAACCTGCCTCTGCTTTTATTATCTTGTAAGTGAATTCTTTTAATTCTTAATTTCTTACCTGCCCAAATGAATTTCATAGTAATTTTGTCAAATTCTTAAAAAAAAAATCTAATAATATTGGGATCATTTGAAATAAATATAACAGTTTCGGTAGAACATTCATCTTGATCGTAGCTATTCTACCTAATAGCGAGATTTGCAATTTACTCCAATTTTCCAGATCTCTTCCAATTTGTTGTAAAAAAAATTTATAGTTATATTCCTTCAGAATTAAAGTTGTAGATCTTAACCATATGCCTAAATAGTTAATCTTATTTACAATTTGTAGTCCCATTGTTTTCTCTAAGTCTTTTTGTCTATTATTTGTTAAATTTTTGACTAACATTTTAGTCTTTTCTTTCTTAATTTTCAACCCTGCTAATTCACCACGTTTGTCAGTTTCCCTTAATAATGTTGGTCCTGAATCTATTGGATCTTCTATAATAAATACCATATCGTCCACGAATGCTTGTAATTTATATTCTTGTCTTTTAATCTTTGTTCCTTTAATTTCTTTATTCAGTCTAATTCTATCCAATAATGTTTCTAATATTACTATAAAAAGCAGAGGAGACAGTGGGCATCCTTGCCTGACTTTTTTTCTTATCTCAAATGGATTAGTAAATTCTCCATTTACTTGCCTTCTGTTTAGAGTAGATTGAATTTAGCATTTTTGCAAAATTATGACCAAATTCCATTAGATTGATCTGATGTGTCATAAAATCCCAATTAAGGTTATCAAAGGCCTTTTGCGCATCCAGGAAGGCAAGGGCCACTTGACTTCCGGTAGCGGATGTAGTGTTCTCTCTTTCAAATATTTTTCTATTTTGTTCAAATCGACTATGTCTTGATTATATAAATTCTCAAAGTAATCTCTTACAATTATTTTCTTTTTTTCTAAATCCATCTCTACAGTTCTATTATTGTCTTCCAATTAGTATACTGTCCTTTTTGGTTTTCTTTTTTCTACTTATACTCTAACCATCTATCGGGTTTATTTGCGTATTCGAAATGATTTTTTTTTAATGTATTATATAAGTCTTGGTTAGATCTTCCTGGTCTAAAATATTCATTTCGAGTTTAAGTAGTGCCAGATCATTTGTAATTTGTTCGTCCCCTGGAGCTTTCATTAATTTATCTTCTAAATCTTTTATTCTTTTTGTTAACGTATTTTGGTTCTTCCACCTTTCCTTATTTCTATTGGCTGTGTAAGATATTGATATTCCCCTTAAATATGCCTTCATTGTGTCCCAGAGATTTTGCAACGAGGTATCCTGTTTTTTATTATATTTTAAAAATACCTCTAATTCTTCCCTAATTTTTGATTATACCCTTTTTCTTTCAATAGTTGTGGATTAAGTGTCTACCTACTTTTCTTATGAGTTTGGTCCTTCCAAATTATCTGCAAAGGGTTGTAATCTGCCCAGATATTAATTAGTATCTCTATGTTTTGTATTTTCTTGAATAAATCACTGTTCACCCATGCCATATCCAGTCTTGACCAAGATTTGTGTGGATTGGAAGTGAATTGAGTCACCCCTGGGTTCAACTTCCTCCATGCATCTATTAAGTCTAATTCTTTGGCCATATCAAAAAAGCTTTTGGGCAATATATTCCATTTTTTTATATATTTTTGGTCACTGGCAAAATCCTGTTTATTATTAGTGATTGCATTGTAATCGCCAATTATACAGATCCTAGGATTGCCTAATTCTATTACTTTCTCATATAGGGTTTTATAAAATTCATTCTGATTTTTATTGGGGGCATATATCCCAACTAATAAAATATATTTATTCTCTATAACCACCTCTACAATTAATATTCTCCCCGTCTTATCATAAATCAATTTCAACCTTATTTCTTCTTTAATATATAATACTACTCCTCTCAGTTCTTAAAGAATACAGGCCTAAAGTACTTTAGTGCTAGATCACATGAGATTAGTAGCCTGAGATCTTGCACTACTGATCGTGTGATCTCGCACTAAAGTACTTTAGGCCTCCATTTTCTGCAAACCGACACCTTTGCCAGATCTGGCCAAAGTGCCCTTGCAAGCCGATTGGACTTTGGGGCAGCGAAATAGCCATTCCTGAAGCATCCCAATCTTTCCAGTCTCAGCACGAACAACGTTTACAAGGCAATGGGAGGCTTCAAGCAAGGGATTTATCTCCAAAATCTCATCGCTGGGATTGAGGAAGAGGCCAAGTGGGGGTCCCACCTGCCAGACCGACGCAGTGGAGCAGCTGCTCCAATGTACAATGGGGAAGAAAGAACTTGTTTCAAAATCGTTTCAGTTTTCACAGGCTTCTGCTGAAATTAACCCACCCCAATAAATCTTAAGTTTTCTCCTAATTCCTCCTTGGATGTTTCCCTTGATTATTCCTTAACTCAGAACTGACCCTGAGTCACATTTGCATATATATAGATAATTGTAAAGAAAGAGATGTTTTCCAGATATTTCCAAAGCTTTCGTGATTCATGAATATAGAAACCATCATGTCTATATCACACCACTGTAGGCATGCAAACACACAACCTATGGAAATTTGGAGAAATTCAGAAGGAAATTCACTTGACTTTCTATACTTTGATCTTTTTCTCTAACCTTGTCATCATTTTCATTTCCCTTTTGCTTTGAAGGTAATAATGGGCAGGATAATCAAGATTCCTGTGAACTATTCCAAGTGATCAACGCTAAAGATGGAATGGAGAAGTTTGGAATTCAAATGGAATTCGAAAACCGCAAGAGAAACCAATCAAAGAATTGGAATCTGGGAAGCTCATCTTCCACTGATGTTCCGATGCAAGACTTTCTTGCCCAACAAGAGAAAATAAGGAAAAAATATACCGGAAAAAGTGTGAAGCTAATCAAAGCTAAAGTACAAGTAAATAAACTCTATTTAACCCAAAACAAAGAAGAAGATGCTATAAGAAGATACAATGGACAAAATTACAATGGGACATTCTTTCCTTCTCTTGGGAATAAGTTCCTTACATCTCAAAAAGTGATTGATGTAAAAGGGAAGCCGTATAAATGTTTGGAATGTGGAAAATGTTTTAGAATAAGCAGGCAACTTACTTCCCATGAAAGGATCCACACAGGGGAGAAGCCGTACAAATGCATAGAGTGTGGAAAGAGGTTTACTCATGGCAATGGACTTATAAGCCACAAGAAGATCCACTCAGGAGAGAAACCATTTAAATGCATGGAGTGTGGAAAGACCTTTGCTCATAGCAATACACTTACTGTCCATAATAGGATCCACACAGGGGAGAAACCATATAAATGCATGGAATGTGGGAAGATGTTTGCTCATGACAATGGACTTAAGAGCCACAAAATGATCCACTCAGGAGAGAAACCATATAAATGTATGGAATGTGGAAAGACCTTTGCTCATAGCAGTACACTTACTTCCCATGAAAGGATCCACACAGGGGAAAAGCCATATAAATGTATGAAATGTGGAAAGATGTTTACTTGTGGCAGTGGACTTAGAATCCACAAAAATATCCACTCAGTAGAGAGGCCATTTAAATGCATGGAATGTGGAAAGACCTTTGCTCATAGATGTAATCTTATTTCCCATAAGAGGATCCACACTGGGGAGAAACCATATAAATGTATGGAGTGTGGAAAGACATTTACTCAATGCAGTGGTCTTAGAAACCATAAAAAGATCCACTCAGGAAAGAAGTCATTTAAATGCATGGAATGTGGCAAGACCTTTGCTCATAGATGTCATCTTATTTCCCATAAAAGAAACCACAAAGGGAAGAAGCCATATAAATGCATGGAGTGTGGAAAGTCCTTTCCTCGAAGAGGTTATCTTATTTCCCATAAGAGGATCCACACAGGGGAGAAGCCGTATAAATGCATGGAGTGTGGAAAGACGTTTACTCAGAGCAGTGGACTTAGAAACCACAAAAAGATCCACTCAGGAGAGAAGCCATTTAAATGCACAGATTGTGGAAAGACCTTTGCTCATAGATGTAATCTTATTTCCCATAAAAGAAGCCACAAAGGGGAGAAGCCATATAAATGCATGGAATGTGGAAAGAGTTTTGCTCATAGTGGTACACTTACTGCCCATAATAGGATCCACACAGGGGAGAAGCCATATAAATGCATGGAATGTGGAAAGACCTTTGCTTATAGTAGTGGACTTAGAAGACATGAAAAGATCCACTCAGGAGAGAAGCCATTTAAGTGCACACAATGTGGAAAGACCTTTGCTAGTAAATGTAATCTTATTTCCCATAAAAGAAGCCACACGGGGGAGAAACCATATAAATGCATGGAATGTGGAAAGAGTTTTGCTCATAGTTGTACACTTACTTCTCATGAAAGGATCCACACAGGGGAGAAGCCGTATAAATGCATAGAATGTGGAAAGACATTTACTCATGGCAATGGACTTACTGCCCATAATAGGATCCACTCAGGAGAGAAACCATATAAATGCATGGAGTGTGGAAAGACCTTTGCTCGGAGAGGTCATCTTATTTCCCATGAGATGATCCACACAGGGGAGAAGCCGTATAAATGCATGGAGTGTGGAAAGACCTTTGCTCATAGTAGTGGACTTAGAAGACATGAAAAGATCCACTCAGGAGTGGCCATTTAAATGCACACAATGTGGAAAGACCTTTGCTCGTAAATGTAATCTTATTTCCCATAAAAGAAGCCACGCAGGGGAGAAACCAATGCATGGGATGTGGAAAGAGTTTTGCTCAGAAAGGTCATCTTACTTCTCATAAAAGATCTATGCTCAGGAGCAATACAGCAATAGCAATTCTACTTAGACTTATATACCACTGCACAATGTTTTACCACATTCTCTGAGCAGTTTACAAAGTCAGCATATGGTCCCCAGCAATCTGAGTCCTCTTTTTAGCAACCTCAAAAGGATGAACGACTGAATTAACCACGAGACAGTGAGGATCGAACTCTGTGGGAAATTAGCCTGTAATATTGCATTCTAACTGCTGACCTACTGTCAACTCAAAACATTTCTATGCCTGTTTTATAGTTGCCAACAGAAGGGGGGGGGGGGGTTTGAAGGAGCTGTGCAGCATTTTGCAATGGAAAGTGCATTCCATTCATATCTTGCAAAGAAGCCACGAGTTTCTGCCACGCAAATCTCTAATTGGAGAACATGATTGAGGACTCTTGGCTATGGATGTGTTTTGCTGGAGAATATGAATTATGATACATCCTGAGGGGTGGGGGGAAAACCAGGGTCAAGGGTGACAGCTACATACAGGTCATGCCCATATGTTGCTCCTAATGAATTCTTTGAAGTTTTTCAAAGTTTGGCTCAAGATTCATGATTTAATTTCAGCAATCGCTGGAATCCTGACACCCACCATGTCTCTATAGATTTGTATGCATATTGTGCCTTTCTGATCCAAGTGAGACAAGGTTTAATCCAACAAAATGAAACTTAATGTGGAGAAAAGTAAGATTTTACACCTGGGCAGGAAAAACATTACATAAAAACTGCTGTCAAGGTTCCAACTGATGCCCTAATTAAATTATGAGCCTCAAGCCAAGTTTCAAAAGAAATCCACTGTTCCAAGTGAAGCCAAATCTGATCCCAAGTAATTTATGTTCCAGCTCTGGTTCCCTCCTCCCCCTCAAAAGTGTGTCATCAGCCAGATTCTCCAATGAAGAAATTTTGTGGGTTGTAGCGATTACTCCACTCTGGCCACTATGGGTAACTGCAGGGACGGCCTTGACAGATATGTCTGGAATGTGCTTTTGTTTTGACTGACATGCTGCCTTGCGGCAGCTGCAGTGTTCGTTTTCCATCCCCCTTATCTGCAACTTGAAAGCAGGCCAGGGATGCTTTGCGAGTTGACACCTGGCTCAAAAACTCTGAGAGGGACCATCCGAATGGATGACTGACTAAACATGAGTCCCGTGTGCGAGGCAGCAGCCAAAAAAGCTAATATAATCCTTGATTGCACAAACAGGCATAGAATCAAAATCACGTGAAGTATTAGTACCGTTTTATAAAGCCTTAGTAAGACCACACCTGGAATTCTGCATCCAGTTTTGGTCATCACATTACAAAAAAGTCGTTTAGACTTTGGAGAAAGTGGAAAGAAGAGCAGCTAAGATGATTAAAGGCCTGAAGATCGAAACATGAAGAACAGTTGCAAGACTTGGGTTTGGCTGATCCTACAGAAAAGGATTAGGATTGACAGGACAGCAGTATTCCAGTACTTGAGAGGCTGCCACAAAGGGGGGGGGAGGGGGGCAATTTATTTTCCAAAGCACCAGAGGGCAGGACAAGAAACAATGCATGTAAAATCATCGAGAAGCAACCTCGAATTAACGAGAATCTTCCTTAAAATTAAGACAATTAACCATTAGAACAGCTTTCCTTCAGACATTGCGGTTGCTTCATCATTGGACGTTTTAAAAAAGAGACAGAATAGAATTTAGAATAGAATAGAATAGAATTCTTTATTGGCCCAATGTGATTGGATTTTGTGCTCAAGGCAGAAAAAATGAAATGTGAAGTGGGATTTGTTGATTAAGTTAGGTTTCTGTTATAGAAATGTGCTGAATTTATGAAAAATGTAAGGGAAATAAAATTTGAAGCTGTAATTTCACTTTGTAGTTTACTGTCTGAAAAAGGCTTTTATTTCCCTTTCCGCCACCTCCTTTATCTGACAATTCCCCTTCCTTTTTTTTTTCTCCTTTCCCATTTGCCTACTATAATTTTCTGTTTTTATATCATGACAATCTTAATTAAAAATAAATAGCCTATTGTTTTAGGGACGCTACCTGTTCCATAGCCAAAATAGGCCAATTCCTGGAGAAAAGCTCCGCTCAGTATATCGGCACTTTTTATACTGGCAAAATTTCTTCCAAAATGTCACTTTACATATTTTTCTGCTGAAAGGAAACCTTTGAAATGATAGCAAACATAGAAGTTATTCCGAAGAAAGGAGCTGAAAGCGGAGAAGAAACTAGGAAAAGTGGGGGTGGGGGAGGATTCCTTCCCATTTGGGGCCGAGGGGCGGGGAGGAGCCACTTTGTCCAGATGTTGCGAGCAAAGAGACACGCGGAGGATTCCCCTGGGAAAGTGGGGAGGGGAGGCTGGGAAGATCCGGGTCCTTCCTCCTCCAGCGCAGAAAGTCTTCCCATGGTAGAGATCTTCCTCTGTGAATTGAATGGGTGGAGGGGGGGAGCCTTTTTCTCGAACTTTTGATATGGGAGGGCCAGAACCATTGGGAATTCTCCCTGCGTGAGCGTCACCGGTCTCCGGGTAGAGTCCTTCGTGACTTCACCTGAAAGAGGAGGGAGGATCCCTTCAGTTTTGGCGGGCTTCAGCTCAAGGCTGTTCATGACAGCCCCAGAAGGGATCCTCCACTTTCTCTGTTCTCTTCACGATTTTCTGTCAGAGATTCCCGCTTCCCCCACCATTATTCCCCCATTCATATCAACAACCGCCCTTCTTGAACCAAAAGCCAACCTTCTGGCGGTGGGTTAGAAAACCCCACAGCGCTGGGGTTGAAACCGGCTGTCCGGCAGCCCCTTTGCCAGGAAGGGAGCCAAAGTCTTTGTGGGGGCGTGGAGGGCAGTGGCCCCCATGTGATTGGGGGAGGGGCACTCCTATCAACTGTGTGTGTGTGTGTGTGTGTGAAGGCTCCTGAGGACTCCCCAATCAACTCCCGAGTCCTTGCTGGCTGTGGGGGCTCTGCCTCCCCTTCTCTCAACCACCGCCACCCCACTCCACGTCGGAGTGGAGGGGAAGGGCAAAAGGAATCCCACACTCCCCTCCAGGGCTGACCTGAACCCCCCCCTTGACCTGCGGCCCCCATGTGACTGAAAAGATCTCACCTCCCACTTTCTCTGCTCCTCTCTCTCTGCGCTGAACTACGGTCCAAGGAAATTCTGCCAGGACACTGATGGCGCTACAGAAGGGAGGATTCCCATTGGTCCTTCTGCTTTTCTGGGCTCTCCCAATTCCGAAATCCGAGGAAAACTCCTCCCACCCCCATCCAGACCCCACCCTGATTCCGGCTGGGAGGCAAAGTCCTGATGATTAAAGGCGGGGATGGGGGAACAGATGTCTCACTTTTTCCAAGGACCGAGGGGGAGGGAGAGGGAGGGAGAGAGAGGAGAATGACAGCCCGGGAAAGAACCATAATATACAGGATTAAAGGAAGGAAAGTGAAATCAGAGGAAGGAGGGAGGGAGGGAGGATGGGAGGGCCCTTCAGAGGCTCCTCCTCTACCCTCCCATCGTTCCTGAGTTGTGCTGTGAAAGGAATCCGGAGCCACCAGGGAGAAGCCAAGTAGGGAAAGAAGGACTGGAATTCCTCCCAAAACCTCCTTCTTCAGGTTAAATGGCCCCGTTGGGCCTTTGTGAGAAATAAGGGGGTTTGGGGGGGCACTTACAAAGTTTGCCATCCCTGCACAAGTCCCTCCTCCTGGAGGAGCCCCTGCCTCCCCTCTCCCTTCTCCTCCTTAGTCAGCCCATCCCCCCACTCCCCCTTTTCAAGGACCCTTCCCCTCCCCCGAGTTAGCTAGAAAGAGCCTGGAGGCTCCTTTCTGAGAAGGACCAGCCCCCCCCCCGCCCTGCGGCAGTTTGACAATCTAAATGGACATCTAGTCCACCCCTCCGTGCACACAGAGGAAAGTGTAGCTTAGAATCGTGAGGAGAGCAAAAAAAGTGGAGGGTCCCTTCTGGGCCTGCCATGATCCCCCCTTTGAGCTGCAGCCCCCCCCCAAAAGAACTGAAGGGATTTCCCCCCTCCCACTTTCAGCTTCGTTCACTGTCCCTGAACGCCCTCCTCCCTACTTTATCATAAATTATCAGAGGGGCAAACCTCTCTGAGAGCAAAAATTCGCTCAAGATGGTCACACTAGAGGAGTCGCCGCTTATGGCAGTGTCATTAATCACGTCACCCAACCTTTCCCGGTTCCACGCATGTAAACATCGTGACATTTGAGCGAGCCTGCGATAGTTAGGAGACCAATGTCCATGCAGTCCCTGTGGCTCAAGGCTGAAGTCTGTAGCCCAGTGTTCTTTGTCCCCAGCAAGGAGAATTCCCATTGGTGCTTCAACTCGTTCCGGCCCCTCCCAGCTCAAAAGTCCAAGAAAAATCCTCCCTCCCTCCTCGACAACACATTCTTCCTCTGACACATGCACAGACATGCACATACACATGTTCATTTCATGGGTAGATCCTGCTGAAGAAAACGCTGCTGCACTGGATAACAAGGGAGGGAGAGAGAGGTAGAGAGGGCAAGTCAGGGTTACCCATAGACACCCCCCCCCCCAAACAGGAGAGAAGCCCCGGAAAACCTTCCGCTAAACCAGGGAGAGGTGCTGCTTCGCTTCTGGGGAGAAAAAGGCAATTCCCCTCCTTGAAACCCGCATCTCTCTTGCTCGGAAAGTCTGGATGAAGCGGCTCCTTCAGGACTCACGCCCCTCCAACCCCGCATTTCTTTCCTTCTGTGGGTCAGGAGGATCCCCCTTTTCCTCGCAAAGCAGTCCCGAACAGAGATCCCAGAGTAGTTTGGGCCATTTCTCCCCCGCTTCCTGCTCCCTTCCTCAGAGAACTCTGATGGGCTGGACTAGATGACCTCCAGGGTCGCTCCCAACAATGTTATCTGGCCACCATCTCAAGCCGCCTAAGACTCCATATACTTTTTTCAGATTGCTGGGGACAATAAGATGACTTTGTAAACTGCTCAGAGACTCGTAAAGCAATGTGGAGTGGTATGTAAGTCTAAGTGGAATTGCTATTGCTATATAGTTTCACCCAAGCGTGGATCCTTTTATGAAAAGTAAGATGATCATTCTGAGCAAAACTCTTTCCACATTCCATGCATTTATTTTACGGATTTTATTTTAGTATGTACACTGCTCAAAAAAAAATAAAGGGAACACTTAAACAACACAATGTAACTCCAACTTCTATGAAATCAAACTGTCCACTTAGGTAGCAACACTGATTGACAATCATTTTCACATGTTGTTGTGCAAATGGAATAGACAACAGGTGGAAAGCATAGGCAGTTAGCAAGACATCCCCAGTAAAGGAGCGGTTCTGCAGGTGGTGACCACATACCACTTCTCAGTTCCTATGCTTTCTGGCTGATGGTTTGGTTCACTTCTGAATGCTGGCGGTGCTTTCACTCTAGTGGTAGCATGAGGCGGAGTCTAGAACCCACACAAATGGCTCAGGTAATGCAGCTCATCCAGGATGACACATCAATGCAAGCTGTGGCAAGAAGGTTTGCTGTGTCTGTCAGCATAGTGTCCAGAGCATGGAAGCGCTACCAGGCCAGTACATCAAGGAGACATGGAGGAGGTCGGAGGAGGGCAACAACCCAGCATCAGGACCACTACCTCCACCTTTGTGCAAGGAGGGGCAGGAGGAGCACTGCCAGAGCCCTACAAAATGACCTCCAGCAGGCCATAAATGTGCATGTGGCTGCTCAAATGGTCAGAAACAGACTCCATGAGGGTGGTATGAGGGCCCGACGTCCACAGGTGGGCGTTGTGCTTACAGCCCAACACCATGCAGGACGTTTGGCATTTGCCAGAGAAGATTGGCAAATTCGCCACTGGTGCCCTGTGCTCTTCACAGATGAAAGCAGGTTCACACTGAGCACATGTGACAGATGTGACAGGGTCTGGAGACACCGTGGAGAATGTTCTACTGCCTGCAACATCCTCCAGCATGACCAGTTTGGTAGTGGGTCAGTAATGGTGTGGGGTGGCATTTCCTTAGGGAGCCGCACAATGCTCCATGTGCTCTCCAGAGGTAGCCTGACTGCCATTAGGTACCGAGAGGAGATCCTCAGACCCCTTGTGAGACCATATGCTGATGCCGTTGGCCCAGGGTTCCTCCTAATGCAAGACAATGCTAGACCTCAAGTGGCTGGAGTGTGGTAGCAGTTCCTGCAAGATGAAGGCATTGATGCTATGGACTGGCCCGCCTGTTCCCCAGACTTGAATCCAATTGAGCACATCTGGGACATCATGTCTCGCTCCATCCACCAACACCACATTGCACCAGACTGTCCAGGAGTTGGGGGATGCTTTAGTGGGAGGAAATCCCACAGGAGACTGTCCACCATCTCTTCAGGAGCATGTCCAGGCGTTGTAGGGAGGTCATACAGGCACGTGGAGGCCACACACACTACTGAGCCTCATTTTGACTTCTTTTAAGGACATTACATCAAAGTTGGATCACCCTGTAGTGATTTTTTCCACTTGAATTTTGAATGTAACTCCAAATCCAGACCTCCATGGGTTACAAAATTTGATTTACATTGATAATTTTTGTGTGATTTTGTTGTCAGCGCATTCACCTATGTAATGAACAAAGTATTTAATAAGAATTTTTCATTCATTCAGATCTAGGATGTCTTATTTTTGTGTTCCCTTTATTTTTTTGAGCAGTGTATTTTATTCATAAATATTTTGAATACAGTATATTGTCAGGGCATATCATTTACGAAAAAGCAAAAGAAAAAACAAATATCAACATATATACTAGTAATAAAGATAGTAACAAAATAATTGTAACTCATTTCATGTATTAGCTTATTTATACTTTTTATGTTAATTATATCAACATGTTTCTAATTGTCAACCCCCTTTGTATTTAATTCCTACATCACAATAATATTCCTTTACCTAATTTCTAATGGGAAATAACATTTCATCTATGAGCAAAGCTCTTTCCAAATCCCATACATTTATATGGCTTCTTTGGTCTGGATCATCTTATGAGAAATAAGTTTATATCTATGAGCAAAGGACCTTCCACATTCTGTGCATTTAAAGGGCTTCTCACCTGTATGGAGCTTTTTGTGGCTTTTAAGGGTATTGCTCTGAGTAAACGTCTTTCCACACTCCATGCATTTATACGGCTTCTCCCCTGTGTGTATCATCTTATGGGAAATAAGATTACTTCTTCGAGTAAAGGTTTTTCCACACTCCATGCATTTAAATGGTTTCTCTCCTGTGTGAATTCTTTCGTAGGAAATAAGATTACTGCTATCAGCAAAGGTCTTTCCACACTCCGTGCATTTACAGGTGAAACTTGAAAAATTACAATATCCTGGAAAAGTTCATTTATTTCAGTAATGCAACTTAAAAGGTGAATGAGATAGACTCATTACATGCAAAGCAAAATAGTTCAAGCCATGATTTGTCATAATTGTGATGATTATGGCTTACAGCTCACGAAAACCCCAAATCCACAATCTCAGAAAATTAGAATATTGTGAAAAGGTTCAATATTCTAGGCTAATCTATTCAGCTAATTAAGCCATAACACCTGCAAAGGGCCTTTAAAATGGTTTCTCAGTCTGGTTCAGTAGGAATCACAATCATGGGAAAGACTGCTCACCTGACAGTTGTGCAGAAAACCATCATGGACACCTTCCATAAGGAGGGAAAGCCTCAAAAGGTAATTGCAAAAGAAGTTGGATGTGTCCCAAAGTGCTGTACATTAATTAAAGCACATTAATAGAAAGTTATGTGGAAGGGAAAAGTGTGGAAGAAAAAGATGCACAAGCAGCAGGGATGACCGCAGCCTGGAGAGGATTGTCAGGAAAAGGCCATTCAAAAGTGTTGGGGACTTTCACAAGGAGTGGACTGAGGCTGGAGTCAGTGCATCAAGAGCCACCACACACAGATGGATCCTGGACATGGGCTTCAAATGTCGTATTCCTCTTGTCAAGCTGCTCCTGAACAACAAACATCAGAAGCGTCTTACCTGGGCTAAAGAAAAACAGAACTGGTCTGTTGCTCAGTGGTCCAAAGTCCTCTTTTCTGATGAGAGTAACTTTTGCATCTTATTTGGAAACCAAAGTCCCGGAGTCTGCAGAGGCACACACTGCAAGATGCTTGAAGTCCAGTGTGAAATTTCCAGTCTGTGTTGATTTGGGGAGCCATGTCATCTGCTGGTGTTGGTCCACTGTGCTTCATTAAGTCCAGGGTCAACGCAGCTGTCTACTAGATTTTGGAGCACTTCATGCTTCCTTCCGCAAACGAGCTTTAAGGGGATGCTGACTTCATTTTCCAGCAGTACTTGGCACCTGCCCACACTACCAAAAGCACCAAAGCCTGGTTCAATGACCGGAGTATTACTGTATTTGATTGGCCAGCAAACTCACCTGACCTGAACCCCATAGAGAATCTATGGGGCATTGCCAAGAGAAAGATAAGACATGAGACAGAACAATGCAGAAGACCTGAAGGCCACTATTGAAGCATCCTGGTCTTCCATAACACCCCAGTAGTGTCACAGGCTGATAGCTTCCATGCGATGCCCCATTGAGGCAGTAATTGCTGCAAAAGGGGCCCAAACCAAATACTGAGTACATATGCATGCTTCTACTTTTCAGATGTCTGATATTGTTCTATGTACAATGCTTGTTTTAATGATTGCATGTAATACTCTTAATTTTCTGAGATTGTGGATTTGGGGTTTTTATGAGCTGTAAGCCATAATCATCTCAATTATGACAAATCACGGCTTGAACTATCTTGCTTTGCATGTAATGAGTCTATCTCATATATTAGGTTCACCTTTTAAGTTGCATTACTGAAATAAATGAACTTTTGCATGATATTCTAATTTTTTGAGTTTCACCTATATGGGGTTTCTCTCCTGAGTGATCTTTTTGTGGCTTCTAAGTTTACTGCTCAGAGCAAAGATCTTTCCACACTCCGTGCATTTATACGGCGTCTCCCCAGTGTGTATCATCTTATGGGAAATAAGATTACTTCTTCAAGTAAAGGTCTTTCCACATTCCCTGCATTTAAATGGTTTCTCTCATGTGTGGTGCGTTTTGTGGCTTCTAAGGCCACTGCTCTGAGCAAAGGTCTTTCCACACTCCATGCATTTATACGGCTTCTCCCAGGTGTGGATGAACTTATGGGAAATAAGATGACCACTTTGAGCAAAGGTCTTTCCACACACCATGCATTTATATGGTTTCTCTCCTGTGTGGAGCGTTTTGTGTCTTCTAAGGTCACTGCGCCAAGCAAAGGTCTTTTCACACTCCATGCATTTATATGGTTTCTCTCCTGAGTGGATCGTTTTGTGGCTTCTAAGTCCACTGCTATAAGTAAACGTCTTTCCACACTCCATGCATTTATACGGCTTCTCCCCTGTGTGTATCATCTTATGGGAAATAAGATTACTTCTTCGAGTAAAGGTTTTCCCACACTCCATGCATTTAAATGGTTTTTCTCCTGTGTGAATTCTTTCATGGGAAATAAGATTACTGCTATCAGCAAAGGTCTTTCCACATTCCATGCATTTATATGGTTTCTCTCCTGAGTGGATCATTTGGTGTCTTTTTAGGTCACTGTTATTAGCAAAGGTCTTTCCACACTCCATGCATTTATATGGTTTCTCTCCTGAGTGGATCATTTGGTGTCTTCTTAGGTCACTGTTATTAGCAAAGGTCTTTCCACACTCCATGCATTTATATGGTTTCTCTCCTGAGTGGATCTTTTTGTGGCTTCTAAGTCTACTGCTCAGAGCAAAGGTCTTTCCACACTCCATGCATTTATATGGTTTCTCCCCAGTGTGTATCATCTTATGGGAAATAAGACTACTTCTTCGAGTAAAGGTCTTTCCACACTCTGTGCATTTATATGGCTTCTCCCCTGTGTGGATGAATTTATGGGAAATAAGATGACCACTTTGAGCAAAGCTCATTCCACACTCTGTGCATTTATATGGTTTCTCCCCTGTGTGAATTCTTTCATGGGAAATAAGATTACTGCTATCAGCAAAGGTCTTTCCACATTCCATGCATTTATATGGTTTTTCTCCCGACTGGATCCTATTATGGAAAGTAAGTTGCGTGTTTGTTCTAAAACATTTTCCACATTCCAAACATTTATACGGCTCCTCTTTTGTGTCAATCACTTTTTGAGATATAAGGAAGTTACTCCCAAGTGAAAGAATGAATGTCCCATTGTAATTTTGTCCGTTGTATCTTCTTATAGCATCTTCTTTGTTGTTTTCAATTAAATAGTTCTCATTTACTTGCACTTTATCTTTGAATATCTGCACAGTTTTTCCAGAATAGTTTTTCCTTATTTTCTCTTCTTGGGCAAGAAAGTCTTGCATCGGAGCATCAGTGGAAGATGAGCTTTCCTGATTCCAATTCTTTGACTGGTTTCTCTCATGGCTTTCGAATTCCATTCGAATTCCATCTTTAGCATTAATCACTTGGAACAGTTCACAGGAATCTTGATTCTCCTGCCCATTATTACCTTCAAAGCAAAAGGGAAATGAAAATGATAACAAGGTTAGAGAAAAAGATCAAAGTGTAGAAAGTCAAGTGAATTTCCTTCTGAATTTCTCAAAAATTCCATTGGTTGTATGTTCGTTTGCATGCCTACAGTGGTGTGATAGACACGATGATTTCTATATTCATGAGTCATGAAAGCTTTGAAAATATCTGGAAAATGTCTCTTCCTTTACAATTATCTTTATATATGCAAATCTCACTCAGAATCAGTTCTGAGTTAAGGAATAGAATAGCTTGATTCCCTCTTTTTTGTGGCAGCCCCTGAGATAATGGTAAAGTGCTATCATGTCTCCCCTAGTCCTTCTTTTCATTAAATTATACATAGCTAATTCCAGCAACTGTTCATTAAATGTTTTAGTCTCTAGTCCCCTAATCATCTTTGTTGCTCTTCTCTGCACTGTTTCTAGAGTCTCAACATCTTTTTTTACTATTGTGGCGACCAAAACTGGATGCAGTATTCCAAGTGTGGCCTCACCAAGGCATTATCAAGAGGTATTAACACTTCACGTGATCTTGATTCTATCCCTCTGTTTATGCAGCATAGAAATGTGTTGAATTTTTGGCAGCTGCTGTACACGGCTAGCTCATATTTAAATGGTTGTCCACTCGGACTCCAAGATCCCTCTAACAGCTATTACTATTCAGCAAAGTACCACATATACTGTACCTGTGTTTTGTTTTGGTTTTTTTTGCCTAAATGTAGAACCTTATTTTTTCACCATTGAATTTCATAATAATCAGCGGAAACATCCACGGAGGAATTAAGAGAAAACTTAAGATTTATTGGGGCACTGCAGTATTTTAGACCCTGTGTTCTTTAAAGAACTGAGGACTACACGACTTCCTGCTCTTTTGCCCTGGATCTGCTGCAGGCCTTGGTTAGCAGTCAACAGAGGCCTAAAGCATTGTAGCGCAAGATCACGTGAGATCAATAGCGCTAGATATCCCACTACTGATCTCGTGTATCTCTCACTATTTTTTTCTGCAAATGCACTGAAGTAGGCAAGGGAACCGATGGCTCGCCACATCGTCAAGGTACCGTATTTCTCAGACTGTAAGACGCACCTAGCTTTAGAGAAATAAAACAAGAAAATAAAAGTTTTTAGACTCCGTGCATCTCATTTATGCCTGCCCTGGAATCCAGAAGCACTCTCCATGCCTGTTTTTGCCCTTCTGGACACCAAGGAGGGCAATAAGGGAATGCGCTGAGGGTATGGGAGGCCAAAAACAGGCCTGTATTTGCTCTATAAGACACACAGACATTTCCACCCACTTTTTGGGAGGGGAAAAGTGCAC
This sequence comes from Pseudonaja textilis, assembly GCF_900518735.1. The sequence goes on along the minus strand of NW_020769480.1, from coordinate 192,177 downwards.
CTTATATTCTGAAAAATACAGTAAGTCCCTGCGAGATGGGGTGGGGGAATAGGTAGGGCGAATGTTGTAGCGCCTCTACTGTCATTCGTAAGTGTGAATGATGATCGTGGTGCTGCAACACTCATAAATTTTGGGAGTGGGTCTCAATACTTGGGGGAGGACTGGTCGTAACTTGGAATACTCGCTAAGTGAACGGTCGTAACTCGGGGATTACCTGTACCCTAGGATGCTGAGTCACACTGCATGAGGCCTTTGTTCTTGAATTGAATTGGGAGAATGCTCTTCCATGGGCTGAGCGTGAAAATTGTTCTCACACAATTTGGGGAGGTTCCAGAGGACAAATGACAACACAATCCTCTCACACGACCTCCAAAGGACACATAAAAGCACACCTTGTTCTTTTCAGCCTCCCACAGATAAGTTCAAATAGAAATGGAAAAATACAGATTAGAAATGGCACAGAAAGAAATTGACTCTTTCCTTCCTTGGAGCAAGACAAGGCCAGATCCTTTCCTTCTACTTCCCAGGAGACAATATCCAATTAGTGTTTTTTAAATAAAAAAAACTAACTATAATCTCTCTTCTTGATTGGAGACTAGAAAACTCTTACCCAGAGAGACCACGTTCCTATGGTTTTCAAGCATGACTTCCGAATGCAGCGCTTTCTGGTCAGGATCCAGCTGAGACCATTCGTCCTCAGAGAAATACACAGCCACCTCCTCGAAGGACACCAGACCCTCCTGGACATGGAAAAAAGAACAGGAGGATTCGCAAGATCTGTTCATCTTCATCATTGATTTAGACAAGAGGATAGAAAGGGAACTCGTCAAATTTGCAGACAAGACCAAATTGACAGGAAATACCAACACTCCAGAAGATAAGCTCGAGATATAGAAGGATCGACAGATTGGGTCCCATCTAACAAAAGGAAATCAACAGTGAGAAATGTAAGGTTCTACATTTAGGAAAGAAAAACCAAATCCACAGGCATAGAAAAGGTGATACCTGACTCAACTGCAGTAAGTGCAACAGGGATCTTGGAGTCCTAGTGGACAACCACTTAAACCTGAGTCTATCCTACAGGTACCAAAAAAAACCCTCCAACAGAATCATAGGCTGCATTAAGAAGGATAGAATCAAGAAGATACTTTATAATGCCTTGGTAAGACCACACTTGGAATATTGCATCCAGTTTTGGTTGCCAGATGTAAAAACGATCTTGAGACTCTGGTGCAGGGAAGAGCAACAACAATTATTATAAACTGGAGGCTAAAACATATAAAGAACGGTGGCTGGAATTGGCTCTGTCTAGTTTCATGAAAAGGAGGACTAGGGGTGACATGATAGCAGTGTTCCAAGAAGCAACGGATGGAAACTATTCAAGGAGAGAACCAACCTACAAGTAAACAGAAATTTCCTGACAGTGAGAACAATTAATCAGTGGAATGACTTCCCTCCAGAAATTGTGGTTGCTCCAACACTGGAGGTGTTGATGAAGAAACTGGACAGCCATTTATGGAAAATGTTATAGGGCTTCCTGTCTGAGCAGGGGGTTGGACTAGAAGACCTCCAAGATCCCTACCAACTCTGTTATTCTGTTTCATTGTTCCCAAATTCCCAAAGCAGAGATATGTTAAATGGCTGTGGATCACACAAGGCCTAATTTTAGGTGAGCAAATCTGAAAATTGGTTCCACTGAATATTTGGGGAAGTTTTATCAAGTTCATTGATTCTGCAAAACCTTCCGTGCCTTTCAGCAAAGTAATCCCACTTCTGAATCAACTGATCCATCGCTCTGTCTATCATTGATTGATCTAGTAGCCTGAGCCATTGGCTGAAAGGAAGAAGGCAAAGAAGAGAAAATTCCTTGGGAAAGTCATTTCTCAGCCATTGCAAAGCGGGAATGTTTGATCGTAAATCAGAGGATTGGAAATTATTTTGTAGTCCGAAATACCTTGATTACATGCTCAACATGGCCACTCCTTTTGGATTTTAATAGTCTATTTTTTAATACAATTTGCTTATTTTTGAACTACAGGTTATAAATAAGGCTTTTTAAAAATGGTAATGTGGCAATGTATTTCTTTTGCATTAGCCTTGCATAATTCCAAGTCAAATAATTACCAAAAAATTACCTGACACTGTGATACATTAATTCATATTTCTCAAAGAAAATATTTCTCAAAGCAATTTTTAAAAAATTGCTTCTTGTAAACTCAAAGTTGGAGGAGAACCTAGCAGAGCAAGATAACCAGAGGAAGCTATGCTAACCGACAGCAACTTGAATCTACTATTCTGCTCTCCATGTTGTAGAAGAACACAAAAATAATCCAGGACAAACAAGGGGGAAATAGAAGGACAGAGCGCTCTGCACACTTGCTCGACTTCCTGAAAGGAGATTACAAATGTAATATGTTTTCCCTTTCTTACTTGATTTGGAGGTTCAACCACTGTTTGATCGCCATCATAAGAACAAGAAAGCTTCATTCTTTGCTTCTCTGTAAGGAATAAATAATTTCAAAATGCATAATTAATAAAATAGGAGGAGGTATTCTATAGGAGAGAAGGGGAGGGAAGACAGATGGGGAATCGGAGGATCTTCCATTACCTCCTGAGGTGTCCTGACTTGGATCTTCCCAAGGGATCCTCCTGAAAAATAGCTCCTGAGGGGGATTTGATGGGTTCTTCTTTTCCTCAGGATCTCTGATCTCCACAGTGCAGCACTTCAAATAGGAGGAAGAAAGAAAAAAGCAGAATTAATGAACATCACAAGAAATAAAGTGGATTCTTATATTCGTAACAAAACCTCAAAGCCCTCAATATCGATCCGTGTGGCTGAATGAGAAAACAATAGAACAATGTCCTAGAAGAACTGGAGAATTGCTACACGTTATGAAAATGGGAGAAGTTTGGGAAGGACGGATGAAGCATTCAAACACTTTCTCTCTTTATTCCCTTCCGAGCTCCCTAAAGTCTCCCACCTGCCACTGGAGCTGCTCCTTCTGCTCCTCCGCCTGGCTCAGGAGGAAGCCTTCTGCCAGGGCCACTGCCTGGGAGCTGCTCTCTGCTCCACACTCCCGCACCCAGCACTCCATCTCTGGGGGTAGGAGAGCCAGGAGCCGCTCCAGAACCACCAGGTCCAGCATCTGGGCTTTGCTGTGCTTTCCTGGCCTCAGCCATCGCCTGCACAAGTCATAGAGTCGGCTGCAAAGTCCTCGGGGACCCTCAGTCTCCCAGTATTGGACGGAGCTCCAGGGTGGAACTTCAGAGGGGAGGCTGGTTCCCTCCTGCAGGATCTTCTGCCTGGTTCTGGTCCAACTCTCCCCACAGCTCCCAGGCTGAAGAGCCGCAGGGCCTTTTCTGCTCCCCTCCTTAGCCAAAGGGAGTCTCTCCATCCTTCGTCTCTCTGGCAGAGCAACTCCAAAGGGCTCCAGGGTCTCCAGGAGCCTCTTCCTTCACGGGACAATTTCTGGGTCCACAGGATGGATCCCTACTGGTCCGTCTGCTCTCTTCCTTCCTTCCTTCTCCCAGAGAGAAAATCCTGGCTTGCAAAGGCTGTCGAGAGCTCTAATGTTCCGGATCTGGGAGGAAGAGAAAAAAACGACACCCAGGATCAGAAAGGGGGATTCAGCCCCTGGACCCCCTTCCCACAACCTGCCCAGAGCCCCAAGCGGATCCTCCCACCCCAGGGCCCAGGGGCTCCCGAGCATGGCCGGGAAGGAGTCAGCAGGTGAGCCCCCCACCCCATCCCGCTTCTCTCTCCGGAGACAGGATCAGGCCCTCGGGGAGCCCTATGCGAATCCTGCCTCTTCCTCCTCGGCCGGCTTCTCTCCTCTCCTGCTGGACCTCTGCCAGGCCCATCCTCCCCTCCTTCTACTTGGCATGGAGAGGGCGGCTGGGAAGCATGGGACCCGGGAAGAGCACCCCCCTCACCTTGGAACGTCTGGATGTCCCCCCGCCAGATTCTCCCACAGCCTCTCCGCCTCCTGCGGCATCCCAGCGGTCGAGGAGAGCGAGTGCGGCGTCCTAGAGAGGCAAGGCTCCGTGATGTCACTCCTCTGGGAAGACAGCCATGACGTTCGCCCTCCAGTGGCCTGGAGTTACTTTCCCATGGCGGAGGTCGCCCCCTGGTGGATTCGGGGCAAAGGGCCAGGATGGTAGAAAGGGAGGGAAAGAGGGAACGTGGGAAGGGGAAGGGCGGGGATGATGGGCTTGGGAGTAGCGGGAAAGGCCCCTCTCCTTGGCTCCCTGTCAGACAGAGGCTTCTACATCTGTGCTTCTTTTCCCCCTTTTATGTGAACTCAAAACTACCTGACTCCGTGGTTTCTTACCCAAACCCCAAAAACTTTAACCTTAGACTTTCTACTATTGACCTCACCCCTTTCCTAAGAGGTCTGTAGGAGGTGAGCATAAGCGCACCAACGTGCCTACCGTCCCCGTCCTATTGTTTATTTTATTTTTTCTATATGTGTCCATGTATTCATAACTATGTTTTTGCTGATACCTATTATCTTGTAAGCAATTGACAAACCAAATAAAATAAAATAAAATAATGCCTTGAAGGAGGTTTTCATCTTTCTTCTCTGGCCTTTCTAGAGCTGTTTGGTTATTCCTTCTCTATAAAGTGCAACTCCACCTCCACCTCTTTCATTAGGTCCGCTTCTATATTTATTTAGAGAAGAGAAGAGAAAAGAAAAGAAAAATTTTTGTGGAAATCCCTGAGATATTGAAAGATGCCACCATGTCTCCCCTCGTCCTTCTTTTCCTCAGACCAGACACACCCAGTTCCAGCAACCATTTTTTAAATATCTTTTAGCTTCTTCTTTGCATTCTTTCTAGAGTCTGAAGATCTTATTTATTTATTTATTATACAAAACACAAAGAAAAATTGTAGCAGCTATTGAGATCCTATAGAAGGTGCTAGATGCTAGCAGCAAGCTGCAATGTCTAAAAACCTACATAAGGCCTCTTGGTTACTTGCATGATCTCATTCCCTATCTTGGTGAAGCTGAAAGTCCCGGACTTTCCAGACATAAAAGTGATCTCATTTACTAACATCATCACTAGTCTTAAGGATTGGTTGGGAGGTTGTGCCAATGTGGTTGGGAGGTTTCACCCATGTGGTATCCATTCTCCAATCCAGATGCTGTATCTATGTTGCCTTTGTCTTCTTGTAAAAACCCTATAAATGTAATAAATGCTGGCGATGCAGTCAGACATCTTTTTTAAAAAAAATTCCAGCCTGACAATTTTATCTAATGGACAAAAGCAAAGTCATTTTAGGTCTTTTTCTTTTGAACCCTTTAAATGTGAAATTATCCCATTTAATGGCTGGAGAAGGAAAGTGCACAAAAGTCCCAAACACCCCATTGTGGCCGAGCGAGGGCGGGTTCCCGCATGAGGGGATCTGCACTCTGATTGATTGCTGCAGGTGGAAAGGGGGCGTTTCCTTTTTCCCCACCTTTTTCTTCTCTGGGCTGCTTGAGATTTACCTCAGGATGTTCTTGACTTCTTCTCTGCTGGGAATGTTAGGTACATTTATATTGATATAAAACTACAAGTTTGTGTCTGTGTCTCTCATTTCTTTTGGGCAGCAGCTGTGCGATTCCCCCACATTCAATCTCTTCAGTTGCACCTGCCAGTTGTGGGTTTCTATTTTACCCCATGAAAGAGTTGGAAGAAAAATCAGGTCCAGGTCCAAGAAAGGAAGAAAATGGAGGCTGCTTAAGAAAAGAGGTTGATTGATGGGCAGAACCAAGAACAGCCTACAGAGCTGGAAGGGTCCTGGGAAGTCTTCTAGTTCAGCTCCCTGCTCAGGCAGGAGAACCTCCAGCATTCCAGACAAGGAGCTGCCTGGTCTTGTCTTCAGGACCTCCAGTGATGGAGCACCCACAACTTCTGGTGGCAAGGAGTCCCACTGTCTGATTGTCCTCCCTGTCAGGAAGTTTCTCTCCAATTCTCTGTCGCTTCTTCTCTCCCTGGAGAGTTTCCCCCATTGCTTCTCATCTTCTGGGGCTTTGGAGGGGAGCTTGGCCCCCTCTCTCTCTTCTGGGGCAGTCCTCCAAATACTCTCCTGGGGCAGCCAGGAAAGCAGCTGGGTGAGCCAAGGATTTTCAGGCCATTTTTGCCGTGTTTGGTGATCCGGAGGCTCCTTTTGGGGGAGTTTCATCCTCTGAGGAGGCAGTCAGAGCTGAAATCGCGGCTTTCCGGGGTTCCCTTCAGAGAAAGACCCTTCTCTCCATCCTCCGATCCACTCCAGCCCTTCTTTCCCCTCTGACCAGCTCTCTTGGGGTTACTCCCTGAAGGAGGAGGAGGGCGTTGGGGGCAGAGAGCAAAAGTAAAAGTGGGAGGGGGGATTCCTTCAGTCTTAGGGATCTGCAGCTCCAGGGGGGTCAGGGCAGGCCGTGCGGGGACCCTCCATTTTCTTTGCTCTCTTCATGATTCTCAGCTAGACTTTCCTCTGTGGGCATGGAGCGGTGGACTAGATGTCCGTTTCGGTTCCCAAACTGTCTCCAAGGGGGCCTTTCTGCAGCCCCATCCTGGCAGCCAAAAAAGGGGCACACGGAGGCTGCCCATATCCCGTAGCATCCCAAATGAAACCCTGTCCTGTGGCCCCCAAAGCTGCTTGAGCGGAGACAATGAGGACAAGAAGAACGCGGGGCTGGTTGGTTGGGAGGGAGGGGGAATCTTGGTGGCTCCTGCTTGGCTGCCTCTCTCATACACAGACACACACACGCACCAGAGTTTGGAGAGCCTCCCTCCCTCCATCTCTCTCCCTCCCTCTCTGTCCCTTCCTCCCTCCCTTCCTCTCTCTCTCTCTTCCTCCCCCCTCCCTCCCTCTCTTTCTCTTTCTGCCTCACTGTGGCAGCAGTTGCGCTTTAGTACCTGGCTGGTGGGGTGCTCAGGTAAACCAGTGCAGGGTGTGGGGGGGCAGCTCTGCAGCTCACTACCTTGCTTCATGTCCACTGTACCAGTGTGTTGCTCAGCCTCCTGCCCAGTTACAGCGGCAAGCAAGGAGAAGAAGTGCCGAAGAACAGAGAAGATCGAAGAGAGGCCAGGGTGTGTGGGGAGGATGAAGCAAGGCAGGGGGTGCGGAGCTGCCCCACCCACCACCCACTGGCTTACCTGAGGGCCCTTAAGCCAGGTCACCCATGCCAAACCCTCAACCCCCCCCACACCTCCCCTACCCAGGACAGCCACATCCCTTCACTAACCTGCTTTCCAGCTCCGTTCTCCATTGCAGCATGCAAGGCAACTAAAGTCGTCTGTGGGACTACGATAAAAAATACAGTTCAGACCTTCCAATTGTTCACAAAAAAAAAATCTTGTGAGGTTGAAAGGTCTGAACTAACTTTTTACTAACTTCTCCCACAGACTCCTTTGGTTGCCCTGCACAAGGTGACAGAGAACAAAGTCTGTGTACACACACACGTGGGATGGCGTGGGCCGAACTGAAGTGAATTGAGTGAGACCCTTACAGTTCCCTGGATGGTCACGCGGGCCTGGGCACATGGGGGAGAAGCCCTTCCACTACCCCGAGTGTGGGAAGCATTTCAACTGAAGCACCTACCTGACCTGCCACTGGAGGAAGCACATGGGTGAGAAGCCCTTCCGGTGCCCGGTCTGCAGTAAGAGCTTCTGCGACAAGTCGGGCTTCAACCCCCACCAGCTCATCCACTCCAAGGACAAGCCCCAACCTGTGGCAAGACTTTCATCTGACACTCGCAGCTGACCTCCCACGAGGGAATCCACACGAGCGAGAGGCTCTTCCGCTGCCCCGATGCGGGAAGAGCTTCAACCACAGCTCCAACTTCATATTCCACTGGAGGATCCACACAGGGGAGAAGCCCCACAGCTTCCCCAAGTGCAGGAACTGCTTTTATGACAAGCAGCACCTCCTACGGCACCAGGAGGCATACGGCAGAGAAGCCCTTCTCTTGCACCAAGTGTGACAAGACCTTCAGCCAGAAGAGGAACCTGGTGAGACACCAAAAGCTCCATGGAGCACCAACATTGCCTCCATCCTCACAGTGGACAAAGAGGTTCCATAACGAGCAGCAGCCTAAGAGGCATCTGGCCGCTCACGAGAAGGAACGAGGACCCTTCATATCCTGGAGTGTTGAGGTTGCATCTGACGGAGTCCTGGTCCTGCTTCCCTGCCGAGAATTCCCACATGAAGATCAGTCTGTCATAATTTCTCAGATTGAGTGACCAGATAGTATTGCTCCATTAGTCTTTGATACGACTTCTCCTTTTTAAAAATCTCTTGCCAGATAGAGCAGGGGTTGGGCAAGAAGACTTCTAATGTCCCTTCCAACTCCATTCTGATTGATTGATTGATCAGGTTGTGCCTTAATTCTGTACTTATGGTCCTGGCACATTTGGCTGACAGCAGTGCTGAGCATGGTTCTGCTGGCAACCCAGATGGAGACGTAAGAAGATTCATGATGCAGAGATCAAGAACTTTCCTATGTTTAAATTCTTTCGCACTCCATATCTGTATCACTCAGGGTGGTATACAACACTTACAATTGGTATCAATGCAATTATAAATGCTAGAAAGATGAAAAATACACTTTTTAAAAAATTGTGAAACAGCCAAAGGAAGACACAAAATCTTCTGAAAGACATGCTGACAAGAGGTTGTGCAACTCACTTAATGACTGTTTTGCTTAGCAATGGAAATTCTGTACCCAATCATGGCCGTAAGTCAAGGTCCACGTGTACTGTGCTACTGTCCTGCACAGAGATATGACCTCCATTAGCACAGTACAGGTGGACCTCGACTTAATGGCCATGATTGGGTCCAGAATTTCCGTTGCTAAGCAGATCAATGAAGCCTCCAGTTGAAGGGAAAGGAAATTGCAAAACTGGGAGGTTCAACCTTTCCGATAACCGTCTCATTCTGCAAGGGTCACACAAACTCCCCGGGGAAGTGCAAATGCAGAGAAAATATTTTGCTTCCCCAGAGCAGGTTGCCACCTTCTGTTTGTGAGCAAAACAGGCTGGTGTCTCTCCCACAATGTGACCTAGGCAGATATTCCTTGAGACAGCACACTAGGTGGATCCTGACAAGACGGTCTCCATGCAAGGGTTGGCGTTCTGTCAAGCTTCTCATCTTGGAGACTCAGCACCACACCCAGAGTCACCCCAAGGAAATAGGCCAGGAGTTTGGAGATGAGGTGAAGCTGGCCACACCCACCCAATCAGACATCTACACCCTCTTGGTTGTTATCCACACACACACACACACACACACACACACAAACACGTCAATCACATAAATTGAGTTTGACAGAGATGCTGCCATCCTCAGGTAGCGATTGGGTTAGGGAACTGCCAATCAGTGTAGCACAAGGACCTACCTTCCGCTTATATATACCAGTGCCAGCCTGGCTATGGTTAGAGGGTGTGGGGTGAGGTGAGGTGAGGTGAGGTGAGGTGAAAGGGTAGGAATTATCAGATAAGGATTATTATTATTAGTGGGAATCCTTGTCAAATAACGAGATAAAAGCTAATTTGATTCCTGGCTGGGAGCTTAACTTGGCTGTTCCCCACCTTCTACCTTTTTGGCCTGCTTCAAGCTGTTAATATCACATTTTACCAACTTTAAAGTTTCCTCATATGCTGTGTATGTACTGTAATGCCATATCTGACCTTTATAAAGTTACCTGCTTTTTGTTTTTACCTCAGGTTACCTCAGAATAGAGTGGGGAAAGATGATTTGAGAAGGGGAGGCAGAATAATACTGAATTCTTTCCTGAGGTAAAATTGGCCCGAAAATTGACCTAGGCGCCCAGAAGCGCGGAAGAAGGAAAAGTGGGCGGGAAAGGGACGGATGCCCCATGAGGAGAATCGCCCGTACCGAGTCAGGATGAGGGACGAACCAACGGGGTCCTTTTATTTCAGATTTTAGTCGGTTTCTCAGGCTGGGCAGATGACAGCAGACCGTTTGGGTCGTCATTTTGACTTTTTTGACCACCCAGAGGTGTAGAAGATTCCGGCATAGCCTTCATTACGGGAACGGCGGTGCCGAGAAGCAGCGCTACGGGAGACCTTTTATTCGAGTGTCGCCGCGTTCAGAAAATTCGAGAGGCGGGGCGAGAGGCCCTCGGGGAGGCTGACAGGGGAATTCTGGGAGTTGAAGTCTCGGAAAGCGGCTGTTGTGGGGGCGGAAACCAAAAGTCACCACGCGGAATTGGCGGGGCTCAGGGTTGTTCCCGCCCCGCCCCATCGCCAAGCAGGGTCGCCGTGCGCGCTCGCGCGGCCGGAGCGGTTTTGGGGCCGCGCGGCATCACCGGCGATGGCGGTTCCGGCGGAGGTTTCCCCGGAGCGGCTGGCCGAGGTGGCGACTCTGCTGGCCGAGCGGGTGTCAGAGCCGGTGCGAGCGCGTTGGCGCTGGGAGGTCCACCTGGGCCCACCGAACTTACAGCGGTTCCGGGCGCAGCTGAGCGAGGCCCGCCGAGGCAGGGACGCCCTGCTGGCCCGGGACGCGGCGCTCTCTGAGGCGGAGCAGCAGCGGCTCCAGGGCTTCCTGAGGCTGGAGATGGCGCTGCTCCGCTGGTTCCAGGCGCGCGGCGAGCGCGAGGCGCCCTGGCAGGCCCGGCGGAGAAAGCCCGGCGGCGGTACGGGTGGAGCGGCCGCGGGCGGCGAGGGGTCTGTGGCGCCGGCCGAGGCGGAGGAGGCGGCGCGGAGCGAGGGCAAAGAGCCGCCGGTGCCGGCCGAGCCAGCAGCCGCGCCCACCACTTCGGCGGAGAAGGTGACGGCTCTGCGGGAGGCGCTCCTGGGCGTGACGGCGGAGCTGGAGGCGGCCGAGGGCCAGAGGCGGCCGGTGCGCGCCGTGCGGAAGCTGGAAGGGGCCCTGGCGGCGTTCCTGGACGACCGGCTGTGGGAGTTGGGCCGGGCGGTGCGGAAGGAAGGGCGCGCCCGGGCTCGGCAGCTGCTGGCCCTGCGGGAGGCGCTAGAGGCAGCTGGAGAGGCCGCCCCGGCCTTGCTTCTTTCCCGCTACGGAGACAGGATCGGGCACTCGGGGAGCCCGGTGCGAATGCTACCTCCTCCTCCTCCTCGCCCAACTTCTCTCCTGCTGGGCTTTCGCCGGGCTCACCCTCCCCTCTCCCCCGTTCGCATAGAGAGCGGCTGGGGAGCATGGGACCCGAGAAGAGCCCCCCCCCCCCGCCCCTCACCCGGGACATGTCTGGATATTCCACCCCCCTCCCGACTGTCCCGCATCCTCTCCGCCTCTTGCGGCGCCTCAGGGGTTGAGGAGAGCGAGTGCGGCGTCCTAGAGAGACACGGCTTAGTAATGTCACTTCCTTTCCCGCCTCCTTTGGGAAGGGAACCGTGACTTTCGCCCCCCAGTGGCCCAATGGGGAAGCGCCTGGAGGAGAGAAGAGAAACCTTTGTGGAAATCCCTGAGATGTTGGAAGATGCCACCATGTCTCCCCTCGTCCTTCTTTTCCTCAGACCAGACACACCCAGTTCCAGCAACCGGTTTTTTTTTTTGAATAGAATAGAATAGAATACTTTATTGGACAAGTGTGATTGGACACACAAAGAATTTGACTTGGTGTAAATACTCTCAGTATAGATAAAGGAAAAGATACATTCGTCAAGAATCATAAGGTACGACACTTAATGATAGTAATAGGGGAGAATAAGCAATCAAATCATACTAGGAAACAGTCAATATAAATCGTAAGTATACAAGCGACAAAGTTACAGTCCTACAATCACAAGTGGGAGGGGATGGGCGATCAGGAGTGAAAAGATTAACAGTAATAGTAGTATAGATTTTATAAATATTTGGACAGTGTTGAGGGAATTATTTAACAGAGTGATGGCTTTTGGGAAAAAACTGTTCTTCTGTCTAGTTCTGGTGTGCAGTGATTTGTAACATTGTTTTGAGGGAAGGAGTTGAAAGAGTTTATGTCCGGGATGTGAAGGGTCTGTAAATATTTTCACAGCCCTCTTTTGGACTCCTGCAGTATACAGGTCGTCAATTGAAGGCAGGTTGGTAGCAATTGTTTTTTCTGCAGTCCTAATTATCATCTGAAGTGTGTGTCTATCCTGATGGGTTGCAGAACCAAACCAGACAGTTATAGACTCAATCATTCCTCTGTAGAACTGGATCAGCAGCTCCTTGGGCAGTTTGAGCTTTCTGAGTTGGCGCAGAAAAACATTCTTTGTTGTGCTTTTTTGATGACTTTTTTGATGTTAGGTGTTCATTTTAGGTCATGTGATATAATAGAACCTAGAAATTTGAAGGTCTCTACTGTTGATACTGTGTTGTTTAGTATTGTAAGAGGTGGTAGTATGGGAAGGTTTCTTCTGAAGTCTACCACCATTTCTATGGTTTTGAGTGTGTTCAGTTCCAGATTGTTCAGTTACACCAAGAGGCAAGTTGTATAATCTCCTGTCTGTATGTGGATTCGTCGGTTGTTCTCGAATGAGACCAATCACTGTTGTGTCATCAGCAAATCTTTTAGCCTCCATCTTTGTTGCTCTTCTCTGCTCTTTTACTACAGCCTTAAGATCTTATTTATTTATTATACAAAACACAAAGAAAAATAGAAATAGGAAATTAAGGGAAGGAGAAAGAGGGGAAAAGAAAGACTGAGGTACAAGAAAAAAAAAGCGGGGGGAGGAAAGATGCTGATTTCTTTTTAGCAGAGTGCAAGATTTAAAAAAAAAAACCATTTCAGCCTGATAATTGAATCTAATGGACAAAAGCAAAGTCATTTTGGGTCTTTTTGAACACTTTAAATGTGAAAATATCCCATTTTATGGCTGGAGAAGGAAAGCGCACCAATCCCAAACAACCCGTTGTGGCTGAGGGAGGGTGGATTCCCATCTCTGATTGGTTGCTGCCGGTGAAAGGGGGCGTTTCCCTTTTTCCCCACTTTTTTTTTCCTCTGGGCTGTTTGAGATTTACCTCAGGATATGCCTGAGGCGTCTTTCAAGGAGGCGAATTGCCTTTTTCTCCCCTGAAGCGAAGCGGCGCCTTTTCCTGGTTAGCAGAGGGTTTTCCGGGGCAACCTTTCAGATTGGGGGGTGTCTGTGTGTGGTCCCCAACTTCTCACTGGCTCCAGTGCGGCAGCTGTTCCCACGGCAAGACCTTCACATTTAATGAACACGTTTGTGTGCGTGCGCGCGCGCGTGTGTCAGGAGGAAGATACGTTTTTCTCTGACTTTTGAGCTGGGAGGGGCCAGAGCGAGCTGAAGCACCAATAGGATTTATCCCTGCTGCAGCGTCATCAGTCTCCGGGCAGAGTCCTTTGTGACTTCACTTGGAGGAGAGCGTTTGGAGGCAGAGAATGAAGCTGAAAGTGGGAGAGGGATTCCTTCAGTCTTGGGGGCGCTCAAGGGGGTTCAAGCAGGCCCAGAAGGGACCCTCCACTTTCTCTGCTCTCTTCAGGATTCTCATCTAGACTTTCCTCTGTGGGCATGGAGGGGTGGACTAGATGTCCGTTCAGGTCACCAGGTCTCCCGGTCAGGAAGTGAAACTCCTTGGTCAGTTTCCTTGCCTTCTTTCTCCTGATGCCTTCTGGAGCTTTGGGAGAGTAGCTTGACAGGGAGGTCCCCTCCACACTCTTCCCCCCCTCTTCCCCCTCCCATTCAGATCAACAACTGCCTTTCTTGAACCAAAAACCGACCTTCCATTTGCGGTGGGTCAGAAAACCCTACACCCCTGGGGGTGAAACCGACCCTCCGGCAGCCCCTTTGCCAGGAAGGGAGCCAAAGGTTGGGGGAGGGGCACTCCCACTGGATGTGTGGGTGTGTCTGTGGGTGGGTGGGGGGCAAAAGGAATCCCACACTCCCTTCCAGGGCTGGCATGAACCCCCCCACTTGAGCCGCAGCCCCCCAAGACGGAAACGATCCCCCCTCCCACTTTCTCAGCTTCTCTTTCTGCGCTGAACTGTCTCCTCTTGCGGGTGAAGTCCAGGGAGACTCTGCCCAGAGACCGATGACGCTGCAGAAGGGAGGAATCCCATTGGTCCTTCTGCTCCTTCTGGCAACTCCCAATTCTGAAATCTGAGGAAAACGCCCCCCCCCCTCCAAGACCACCACCACCCCCGATTCCACCTCTTCCTCCTCTCTCTTTGGGGGCGCTTATGGGGGGCATCCATGGGCTCTTCCGGGGGTCCCCCTGATGCTGGGGTGGATCCCCGGAAGTGAAGGGGGGAAGGAGACCCCTGGTAAGGAGGGGGCTGGGCAGGGTGCAGGAGAGGAGCTGGGAGGGCCCATCAAGTCTCCTGGAGGACAAGGGGGAACAAAGGGGCTGAGACCCCCATAATAGGGAAAGAGGTAGAAGCAAGAGAGGCGGGAGCCTGAGAAGCCTTGATCTCCACGTGGTCTCCGCTCCCTCCCTTGCCTCACTTCGCCCAGGGGGACAAAGAGGGATCGCTGTCTTCCCTTCCTGGTGACTCTGGAGGGGAGGGGAGGTCGTGGGAAGGTGGCCGAACTGAGATGAGACGCAGTCGGACCCCCATCACCCCCCCACTGGTGACTGGGTGGGAGTGGAACCTTCTGGGCTCCAATTTAGACCATGATCCAGAGCCCCCAAAGCCCATTGCCTGCAAAGAGGAACTAGGCGGAAAGCGAAAAACAGTGATTTTCAGACCTGAAGCCACAAATGCCACCAAAAACATAAGAAAAAGGAACTTTTACAGCTTCAAAAACTTCTAGTTTTTTCCTTTGAGGCTGTGAAGGTCAGGCAGGATTTGAGCCTCGATCCCTTCGGGGGGGGGTGAATTTGGGGAGGAGACCAAAACTCCCCTTCCCCATAATCCCCCATTGCCTGATCAGGACTTGGAGGGGAGCCACAGGGGGGGAACTGATGAATAGGTGGGGGTAGTTCAGAGTTGCTCTCCTCAATTTGCCTCCCAGATCTATCCCTCTTGTGAAGGGAGTGGAGACCCTCCTTTTCAGGTGGTCTTTGGGGGACTGATTTTTTGTGGGGGGAGAGAGGTCTGAATCTAGCACAGATCAAAGAAGGGCTGATGATTAGGGGGAGGGGAAAAGTTGGGGGTAACCAGAGGAAGTGGGGTTGAGGGGAGGGAGGGGCTGGGAGACCCCAGAAGAATCCATCTGGATGTCTCATTGTTCACCCTTCCCATATCTCCCCCAAAGGGAAGAGAGAGAGAGACGGAGGTATTAGATATTTGTCTTTATGTATATTACATTTTCTTGTCTGAAATGGTCTGAAGGGATTCCTGCCCAAGGTGGGGGTTGGACTACATGACCTCCAAGGTCCCTTCCGTTGTTTTGTTCTATGATATCTCCCCTACAAGTAGACACTGGGCGGCTTACAGGTTATGATCGAAAATGAAATATATTGAAATCGAATATATTTAAGTCTCTCCACCCTCCCTCCGTCCTGCCAGTTTCGTGGAAAGGGACCCGGTCGGTCCCCCTGGGAGGGGAAAGGGGACTGGGGTGAAACCTCCGAGGGGATCCAGCCTGGAAGGGCTTTCAGGGAGGCGGTCGAACTCCCTGTTTCTCTGGGGCGGCCCAAGGACTCCTCCTGCCTCGGGCGGCAGGCGCAGAGAAGCGGCGGCTCCGTTCTGGGAGTCGCAGCTCTGCGAGTCACTCTGAGGTGAAAGGCCCAGAATCTCCTCCTCCTCCCTCAGATTCCTCGCCCCCTTCCCCTCCTCCATGCAGGAGCCTCCCGGCATCCCTCCCTCCTTCCCCCAGGGAGCCTGGGGGGTGGCTCCTCCGATCTCTGTGCAGCCCTCAGGGCTGTGGTTCCTGAGGGAGGAGAGTTCGGATCCACCCCCCACCCCCGAGAAGGTTCCTGGAGAGGAAGGTGGAGAAAGAGCCGCCTCAAAAATCCTTGCCAGGGAGCCATGGAGAGGAGCCTTTCTCACTACTCCCAAGCCCATCATCCCGCCCTCTCCCTTCCCTCTCCCATACGCTCTTCTTTCCTGCCCTTTCTACCCTCCAAGTCCACCAGGAGGTGCCCTCTGCCAAGAGAACTCCAGGCGCTACCCCCATTAGGCCACTGGAGGGCGAACATCACGGCTGCCTTCCCAGAGGGGGCGGCGAAGGAAGTCACATCGCTGAGCCTTGCCTCTCTAGCATGCCGCACTCGCTCTCCTCAACCCCTGGGGTGCCACAGGAGGCGGAGAGGCAGCAGGAGAGTCTTACAGGGAGACATTCAGACGTATCCCAGGTGAAGGAGGGGCTCTTCTGGATCCCATGCACCACAGCTGCCCTCTCCATGCCAAGTGAGGGGAGGGCAGAACTGGCGGAGGTCCAGCAGGAGGGTGAGGAGGAGGAGGAGGCAGGATTCGCACTGGGTTCCACGAGGGCCCGATCCTGTCTAAGGAGGGAGACAGAAGCTGGGGGGGAGGCCTCTACAACTCCCTCCTTCCCGGCCCTGCTTGGGGGACCCTGGGCCCTGCTTTGGGAGGAGCCGCTTGGGGCTGGGGGCAGGTTGAGGAAGGAGGTCCAGGGGCTGAATCCCCCTTTCTGATCCTGGGTGTTGGTTTTTCTTTCCCTCCCAGATCCAGAACCTGTGTACCATTGGCTGCCATTGCAAGCCAGGATCTGCCCTGCAGGGGAAGCAGGGAAAGAAGGAAGAGAGCGGAAGGACCGGCAAGGATCCATCCTGCAGCCCCAGAAATGGTCCCATAAAGGAAGAGGCCCCTGGAGACCCCCCAGAGTCCCTGAAGCCCTATGGAGCTGCTCTGCCGGAGAGAGGAAGGATGGAGATACCCGCTTTGGCCAAGGAAGGGAGCGGAAAAGGCCCTGTGGCTCTTCAGTCTGGGAGATGTGGGGAAAGCTGGACCAGAACCGGGCAGAAGGTCCTGCAGGAGGGAACCCTCCTCCCTTCAGAAGTTCCGCCCTGGACCTCCATCCAATACCAGGAGGCTGAGGGTCCCCGAGGACTTTGCAGCCGACTCCATGATTTGTGCAGGCGATGGCTGAGCCCAGAAAAGCACAGCAAAGCCCAGATGCTGGACCTGGTGGTTCTGGAGCGGCTCCTGGCTCTCCTGCCTCCAGAGATGGAGGGCTGGGTGCGGGAGTGTGGAGCAGAGAGCAGCTCCCAGGTGGTGGCCCTGGCGGAAGGCTTCCTCCTGAGCCAGGCAGAGGAGCAGAAGGAGCAACTCCAGCGGCAGGTGGGAGACTTTAGGGAGCTTGGAAGGGAATAAAGAGAGGGAGTGCTTGAATGCTTCACCCCTCCTTCCCAAACTTCTCCCACGTTCATAATTCATGGCAATTCTCCAGTTCTGGTGGGACATTGTTCCATTGTTTTCTCACACAGCCACATGGATGGATATTGGGGGCTTTGAGGTGTTCCAAGTATTAGAATCCACTTTATTTCTGGTGATGTACATTAATTCTGCTTCTTCCTTTCTTCCTCCTATTTGAAGTGCCGCACTGTGGAGATCAGAGATCCTGAGGGAAAGAAGAACCCATCAAATCCCCCTCAGGAGCCAATTTTCAGGAGGATCCCTTGGGAAGATCCAAGTCAGGACACCTCAGGAGGTAATGGAAGATCCTCCGATTCCCCATCTGTCTTACCTTCCCTCTCTCTTCTCTCCGATAGAACACTTCCTCCTATTTTGTTAATTATACATTTTGAAATTATTTATTCCTTACAGAGAAACAAAGAATGAAGCTTTCTGGTTTTTATGAGGGAAATGAAACAGCGGTTGAACCTCCAAATCAAGTAAGAAAGGGAATGATATTAGATTTCTATTCTCCCTTCAGCAAGTGAGGCGGGTATGCATAGTGCTCTCTCCTTCTGTTTCCCCCCTCGTTTGGCCTGGATTATTTTTGTGTTCTTCTACAACATGGAGAGCAGGATAGCAGGTTCAAGTTACTGTTGGCCAGCATAGCTTCCTCTGCTTATCTTGTTCTGCTAGGTTCTCCTCCAACTTGTAGTTTACAAGAAGCAATTTCTTTTTCACAGTGGCAGGAACTGCTAGAGACCCCCCCTCCTTTTTAGGGGGGCGTAATTCTTTGACTCGGGATTGTGCAAGGCTAATGAAAAATAAATACATTGCCACATTTCCACTTTTAAAAACCCTCATTACAACCTGTAGTTCAAAAATTGCAAATTGTATTAAAAAATAAACCAGATTATTAAAATCCAAAAGGAGTGGCTGTGTTGAGCATGTAATCATGTTACTTTGGGCTACAAAATAACTTCCAATCCTCTGATTTACATCTCCATTAGGAGATCAAACATTCCCCCTTTGCAAAGGCTGAGAAATGACTTTCCCGGGGAATTTATTCTTCTTTGCTTTCTTCTTTTCAGTCAATGGCTCAGGCTAGTAGATCAATCAATGATAAACAGAGCGATGGATCAGTTGATTCAGAAGTTGGATTACTTTGCTGAAAGGCACTGAAGGTTTTGCAGAATCAATGAACTTGACAAAACTTCCCCAAATATGTCTCTAGTGAAATCAGTTTTCAGATTTGCCCATTTTCTCACCTAAATTTAGAACTTGTATGATGCACAGCCATTTAACTTAGTGCATATCTTAGCTTTGGGAACAATGGAATGGAATAACAGAGTTGGTAGGGATCTTGGAGGTCTTCTAGTCCAACCCCCTTCTCAGACAGGAAGCCCTATAACATTTCCCATAAATGGCTGTCCAATTTTTTCATAAACACCTCCAGTGTTGGAGCACCCAGAGTTTCTGGAGGGAAGTCATTCCACTGATTAATTGTTCTCACTGTCAGGAAATTTCTCTTGACTTGTAGGTTGGTTCTCTCCTTGAATAGTTTCCATCTGTTGCTTCTTGGAACTCTGCTATCGTGTCTCCCGAGTCCTCCTTTTCATGAAACTAGACATGCCTAATTCTAGCAATCACTCTTTATATGTTTTAGCGTCTAGTTTATAATAATTGTTGTTGCTCTTCTCTGCACTCTTTCTAGAGTCTCAAGATGTTTTTTTTACATCTGGCAACCAAAATTGAATGCAATATTCCAAGTGTGGTCTTACCAAAACATTATAAAGTGGTAGTAACACTTCATGTTATTTTGATTCTATCCCTCTTAAGGCAGCCTATGTTTCTGTTGGGTTTTTTTTCTGGGCAACTGAAGCATAGTGCTGACTCTCATTAAAGTCGTTGTCCACTAGGACTCTAAGATCTCAGTGCATTTGGTTTTTCTTTTGTTAGATGGGGCCCAATCTGTCGATCCTTCTATATCTCGAGCTTATCTTCTGGAGTGTTGGTATTCCTATCAATTTGGTCTTCTCTGCAAATTTGATGAGTTCCCCTTCTCTTGTCTAAATCAATGATGAAGATGAACAGATCTTCCAAATCCTGCTGTTGTGTTCTTTTTCCCATGTTCAGGAGAATCTTGTGTCCTTCAAGGAGGTGGCTGTGTATTTCTCTGAGGAGGAATGGTCTCAGCTGGATCCTGACCAGAAAGCGCTGCATTCGGAAGTCATGCTTGAAAACCATAGGAATGTGGTCTCTTTGGGTAAGAGTTTTCTAGTCCCCAATCAGGAAGTAATCATGTAAACTCATCAAGGAGAGAAGCAAGTTAGAACTAAGGAGAAATTTCCTGGCAGTTAGTACAATTAATCAGTGGAACAACTTGCCTCCAGAAGTTGTGAATGCTCCCACTGAAAATTTTTAAGAAGATGTTGGATAACCGTTTGTCTGAAGTGGTGTAGGTTTCCTGTCTAAGCAGGGGGTTGAAGACCTCCAAGGTCCCTTCTATTCTATTTCTTAACTGAAAACTGACTCTGAGTGAGATTTGCATATTTGGAGATAATTGTAAAGAAAAAGATATTTTCTAGATATTTTCAAAGCTTTCTTGACTCATGAATATAGAAATCATCATGTCTATATAACACCCCTGTAGACATGCAAACATACAACCTAATGGAATTTCAGAGAAATTCAGAAGGAAAGTCACGTGACTTTTTACAGTTTGATCTTTTTCTCTAACATTATCATTTTAATTTCCCTTTTGCTTTGAAGGTAATAATGGGCAGGAGAATCAAGATTCTTGTGAACTGTTCCAAGTGATCAATGCAAAAGATGGAACGGAGAAGTTTGGAATTCGAATGGAATTCGAAAACCACAAGAGAAACCAGTCAAAGAATTGGAACCAGGAAAGCTCACCTTCCACTGATGCTCCAATGCAAGACTTTCTTGCCCAACAAGAGAAAATAAGGAAAAAATATATTGGAAAAAGTGTGAAGCTAATCAAAGCTAAAGTACAAGTAAATGAACCCTATTTAACCCAAAACAAAGGAGAAGATACTATAAGAAGACACAGTGGACAAAATTACAATGGGACTTTCATTCCTTCTCTTGGGAATAACTTCCTTACATCTCAGAAAGTGATTGACACAAAAGAGAAGCCTTATAAATGTTCGGAATGTGGAAAATGTTTTAGAACAAGCAGGGAAATTACTTTCCATATCAGGATCCACTCAAGAGAGAAACTATATAAATGCATGAAATGTGGAAAGACCTTTGCTCAAAGTAGCCATCTTATTTTCCATAATATGATACACACAGGAGAGAAACCATATAAATGCATTGAGTGTGGAAAGACCTTTGCTCAGGACAGTGGTCTTAAAAGGCACAAAAAGATCCACACAGGAGAGAAGCCATTTAAATGTGGGGAGTGTGGAAAGTCCTTTGTTCAGGACAGTGACCTTAAAAGGCACATAAAGATCCACACAGGAGAGAAGCCGTTTAAGTGCATGGAGTGTGGAAAGACATTTACATTTGGTGGTTGCCTTACAAGTCACGAAAAGATCCACTCAGGAGAGAAACCATTTAAATGCATGGAGTGTGGAAAGTCCTTTGCTCAAAGAGGTAATCTTATTTCCCATAAGATGATCCACTCAGGAGAGAAACCATTTAAATGCATGGAGTGTGGGAAGACCTTTGCTCGAAGAAGTACTCTTACTTCCCATAAGATGATCCACACAGGGGAGAAACCATATGAATGCATGGAGTGTGGAAAAACCTTTGCTCAGAGCAGTAGCCTTAGAAGCCACAAAAAGCTCCATACAGGAGAGAAGCCATTTGAATATGTGGAGTGTGGAAAAACCTTTGCTCAGAGCAGTGGACTTATTTCCCATGAAAGGATCCACTCATGAAAGAAGCCATTTAAATGCACGGAATGTGGAAAGTTCTTTGCTCATAGATATAAACTTATTTCCCAAAAGATGATCCAGACCAAAGAAGCCATATAAATGTATGAGATTTGGAAAGATTTTGCTCATAGATGAAATGTTATTTCCCATTAGAAATTAGGTGAAGGAATATTATTGTGATGTAGGAATTAAATACAAAGAGGGTTGACAGTTAGAAACATGTTGATATAATTAACGGAAGTATAAATAAGTTAATACAAGAAATGAGTTAAAATTATTTTGTTACACTATTATTATTACTAGTATATATGTTGATATTTGTTTTTTCTTTTTCTTTTTTGTAAATGACATGCCCTGACAATACACCGTATTCAAAATGTTTATGAATAAAAAGATATACTCAAATAAAATAAAATAAAATGTATGGAATGTGGAAAGAGTTTTCCTCAGAACGGTCACGTTCTCCTAAAAGGATCCACGCTCGCGAGAAAGTTTATAGCAATAGCAATCCTTATATACCACAATGCTTTACCACGTTCTCTGAGCAGATTGCAAAATCAGCTTATAGTCCCCAGCAATCTGAAAAAAAGTACAGTATATACATTCTTCGACGGCTGGAAATAGTGGCCAGATAATAGATAACCGATGAACAGAGTTGGGAGGACCGTGAAGGTCATCTAGTCCAACCCCTGCTGAAGTTCTCAGAGGAAAGGAGCGGGAAGCAGAGGATAAACGGCCCAAACTTTACTCTGGGATTTTCATCGGGGGCCGCTTTGGGAGGAAAAGGCGTCCTCCTGACCCACAGAAGGGGGGTTGAGTAAGGGAGACGGGTGTTTCAAGGAACCCCCCCCAAAGCGTTTGGGGGGGTGTCTGTGGGTGACCCCCGACTTCTTCTCATTACCTCTCCTCACATTGTCATCCAGTACAGAGGCTCTTCCTACAGCAGGATCTACCCATGAAATGAACACTTGTTTGTCTGGAGCCTGAGGAGGAATGTGTGTCAAGGGGGAGGAAGGGTTTTTCTTGGACTTTTGAGCTGGGAGGGGCCAGAATGAGCTGAGGCACCAATGGAAATTCTCCCAAGTTGAAGTGTCATCGGTCACCAGGCAGATCCTTTATGACTTCACCTGAAGTGGGAGGAGGGTGTTCGGGGACAGAGAATGAAGCTGAAAGTGGGAGGGGGGACCCCTTCAGTCTTGGGGGGGCTGCAACTCAAGGAGGGGGTTCATGGCAGCCCCCCCCCACACTTTCTTTGGTCTCTTCATGATTTTCAGCGACACTTTCATCTGTGTGCATGGAAAGATGAACTAGATGTCCGCTTAGGTTCCCAAATTCCCTCCCCCCCAGCCTGTTCCCTCTCGGAAAGGGGCCTCCGGGCTCTTTTTAGCTAACTTGGGGGAGGGGAAGGGTCCGTGAAAGGGGGATTTGTGGGGTGGGCCCATGGTGCTGCTCCAAAAGCGCTCCCCACCCAGGAATGGGGAGCCCTGGATGTTTCCTGCCCCAGAAGCGAAATTGGTGGGTCTGGATTGAGTGGGAGATTAAGAGTTTGGAGAGAGAATGTTCCTCCTCCCGACTTGTGGGTCGTTTTCCCCGAAGGTTTCCGTCCCACCTGGGTAGCATCTTCAAGCGGAGTGGAGGGGAAAGGGTTAAAAAAGAGCTTCCTTTGCTCAAAGTCAGGGAGGAGAGTAGCCGGAAGAAGCAGAACCAATCAGAATTCCCCGTGACGCATCATCATCAGTCTCCGGGCAAGGTCTCTCTTGCTTTCACCCACTGGAGGAGACAGTTCGAAGCTGAGACAGAAAAGAAGAGCCCAGAATTACAGAATTAGAAGGGACCTCGGAGGTCTTCTAGTCCAACCCCCTGCTCAGGCAGGAGACCCTATCCCATTCCCGCCAAATGTTTCTCCTGTCTCGTTTTGGAAGCCTCCAGCGATGGAGCAGCCACAACGTCTGGTGGCAACTTCTCTTCCACTGGTTCATTGCTCTCACTGTCAAGAGATTTATTTCTCCTTAGTTCCAGGTTGCTTCTCTCCTTGTTTAGTTCCCATCCATCGTTTCTCGTCCTGCCTTCTGGTGCTTTGGAGAACAGGTGGACCCCTCTTCTTTGGGGCAGCCCCCCAGATGTTAGAAGACTGCTCTCATGCCATCCCCCAGTCCTTCTCTCCACGAGGCAAACCATACCCAATTCCCACAACCGTTCTTCATACATCTTAGGCTCCAACTCTCTAATCATCATTATTGCTCTTCTCTGCCCTCTTTCTAATCTAGTCCGACCCCCTGGCTGAGGCAAGAGCCCTTGTCCCACCCCGGACAAACGACCGTCCAGCCTCTTCTGGAAATCCCTCCTGATCCCTTCCAGGTCGGATCCCCCTCAGAGGCTTCAGACGATCCCATTTTCCCTTTCAGGGTGATCCATCTTCTCCGGCTTCTGTCAGCTGAGGGGCGATCCCTGGAGACGCTGCCCCACTCCGGGATCTGCTTCTGGGATCCCAAGTGAGCGAGGGAGAAGATCCCCAGGGCAGGAAGGGGACTCCGATTGCTCTTCCCCTCCAGGAAGGGTTGCCAAACGGAGTTTCCCACCACCCAGAGCCCAGCCCAGACCCCCGATCCCCGCTCCTCTTCCGGCCCAAGCCCAGAATTCAGGGAGGTTTCCCCCGTCCAAGCAGCGACTCTTCCTCGGTCCCCTCCCCAATTCTCAGCCAAAGGACAAAGGACCCTTGCCATCGTTGTTCCTCACCTGTACATTTTGAGGGCGTTTTTGTCCACAACTCCCTCCAACTTTCGTATGTGTATTCGTACAAAGCGTCTTTTAAACAAAATATTGTTTCCAAATAAACTCAGCTTTGCCTTGATTTGAAATAAACATTGAACATTCCAATAAACAAACAAATTCCCTGTCGTTCCAGCAGATAAAAAAAAAAACCCTGGCTGAAACTCAGTCTCGTAAAAGGATTGAAGCTCAATAACTCTTACAAACATTTTATATTATGAAGGAGACAGATTCTTAATTCCTGCCGTTTGCTGTTGCCAGGGAATTTTGACTGCAAGGATCGTGGGAGGGAGGGGATTTTATTTACAGGGAGAGAAATCAGACCTGGGATTCCGTCCTAAGAATCCACCCTCTGAGATGAACGTCCTTCTTCTGGAGCGGGGTTGAAGGACATATTTTGCCGAAAGAAGAAAAAATATTCTTATCCATGGGAAGATGTATCAGAAGATCTGAGCAGATTTTCTTCCTTGTAAATTATTTCAACATCATTTTAAGGTGGGTGGATTGCTGGATGGATGGATGGACAGATAAAAGATTAAACCACAGAATAAATTTATAATTTATAAGATAATGGAATTTTAATAGTAATTCTTGGACTATAGTAATCCTACTATATAGACTATACTATATAGACTACTATATAGACTATAGTAATCAAGTATAGGGCTATAGCATTAACCATTCAAGTCTGAAAAACTGGACATTCTGTGCCTTATGTTTCACTACATCCATAGAAAATATTTTTTTCTAGTCTTTGGGAGAGATTCGGGTTCCAGTGAGTCAAGCAAAGGCGGGTGAAACAGATCCTGAATTCTGGATTCTATTTGAAAAGTTTTGGGGGTCCAGAGGTGGCCTGGATCCTTTCCAGGGATGGGGGGGGTGGCTGGAAGGCTCAAACTCCCCGCTGGCCCAGCACCCGCCTCAGCAGGCCAGAGCCGGGTCCCCCCTCAGCTGAAGGAGGCGGCCGAGTCCGCATCTGCCCTCCCAGTTGTGTATCTAGACACAGTCGCACAAGGTCAGGCCCAGATCCAGGCAGCCTCTGTGGGGCATCCATTGCTTGCCTGACCCAGGCAGAACCTCTGGGCTCCTTTCCCGCTTCCCCCCTCGCCAAATATTGTGACCGTCAACTCATAAACAGTTTATATAGCCGTTTTATAGTTGTCATGTGGGCTTGGTGGGCTTGGCTGGAGGGAAGGAGGAGAAGGAGGCGCATGAGAGACACAGGAGGGCCCAGAACCCAGGAGACTAAGTTGGTTACGTCAGGTGCTACATGGGACTGACCAGGTCCAGAGCCTTGCCCACTCTTTGATTCCAGGACATACCAAGCATTGCCAGGACCATGACAAGATCCTTGCTGAGGCGGGGATTTGGGTTTTTTTGACACCCCCGCCCATCAGACCAGGTTCTGACTGCAGCTGGCTGACCTTCCAGCTGAAGGAACTGGCGATTTCTGGGGAAGGAGGTTGGGAGGGATCAGGGCTCCTAGATGGCAGCTTCTGCCCAGGATACGGGTGGCAGGGAGGGTGGAAGGAATGGGGAGGGGGATCTTGGGGAAAGGGAAGATGGGGGCAGATGGAGGCTGAGAAGATCAGGCAGGTCCCAGGATCACCGCAGAGCATTGGACAGGATCCCTCTTGATATCCTTCTTCACCAAATGCTCTAACTGGCAAAATTCTTACATGGAATGGGGTGGGTGGGTGTCCTTAAAAGGTCCGCTCCAGAATTTCACAAGACATTACAGGAAAAGTTGAATCTTCCGTTGTCAGAAGTTATGAATGAAGTCATGTTGAAGAAGAGGATACCCAAATCATGGTCAGAAGCATATATTACACTTGTCCCAAAGTAAGACGCTGACCGACAGCAAATTAAGAACTATAGACCTATAAAATCTTTGCTTCAATATTGGCAGAAAGACTTTAAAGATGTTTGAATAACTTTATTCACCCCGATCAAAATGGTTTTTTTTGCCAAAGAGAAATTAAAAATAACATGAGAATAATTCTGGACACTTTGGAATACTATGAGGCACATCCTGAAAAACAAATGGCTTTGATATTTTTAGATGCACAGAAAGCCTTTGATAATGTGAACTGGCGATTCATGTTATTACAGCTGGAGCAAATGGGCTTTGGTAAGAAATTTATTCAAGCCCTAGAAGCTATATATCATAAACAGCAAAGGTAATTATAGATGGGGAATTGACAGATTTTACTGACATAAGGAAAGGGACAAGACAAGGTTCCCCACTGTCACCTCTGTTGTTTGTGTTAACTTTAGAAGTGTTAGATACTGTAGTACCTCTAAGATCATTCGTAAGTGTGAATGACGACCATGGTGCTGCAACACTCATAATTTCGGGACTGGGTCTCAATACTTTGGGGAGGGCTGGTCATACCTTGGAATGGTTGCTAGTGAACTGTCGTAACTTGGGGATTACCTATACCCCAGGATGCTCTGAGTCACACTGCATGTGGCCTTTGTTCTTGAATTGGATTGGGAGAGTGATCTTCCACGGACTGAGCATGAAAAGTTCTGTTCTTACACAATTTGAGGAAGTTTCAGAGGAAAAATGACAACACAATCCTCTCACACAACCTCCAAAGGACACATAAAACCTCATTCTTTTCAGCCTCCCATAGATAAGTTCAAATAGAAATGGGAAAAGACAGAGAAGAAATGGCACAGAAAACATCTAAAAAAAGAGACATGGACTCTTTCCTTCCTTGGAGCACAAAAAGGCCAGATCCTTTCCTTCTCCCTCCCAGGAGACAATATCTGATTAGAGGTTTTTAATTAAAAAAAACTAATTATAATCAGTCTTCTTGAACTCTCTGATTGGGGACTAGAAAACTCTTACCCAGAGAGACCACGTTCTTATAGTTTTCAAGCATGACTTTCAAGTGCAGCGTTTTCTGGTCAGCATCCAGCTGAGACCATTCCTCCTCAGAGAAATACACAGCCACCTCCTCGAAGGACGCAAGACACTCCTGAATGCAGAAAAAAGTACAGGAGGATTTCCAAGATCTGTTCATCTTCCTCATTGATTTAGACAAGAGGATAGAAGTGGAACTCATTAAATTTGCAAACAAGACCAAATTGATAGGAATACCAACACTCCAGAAGATAAGCTCAAGATATAGAAGGATCGACAGATTGGGCCTCATCTAACAAAATGAAATCAACAGTGAGAAATGTAAGGTTCTACATTTAGGAAAGGAAAACCAAATGCACTGGCATAGAATAGGTGATACCTGGCTCAAAAGTAGTAGTGTAGTGTTCAACATTTATATGAAGCCACTGGATGAGATCATCCTTCACCATGGACTGAGGTATCACCAATATGCTGCTGATACTCAGCTGTATGTCTTGGCCGCTGCTGAGTTAAGTGATGCTGTGTCCTCCCTCTTGCAGTGCCTGGAGGCTGTTAGGGGCTGGATGGGGACCAACGGGGTGAAACTAAACCCTTGCAAGGCCAAGTGGCTCTGGGTTTGGGGTTCGTTGGCTCAGGTAGAATTGCCACTTTTAGTCTTGGATGGGGTGGCACTACCCCTAACAGACCCTGTGCGTAATCTAGGGGTTTTTCTGGACTCACGACTCCTATTTGAAGAGCAGGTGGCAGTCGTGGCCGGGAGGAACTTTGCGCATCTGAGGGTTGTGCACCAGTTACGCCCTTTCCTGGACCAACAGTCCCTAGTCACAGTCACTCATGTCCTAGTCACTATAAAATTATATTTTGTTTCCAGTTTTAACCTGTAAGCCACCTAGAATCATACATACAGTATATACACACCCACGCGCGCGCACTTAAATCACCTAGGAGGGGAGATATAGAACAGAACAACGGAAGGAACCCTGGAGGTCATCTAGTCCAATCGCCTACCCAGGCAGGAATCCCTTCAGACCGTTTCAGACAAGTTGGGCACCATAAAAAATGTAACATACATAAAGACAAATATCTTATGCCTTCGTCTCTCTCTCTTGGATATGGTGATATGGGGAGGGGGAACAATGAGGTCTCCCAGCCCCTCACTCCCTTCAACCCCCATCTCCTCTGGTTACCCCCAACTTTTCCCTTCCCCCTAATCTTCAGCCCTTCTAGGAAAGGGGGTAAATTCAGGCTTCTCTCCTGCCCCCCCCCCCAAAAAATGCAGTCCCCCAAAGAGGATTAGATCTCCCCCTCTCAGGTCCTCATCAGCGGTGGGGGATTAGGTGGTGGGGGAGTCCTGGTCTCTCCCCACATTCAGGGACCCAAACGGACATCTAGTCCACCCCTCCTTGCCCAAAGAGGAAAGTCTAGTTGAGACGCGTGAAGAAAGCAAAGAGGAGAGTCCCCACAGAGCCTGAACCCCCCCCCTTGAGGTGCAGCCCCCCAAGACTGAAAGCATCCCCCTCCCACTTTCAGCTCCCTTCTCTGCCCCGAACGCTCTCCTCCTTCAGCTGAAGTCACAAAGGACCCTACCCGGAGACTGATGACGCTGCAGTCGGGAGAATTCCCATTGGTGCTTCAGCTCGTCCCGGACCCTCCCAGCTCAAAAATCCGAGAAAAAATTTCCTCCTTTTCGAGTCGACACGCATTTCTCCTCTCTCTCTCACACACACGTGTTCATTAAATGTGTAGGTTGTGCCGTAAGGAAGAGCTGCTGCACTGGATGATAAGTGGGGGAGGGGCAGACACTTCCCCAATCCGAAGGGAAGAAAGCCCCGGAAAACCCTCAGCTAAACCAGGGAGAGGCTCCGCTTCGCTTTCGGGGGAGAAAAAGGTGATTCTCCTCCTTGAAAGACGCGTCAGGAAGAGACTGAATGTGCGGCAATCGGGCAGCTGCTGCCCAAAGGAAGCGGGAGACACGGACACAAACTTACAGATTTATATCAATATAAATGTATTTAGCATTCGCCTCAGAGAAGACAGGAACATCCTGAGGTAAATCTCAAACAGCCCAGAGAAAAAAAAGGCGGGAAATAGGGAAACGCCCCCTTTCCACCCTCAGCAACCAATCAGAGCGCAGATCTCCTAAGGCGGAGCCCTCCCTCACTCAACCACAACGGGTGTTCCGGGCCTTTGTGCGCTGTCCTTCTCCAGCATTAAATTGGATGTTTTCACATTTAAAGTGTTCAAAAGAAAAAGACCCAAAATTAAATCTTGCACTGTGCTAAAAAGAAGGCATCTTTTTCCCCCTTCTTTTTTTTTGTACCTCAGACTTTCTTTTCCCCTCTATTTCTCCTTCCCTTAATTTCCTATTTCTATTTTTCTTTGTGATTTGTATAATAAATTAAGATATTGAGACTAGAAAGAGTGCAGAGAAGAACAACAAAGATGGAGGCTAAAACACATTTTAAAAATTGGTTGCTGGAACTGGGTGCATCTGGTCTGAGGAAAAGAAGGACGAGGGGAGACATGGTGGCATCTTCCAATATCTCAGGGATTTCCACAAAGATTTCTCTCTCCTCCTCTCTTCTCTCCTCTAAATAAATAAATATAGAAGGGACCTAATGAAAGAGGCGGAGGTTGAGTTGCACTTTATAGATAAGAAATAACCAAACTGCTCTAGAAATGCCACAGAAGAAAGACAAAAACCTCCTTGAGGCATTTGGGTTCATATAAAAGGGGGGAAAGAAGCACATATGTGGAAGCCTTTGTCTGAAGGGGAGCCATGGAGAGGTGCCTTTCCCCCTACTCCCAAACGCACCATCCCTGCGCTCTCCCTTCCCCCTCCCATGCACTCCTCTTTGCCCCCCTTTCTACCATCCTGGCTCTTTGCCCCAAATCCACCAGAGGACACCCTCCGCCAAGGGAAGCGAACTCCATGTGTTTCCCCACTGGGCCACTGGAGAGTAAACGTCACGGCTGCCTTCCCAGAGGAAGTGACATCACGGAGCCTTGCCTCTCTAGGATGTTGCACTTGCTCTCCAGAAATGATCTTGTGAAGGAAGAGGCCCCTGGAGACCCCCAGAGTCCTTGGAGCCCTTTGGAGCTGCAGAGAGCTGGCAGAGAGAGGACCGATGGAGATGCCCCCTTTGGGCAAGGAGGGGAGTGGAAAAGGCCCCGCGGCTCTTCAGCCTGGGAGCTGTGGGGAGAGCTGGACCAGAACTGGGCAGAAGGTCCTGCAGGGTGGAACCATCCTCCCTTCAGAAGTTCTGCCCTGGACCTCGATCCGAGGCTGGGATGAGGCTGATGGTCCCCGAGGACTTTGCAGCCAACTCCATGACTTGTGCAGGCGATGGCTGAACCCAGGAAAACACAGCAAAGCTCAAATGCTTGACCTGGTGGTTCTGGAGTGGCTCCTGGCTCTCCTGCCCCCAGAGATGGAGGGCTGGGTGCGGGAATGTGGAGCAGAGACCAGTTCCCAGGCGGTGGCCCTGGCGGAAGGCTTCCTCCTGAGCCAGGCAGAGGAGCAGAAGGAGCAGCTCCAGTGGCAGGTGGGAGACTTAGGGAGCTCGGAAGGGAATAAATAGAGTGTTTGAATGCTTCACCCCTCCTTCCCAAACTTCCCCATGTTCATAATATGAGGCAATTCTCCAGTTCTGGTAGGACATTGTTCCACTGTTTTCTCACTCAGCCACATGGATGGATATTGGGGGCTTTGAGATTGTGTTCCAAATATAAGAATCCACTTTATGTCTTTTGACGTACATTAATTCTGCTTCTTCCTTCCTTCCTCCTATTTGAAGTGCTGTACTGTGGAGATCAGAGATCCTGAGGGAAAGAAGAACCCATCAAATACCTCTCAAAAACTATTTTTCCAGAGGATCCCTTGGGAAGACCAAAGTCAGAACACCTCAGTAGGTAATGGAAGATCCTCCTGTCTTACCTTCTGTCTCTCTTCTCTCCTATAGAACACCTCCTCCTATTTTGTTAATTATACATTTTGAAATTATTTATTCCTTACAGCGAAACAAAGAATGAAGCTTTCTGGTTTTTATGACGAAGATCAAACAGTGGTTGAACCTCCAAAACAAGTAAGAAAGGGAAAGGATATTAGATTTGTATTATCCTTTCAGGAAGAGAAGTGGGTGTGCAGAGTGCTCTCTCCTTCTATTTCCCCCCTCGTTTGGCCTGGATTATTTTTGTGTTCTTCCACAACATGGAGACCAGAAAAGCAGGTTCAAGTTGCTGTCGGCCAGCATAGTTTCCTCTGCTTATCTTGTTCTGCTAGATTCTCCTCCAACTTGTAGTTTACAAGAAACAATTTTTAAAAAGTCCTTCAAGAAATAGGAATAAACGTATCACAGTGGCAGGAACAGCTAGAGACCCCGTTTTTTGTAATTCTTTGACTCGTAATTGTGCAAGGCTAATAAACAATAAATAAATACTCACATTGCCACATTACCATTTAAAAAAAGCCTTATTCATAACCTGTAGTTCAAAATTAAGCAAATTGTATTAAAAAATAATGCAGACTATTAAAATCCAAAGGGAGTGGCCATGTTGAGCATGTAATCATGGTACTTTGGGCTACAAAATAATTTCCAATCCTCTGATTTATGCCTCAATTAGGAGATCAAACATTTTCGCTTTGCAAAGGCTGAGAAATGACTTTCCCAAGGAATTTATTCTTTGCTTTCTTCCTTTCAGTCAATGGCTCAGACTAGTAGATCAATCAATGATAGACAGAGCAATAGATCATTTGATCCAGAAGTGGGATTACTTTGCTGAAAGGCACTGAAGGTTTTGCAGAATCAATGAACTAATTAAAACTTCCCCAAATATTTCTTCACTGGAAGCAGTTTTCAGATTTGCCCATTTGCTCACCTAAAATTAGGACCTGTGTGACCTACAGCCATTTAACTTAGTGCATATCTCTGCTTTGGGAATTTGGGAACAATAGAATAGAACAGAGTTGTTAGGGATCTTGTGGTCTTCTAGTCCAACCCCATGCTCATACAGGAAGCTCTATAACATTTCAGATAAATCACTGTCCAATTTCTTCATAAACACCTCCAGTGTTGGAGCACCCACAATTTCTGGAGGCAAGTAATTCCACTGATTAATTGTTCCCACTGTCAGGAAATTTCTCTTGACTTGTAGGTTAGTTCTCTCCTTGAATAGTTTCCACCCATTGCTTCTTGGAACACTGCTATCATGTCACCCCTAGTCCTTCTTTTCATGAAACTAGACAGAGCCAATTCCAGCCACCATTCTTCATATGTTTTAGCCTCCAGTCCTCTAATAATTTTTGTTGCTCTTCTCTGCACTCTTTCTAGAGTCTCAAGATCTTTTTTACAGTTGGCAACCAAACTGGATGCAATATTCCAAGTGTGGTCTTATCAAGGTCTTATAAAGTGGTATTAACACTTCATGTCATCTTGATTCTATCCCTCTTAATGCAGCCTATGATTCTGTTTTGTTTTTTGGGGGGGCAACTGTAGCATTGTGCTGACTCAGGTTTAAGTGGTTGTCCACTAGGACTCCAAAATCCATGTTGCACTTACAACTGCTGAGCCAGGTATCACCTATTCTATGCCAGTGCATTTGGTTTTTCTTTCCTAAATGTAGAACCTTACATTTGTCACTGTTGATTTCATTTTGTTAGATGGGGCCCAATCTGTTGATCCTTCTCTATCTTGAGGTTATCTTCTAGAGTATTGGTATTCCTGTCAACTTGGTCTTGTCTGCAAATTTAATGAGTTCCCCTTCTATCCTCTTGTTTAAATCAATGATAAAGATTAACAGATCTTGTGAATCCTCCTGTTCTTTTTTCCATGTCCAGGAGAATCTTGTGTTCTTCGAGGAGGTAGCTGTGTATTTCTCTGAGGAGGAATGGTCTCAGCTGGATCCTGACCAGAAAGCACTGCATTCAGAAGTCATGCTTGAAAACCATAGGAATGTGGTCTCTCTGGGTAAGAGTTTCTACTCCTCAATCAGACAGTTCAAGAAGAGAGATTATAATTAGTTTTTTTATTTAAAATATTGTCTCCTGGGAGGGAGAAGGAAAGGATCTGGCCTTGTCGTGCTCTCAGGAAGAAAGAGTCAATGTCTCTTTGCTTAGATGCTTTCTGTGCCATTTCTTCTCTGTATTTTTCCATTTCTATTTGAACTTATCTGTGGAGGCTGAAAAGAACGAGGTGTGCTTTTATGTGTCCTCTGGAGGTCATGTGAGAGGATTGTGTCATCATTTGTCCTCTAAAACCTCCCCAAATTGTGTGAGAACAGAATTTTCATGCTCAGTCCGTGGAAGATCACTCTCCCAATCCAGTTCAAGAACAAAGGCCACATGCAGTGTGACTCAGAGCATCCTAGGGTACAAGTAACCCTCATGTTACCACAGTTCCCTTAGCGAACGTTCCAAGTTATGACCAGCCCTCCCCCAAGTACTTGAGACCCAGTCCTGAAATTATGAGTGTTGCAGCGCAAGTTGTTCACGCTTACAAATGACAGTAGAGGTGCCACAACATTTGCCCTACCTGTTCCTCCACCACATCTCCCAGGGACTTACTGTATTTTTCACACTATAAGATGTACTTTTCCCCCTCAAAAAAAGTGGGTGGAAATGTCTGTGCGTCTTATAGAGTGAATACGGGCCTGTTTTTCTCCTCCCAAACCCTCAGCGTGTCCCCTTATTGCCCTCCTTGGCATCCAGTAGTACTCTGCAGGGCAAAATCAGGTCTGCTTTAGGTCTCAGGAGGCCCCTGCGGGTCCCATTTTTGCCCTCCCTGGTGTTAGGGAGGTTGAGAATGGGACAAGCAGTGGACTTGGAAGGCCAAATACGGGCCCATTTTTGGCATGGAGAGTGCTGGGTCAAGCTATTCTATTCCTTAGCTCAAAACTGATTCTGAGTGAGATTTGCATATATAGAGATAATTGTAAAGAAAGCAATGTTTTCTAGATATTTTCAAAGCTTTCATGACTCAAGAATATAGAAACCATCATGTCTATATCACACCACTATAGGCATGCAAAGATACAACCTAATGGGATTTCGGAGAAATTCAGAAGGAAATTCACTTGACTTTCTACACTTTGATCTTTTTCCCTAACCTCGTTATAATTTTCAACTCCCTTTTGTTTGAAGGTAATAATGGGCAGGAGAATCAAGATTCCTCTGGACTGTTCCAAGTGACCAGTGCTAAAGATGAAACAGAGAAGTTTGGAATTCGAATGGAATTCGAAAACCATGAGAGAAACCAGTCAAAGAATTGGAATCAGGAAAGCTCACTTTCCACTGATGCTCCGATGCAAGACTTTCTTGCCCAACAAGAGAAAATAAGAAAAAAATATACCGGAAAAAGTGTGAAGCTAATCAAAGCTGAAGTACAAGTAAATGAAAACTACTTAACCCAAAACAAAGGCGATGATGCTATAAGAAGACACAACGGACAAAATTACAATGGGACATTTATTCTTTCTCTTGGGAATAACTTCCTTACATCTCAAAAAGTGATTGACACAATTGAGAAGCCTTATAAATGTTTGGAATGTGGAAAATGTTTTAGAATAAGCAGTCAACTTACTATCCATAAAAGGATCCACACAGGGGAAAAGCCGTATAAATGCACAGAGTGTGGAAAGACCTTTGCTCGTAGCGGTACACTTACTATCCATAAAAGGATCCACACAGGGGAGAAACCATATAAATGCCTAGAGTGTGGAAAGACCTTTGCTAGTAGTGGAACACTTACTTCCCATGAAAGGATCCACACAGGGGAGAAACCATTTAAATGCATAGAATGTGGACAGACCTTTTCTCAAAGAGCTACTCTTATTTCCCATAAGATGATCCATACAGGAGAGAAACCATATAAATGCATGGAGTGTGGAAAGACGTTTAGTCATGATAATGGACTTAGAAGCCACAGAAAGCTCCACACAGGAGAGAAGCCATTTAAATGCACAGAATGTGGAAAGACCTTTGCTCATAGATCTAATTTTATTTCCCATAGAAGAGGCCACACAGGGGAGACGCCATATAAATGCATGGAGTGTGGAAAGACCTTTGGTGAAAAAGGTAATCTTAATTCCCATAAGATCATCCACACAGGAGAGAAACCATTTAAATGCATGGAATGTGGAAAGACCTTTGCTCATAGATGTAATCTTATTTCCCATAAGATGATCCACACAGGAGAGAAACCATTTAAATGCATGGAATGTGGAAAGTCCTTTGGTCAAAGAGCTACTCTTATTTCCCATGAAAGGATCCACACAGGGGAGAAGCCATATGAATGCAAAGAGTGTGGAAAGACCTTTACTCATGACAATGGACTTAGAAGACACAAAAAGATCCACACAGGAGAGAAGCCCTATAAATGCATGGAATGTGGAAAGAATTTTGCTCAGAATGGTCATCTTATGTCGCATAAAAGGATCCACACACAGGAGAAACTATATAGCAATAGCAATTCCACTTACTTATATACCACTCCACAATGCTTTACCACACTCTCTGAGTAGTTTACAACATCAGCATATTATCCCTAGCAATCTATCGACCTCAGAAAGACGAAAGGCTGAATAAACCAGGATCAAACTCCTGGCTGTGGGCAATTAATCTATAGTACTGCATTCTAACGACTGACCCACCATGTCTCTTTAGATTTGTATGTGCATGTATATTGTGCCTTTCTGATCCAAATGAGAGAAGGTTGAATCCAACAAAATGAAACAATATAGAGAAAAGTAAGATTTTACACCTGGGGAGGAAAAACAGATTACAGGAAATCTGGCTTAAAAACAGTAATTGTGAGAGGGACCTTGGGAGTCCAAATGGATGATCACTTAAGCATGAGTCACGTGTGTGCGGCAGCAGCCAAGAAAGCTATTATAAACCTTGATTGTATAAACAGTAGCATAGAATCAAAATCACGTATGAAGTATTAACACCATTTTATAAAGTCTTAGTAAGACCACACCTGGATTACTGCATTCAGTTTTGGTCATCACATTACAAAAAAGATGTTTAGACTTTGGAGAAAGTGCAAAGAAGAGCAACTGAGATGATCAAAGGCCTGAAGACTAAAACATATGAAGAATGGTTGCAGGTTTTGGGGGTGGCTTGTCTACAGAAAAGGATTAGGAGTGACAGGATAGCAGTATTCCAGTACTTGAGAGGCTGCCACAAAGAGCAAGGGGTCAATTTATTTTTCAAAACACCAGAGGATGCGTGTAAAATTATCAAAGAGAGAAGCAATCTCAAATTAACGAGAATCTTCCTTACAGGGAAGACAACCAGTGGAAGAGCTTTCCTTCAGACATTGTGGTTGCTTCATCACTGGACATTTTAAAGAAGAGACTGGATAGTCACTTGTCTGAAAGAGATCCTATGGGAGTATCAATAGATCATGGAATGGTATAGGATCTTCTGCTTGAGCCGAAAGTGCGGATAGCGGCGCCAGTCGCCAAAGACTTGTACCAGGCTTAGGACTTCAGGCACCAGGGCTCTGTCAATTGCTGGATGGACAGAAGGAGAAAGTTGTGTCTCTGGGGAGTCTTTAAAAACAATCTAACCGATTCATTAGTAGATCCAGAAGTGAATTAAAATCTCTCTCCAGCAACTCCCATCTCATCAAATTGGAACTCCAAAATGTTATCAGTACATTTTTGTCTAAAATTAAATTAATTTTGGGTTGGGCCATAGAAATGATTCATGCCATCTGATAGTCTGTTTACCTACTAAAAGTAATCTATACGAGTTGAAGATGTTTTCAATAAAATGCCAAAATGAAACTTTTCAATTTCCACTGATTTAAAAATGCTCCGTCCATTTTCTAGCTGAAATATTTTTTCTCATCCAGAATTTGCATTTCTTGTTCGAACAAATAGTCACAATTTTCACTTTGTAAAGCCACTGCCTTTTTTGTAGCTATTCCACAAAGATCTTTAATGTTCCCAGATGCAAATGGGCTTATTATGAAAAACCACAACAATCCACACCTGAAATGTTGTTCTTTGTCTGGGTGGCAATCAGATTAGACCCCCTTTATTTAAATTACAAATAAAGAATGTTCTTCAGCATTATAGAATTAAGTGCTATTAAAAACAATCCCTCAACAGAAACATTGTTAGCAAAGTACTCAGAGCTGGAGTGGATATTTTAAGGATCTTCTTTGGGGGGGCTCACCCAGACACGCCCCATTAATCGATCTAAGAATTATTCCAGTTGGAGCATTTGCTGAAGAGGGGGTCAAGAGGGATCCCATCCAAGGCTCTGCTGTAATCTTGGGATCTGTCTGATCTCAGTTCTCATTGCCACCCCCTAGTCTTTCCCCAAGAGCCCCCTTCTGAATCTCTGACCCCCTCGTTCTGGGCTTGAAAGTGAGAGGGAGATAGGAAGTTTTAGAAGCTAATTCAAAGGGAAATCTCAGGGGAATCCACCAAATCGGAGGAAAAATGGGGAACTCGGTCACAAAACAGGAGATGTAGAAACCTCAGATGCCTTTGCACAGATGCTCAAAGCACGAGGAAGAAACAAGGTGAAGGTGGAACCCAAAGGAAGGTGAGACATTGTTGTCATCATTGAAACTGGGATTCTGTCTCAGCTTAGAACTGTCTCCTGCAATGGGTGAAAGCAAGAGAGATCCTGCCTGGAGACTGATGATGCTGCATAATGGGAGATTCTGATTGGTTCTGCTTCTTCTGGCTACTCCATGCTGACTTTGAGCGAAGGAAGCTTTTTTTTAACCCTTTCCCCTCCACTCCACTGAAGATGCTACCCAGCTAGGACCGAAACTTCCGGAAAGCGACCCACAAGTCGGGAGGAGGAAACTTCGCCCTCCAAACTCTTCATCTCCCACCCAGTCCAGACCCACCAATTCTGCTTCTGGGGCAGGAAACATCCAGGTCTCCCCATTCCTGGGGGGGCGGAACGCTGGTGGGGCAGCACACATGGGCTCTGCTGGGGTCCTCCAGCTGTTGATGGGGGTGGTGCTGTCGGGGATCCCTGGAAGCGAAGGGGGGAAGGAGACACCTGGGAAGGAGGGGCTGGGAGGAACCCAAGGATGCTAGGGGGTGGGGGTGGACGGGGAAGGAAGGCGCTGGGACCCCCAGGAGAGACTTTGGGAAAGAGACCGAGGGCAAGAGAGGCTTCAAGGCCCGAATCACTTCGGAGCCTCAAAGTTTCTTCCCTTAAAAGAGGAAGCAAAAGAGGGAAACTGAGGCATTTTCAGACCGGAATCCACAAATGCCACCGAAATATATAAGAATAATTTTGGCAGCTTCAGAAACTTCACTTTTTCTTCTGAATCTCAAATTTGAGGCTTTGAAGGTCAAGCAACAAGGAGCTCGGATCCCTTTGGGGGAGCCCTTGAATTTGGGAAGGGGACCAAGGACCCCCCCACCCCATAACCCCCCATTCCTCAATCAGGATCTGGGAGGGGGTGGAGAGAAGGGGGTTTGGGGGGGTCTGAGTTGCTCCTCGGAAATTCACTTCCCCAAACTCTCCCTTTTGTGAAGGGGGACTCTCCCTTTGAGGTGGCCTTGGGGGGGCTCTGTGGCGGTCTTTTGGGAGCAGACAGGAAACTTTAACTGATCCCAACTGGGAATCTTTTTTCCATCTTTCAGGATCCCTTTTAATTTTTTGCTGCAATTTGCTTGGAAAGATGACTTAAAAGACAGAATATTATTTTGAGGAGTGAAAAGGCGTCTTTGGCCTGAATAACCGACTCGAGTTTCTTCTCTGCGCCAAACTATCTCCTCCATCGGGTGAAGTCAAGGAAGACTCTGCCCGGAGACCTATGGCGCTGGAACAAGGGAGGATTCCCATTGGTCCTCCTGCTCTTTCTGGACACTCCATGGCTTTTGTTGGGCTTCCCTTGATGCTGCTGGTGGGGGCACTGGCCCCGATCCCTGGAAGTGAAGGGGGCTGGGGGCGGAGGAGGTTGGTGGGAGGAAGGGGCTGGAAAGGACCCCGGGAAGGAGGAAGGAAGCTGCTGGGTCTCGAGAGCCTCCAAAAGCCTCGATCTCTGCGTGGTCTCCTCTCCCTTCCTCCAAACATCCCCTCTGGAAGATGGAGAGGGACACCCTCTTCACAATTGTAGCTGAGGTGGGGAGTTGCAGCCTCTCCCCTCCCCCCCAGTTGTCTGGGTCGGAGTCGGCTCAGAGTCAGAATCGGAGTCAGAGTCGGAGTCAGCTTTTCCTCCAGAGAAGAAGGGAAGGAAAAGCGAAAGTGCAAGAGAGAAACTGAGGCATTTTCCACCCTGAAGCCACAGAAGGAAAAAGAGGCATTGGAGCCAAAGTGTTTTTGCTTCTTCACTTTTTCTTCGGAATCTCAGATTCGAGGCTTTGAAGGATGGGGAAAGGGGAGCTTCGGTCCCTTCTGGGGGAGCCCCTGAATTTGGGGAGGCCAAGAACCCCCCATAATCCCCCATTGCTCTATTGGGACCTGGAGGAGGAGGGGGAAACTGAGGGAAGAGGATATTGAGGGCTCCCAAATGCTCCCCTCAATTGGCTCTCCAAGCGGGCTGGAATGGTCCCTTTGAGATGCGGGGATCTGCAGAGGTCTTTTTGGGGACGGGGATTGGAAACAGGTGTGATCCCCAAGAATCACCCCAAGGCGGGTAGTTGGGCTGAAGATTAGGGGGAAGTTGGGGGGAACCAAATTAAGGTGGGGGTTCAAGGGCTGGGAAATCCCAGGAGTGTCACTCTAGATGTCCTGATTGAGTCCCCTCCCCATATTCCCTCCCAAAGGAAGAGAGAGTGGGGGGGGATATGGATATTACCTTCCCTCTAGCCCTCCCCCCACAATCCCTCCCCCTTGAGATCTCACGTGTTATCTGTAGAGACTTCATGGGATCTCCGCACCAGGTGAGCTTCTGCTGGCCTTTTCCCACCGGGGAGGATAGATGAAGTTCCTCCCCTACCCCTCCTTCTTCCCTCCCCCCCTCCAGACCCCCTCCCAGCACGTCTGTCCTTTCTGACAGCCTTCCTTCCCTTCCACCTCTTCCTCCCCCTTGCAGGAGGACGAGTGCCTCTTCCTCAACGGGATGCAGTGGGTTCGATACCTGTACAGGGACTTCTATGACCGGCAGGAGATTCTGCGCTTCAACAGTGACATTGGGAAGTTGGCAGAGGTGGAAGCGGACACTTTCAAGAGCCACAAGCTCATCCTGCTGTACTGGAAGGCCACTGTGGATTCCTTCTGCTGATACAAGTACAACTATGAAGCGCCCAAGAGGGAGAAGCAAACTATTAGCCAGAGAGGTGAGTTCTGGGGGGGGGGCTCTTCCCT
Organism: Pseudonaja textilis; assembly: GCF_900518735.1. The sequence goes on along the minus strand of NW_020769480.1, from coordinate 152,169 downwards.
GGGAGGGAGACTCCAGGACCCCCCTTTCCTTGCATTCCTTGGGATTCTCCCAGGTCAAGGTTTAATCTTGTGCTGTCCAGACAGTTTAGAGTTAATGGGATTTGGGATAGTTAAGTTAGGAATTGACAGCTGTTCACCTAAGTAAATGTAGTTAAGGTATCCTGGGAAATGAAGTTCATGTCATGTGGCCACATCTGTAACCCTTATTGGTCACTGAATTGACCCTTGGTGGGTTGGGCGAGGTTTCTTCATTCTTGCCTGAACACAGCCTCATGGTAGCAGTTCTATCCCCTGCTTCTACTACTATGGGATGAAATATGGGGCAGAAAGATTATTATTATTTTACACTATGATTTCAACTATGCAAAGAATTGGACATTAGATGCATCTCGACATAACTGTGAGTTACTTTGAGGATACCTAATATAATCCAATAAAAGAAACTTTGTGTGGAAGAATTTGTAGAGTTATTCTATCTGTCTTTATATTCAGCAAGTGAATCAAAACAGTCCTTATTTATTCCTCACTCTCAGGTCTACAAAATCTTCTCCCCTGATCCAAACTCTCCTCCTGTCCAGAATCTGGGATCCCTTTGACCTCCCCCCCCCCAGGAAATCCACCCAAGTATGACTTTTTTGGTGGGGGGAGGGGAATCTAGCCAGGACTCTCTCTCTCCCTCCTGCTCAATACAGGCAGTCCTTCACTTACAACACTTCGCTTAGTGACCGTTAGAAGTTACAAGGGCAGTGAAAGCAATGACTCATGACCCTTTTTCACACTTGTTGAGGTCATTCCCTGTTAGGAGAATGAGTGCACACAAGGAGACGTAGTGAGAGTGGTGAGGAATAACACACAACCAGCACACAGATACACTGTATAATAAAATGTTGGTTTTTACTTCCAGCAAATGGTTAAGGAAAGTCCAACAAGCAGTCCAAGTCATACATGGTTATAGCAGTCAGTTTTCAGTCCCAGGGATAATCCAAATAACAAAGTCCAGTATCATACACAGTTCAGAAACAGACTTACAGCAATCCAAGAAGAACGACGATCAGCAACAGTCAATAGGGAAAAATGCAGGAATCAAAAACAGCGAACATCAGAACATCTAGCAACAACAGAACAGAACAACCCAGGTTTCTGGCTCCATCTTATGGCCATTTGAGAAACCACACCAAATAATTCCACAAATACTCTTACTCATCAGAGACACCATGGAACGTGAACAGAAACGTCCAAATGCCATCTTATTTGGTCTCGAAGACACCAATGAATCAGATGACATCACCAAAGTTTGTGATATCATAAGCAACTCTAATACAACAAACATCTCTTCTGAAGATATCATTGAAATCACTGGAGATGGCCATGGGTACAAATACAATGATGGCTCTGTGGCCCCAAGATTTTGTAGAGTTGTATGCAAAAATGAATCCAGCAAACGCATATTCATTCATACAATAAATGCCATTGCAAAAACCAATCCCAACTGCAAAAAAACTTTGCTCAAGACCAGACTTATCCATACTGCAAAGAATCTGCTCCCATGAACTCCGCGCAGAACTCAAAAACCGTCTAGACAATGGAGAAAACGACCTATACATTGACTACAGAGCTGATTGCATCAAAAGAAAGTCACACAGTCCACAACTCCGCATCCAGCCTCACCCCATCAAATCCAACATCACTCAAAACTAGGCATGCACGCCCCTAACTACCTCTGTTCCAACCACAACTGGCCTTAAATGCAAGCTACTCAATGCAAGAAGCCTTGTAAATAAAAAACCTGAATTTCTCCTCTTACTAAATACGGCTAAATTTGACATCTTATTTGTCTGTGAAACATGGCTCAATGCATCTCTCCCTGACTCCAGTAAGAGACTATCATGTTTACTGATCAGATCATGAAATCTGTAGAGGAGGTGGTGTTGCTATCTTCTATAAAAAGTCCCTACATCTAAAAAACATCCAAGTTACTCAGGAGCTTGCTATTCCTGAGACCATCATCTGTGAACTGTCCTTAAATATCACATTTAGAGCCCCTGATTATGACATCGAACATGCAAACAAGCTAAATACACTACTAACATAGGCAGCATCCTGCCCACACACTTTTATCTTTCTTGGTGACTTCAATCTACTTCATATTAACTCGACCCTTAACAAATGTACAACTGAACCCACACATGCAACCTTCTACAATGCAGTAACAAATCTGGGACTAGAACTAGTAACCAACAATACTAGACTAAACAACTGCCTCGATCTCATCTTCTACAATAGTTTGAATACAAACTAAAGAACCATTTTCCAACAGTGACCACATAATTGACTTTTGTCTCAACATACGTCCACACAAAAATCATCACAATGACAGAATCCCCAATTATAACTTCAAAAAAGGCAACTATGATCTTATAAACAGCGATCTCTTATCCCTTGATTGGCAATTTCTATTCTCTGGATGCAATACTGTAGAAGACCATTACAACATATTTTTGCTTGAAGTCAAAAGAGTCATCAAACTATATGTACCATTAACAACTCACAAAACCAGAAAAAAACAAATTACCCAAAACAATAAAGAAGCTTCAATCCAAAAAGAAATCGCTTTGGCAGAAAAACAAATCTGGTCACATTGCCAACTTCAAAAGCCGATACAAAAATTTATGCCACCAGATAAAAACTGAATGCACCAATTATCACATTAAACAAGAAGAAAAGCCTCTACGCACCAATTCCACTCATGCTTTCTACAATTTTATAAACAACAAACTAAAAGGACCATCCCACCCCTGAAAGGACCTAATGGTAAAGACTGCAACAACGACACTATTAAAGCCAACCTCTTTAACACATTCTTTGGCTCAGTATTTGTAAACAGCAATGGATCATGCCCAGTATTTCCTAGTCAAACCACAGACAACTACAATGATCTAATACATATTGATTTTACAGAAGACATTACTGAAAAAGAACTGCACAATCTAAAACCATCTCTATCTGTTGGACCGGACAGAATATATGCCTACTTCTTAAAAAAGTTACCCACAACCATAGTCGAACCTCAAAGCATAATCTTTGAAAAATCTTTCAGGACCAGCTCCTTGCCAAAACTATGGTCACAAGCCATGGTCATCCCCATTTTCAAAAAGGGAGACCCCAGCCTAGTTGAAAATTACAGACCAATCTCTTTATGCTTCATCACCTGTAAAGTCATGGAATCAATTATTAACCAATCCATCATCCTCCACTTAGAAACAAACAACCTACTCTCTAATAAACAATTTGGTTTTAGGAAAAAACTATCATGTAATCTGCAACTCTTTCACTGCAAAAACATATTGACTACACAACTTGACCAGGGCAAAGCAATAGACACAATCTACATAGACTTCTATAAAGCCTTTGATTCAATGGTATACGACAAACTACTCCTAAACTAAAATCTTATGGTTTCTCTGGATACCTGCATAACTGGATAGAAGCATTCCTGTCAAACAGACAACAAATGGTCAAAATTGGGAGCATCCTATCAAATTCTATACTTGTCAATAGTGGTGTTCCCCCAAAGCAGTGTTCTAGGACTAACTCTTTTCATACTCTACATAAATGACCTCTGTGATCATATTAAGAGCAACTGCGTTCTCTTCACTGATGATGTAAAGCTATTCAACACCACAGACAATACTGCTACCCTTCAAAAAGACCTTGACTATGTATCAGAATGGTCAAACAAATGGCAGCTTCAAATCTCAACAAATAAATGCTCTGTCTTACATATTGGCAAAAAAAAATCAGAAAATAAAATACAGGCTGAATAGTCAAGACCTTGTTGATGATGCAAACTCTGTCAAGGATCTTGGAGTACTCATCTCAAATGACCTAAGTGCTAGAGCCCACTGTAACTACATCGCCAAGAAGGCGTTAAGAGTTGTTAACCTAATCCTACGTAGCTTTTTCTCTGGTAATATTATACTACTAACTAATGCATACAAAACATTTGCTAGACCAATACTCAAATACAGCTCATCAGTCTGGACCCCACATTATGTATCTGATATTAACACAGTTGAGAAAGTCCAGAAATATTTCACAAGGAGAGTTCTCCACTCCTCTACTCGTTGCAGAATACCCTATACTACCAGACTCGAAATTCTAGACCTAGAAAACCTAGAACTACGCCGCCTTCGGTCCGATCTAAGTATAGTATATAAAATCATACATTGCAAAAGTTCTCCGAGGAAAGGAGCGGGAGGCGGAGGAGAAACGGCCCAAATTTGGGGTCGTTTCTCCTCCAGTGGAGCCTTTCCCCGGTTTAGCGGAGGGTTTTTCCGGGGCTTGCCTCCCTTTTGGGGGTGTCTGTGGGTGACGCCCGACTTCCCCTCGCTACCTCTCCCTCCACCCCGTCATCCAGTGCAGCAGCTTTCCCACGGCAGAATCTGCCCATGAAATGAACGTTTTTGTGCGTTTTGTGTGTGTATGTCAGAGGAAGAATGGCATGAAGCATTTTTCTAGTAATTTTGAAGGTGGGGGCGCGCAGAGTGAACTGAGCACCAGTGGGAATTCTCCCTGCTGAAGCGTCATCGATCTCCGGGTAGAGTTTGTTGTGACTTCATTTGAAGGAGATGGGAGAGTTCGACGCAGAGAGCGAAAGTGAAAGTGAAAGTGAAAGATCCCTTCAGTCTGGGGGCTGCAGCTCAAGTGGGGGTCCAGGACAGGCCCTGCGGGGACCCTCCACTTTCTTTCCTCTCTTCACCATTCTCAGCTACACTTTCCTTTGTGTGCATGGAAGGATGGACTAGACGTCCGCTTAGTTTCCCAAACTGCCCCTCCACCGGGGGGTGTCTTTCTTTGAAAGGGGCCGCCGGGCTCTTTCTAGCTAACTCGCAGCGAGGGGGGAAGGGTCCGTGGAAAGGGGACTGGAGGGTGGGCTGCGTAAGGAGAAGGGAGAGACGAATCCCCCCAGGAGCCGCGGACGGAGGGGCTA
>NW_020769480.1:108348-147079 GCF_900518735.1 Pseudonaja textilis | reverse complement strand
GGGGGGGGGGGGGGGGGGGCAAAGAGCTGCGGCTGAAAGAGGAAAGGTTCTTCCTCCAAGATTCCTTTGGGGAAAACCTCTTTTTTTTCCAGAGTCTGAGCCTCCTCAGGAGGGTCTCTGGCAGTTCTGGGGTCCAAGTCTCCCCCCACCTCCGCCGCACTCTGTGCATGGATCTAGATGGGAGCTGCCCCCCCCCCCCCATGAAAGACCTGCCTGCCCTCCAAGGCCCTTCCTAGGAGGCAGAGCCCAAGGCTTTCGGAGTCCTCCTGGGGCCGGTCTCCCAGTGGGACATTTTCCCAGCATTCTTTGCCTTCCCCTCAGCTGGGAAAGAAAAATATCCCAGGGAAAGTTGGAGGAAGGAGTTTCCTCCCCAACCCCCCTTTAAAGAAGAAACGGGCTGCTTGGAGCCTCTGCAGGAAGGGGGCATGATGCTGTTCACCTGTGCAAGCGGTGGCAGGGGGAGGCACTTTTATTTTATTTCTTTTTCTTCTTATGCCATAGTTTATACTCCTTCCATTCAGAGCGAGGCTAGCAGAGCTTTTCCTCCCAGGGAGGAATAAAGAGGAATGAATGAATGAAGCAATGAATGGATGAATAGAGAAAGGAAGGAAGAAGGAAGGAAGGGAGAGATTTCCCCCTCCCCCCCCCATTGATATCATCAATAGCCCTTCTTGAACCAAAAACCGACCTATATTTGCGGTGGGTCAGAAAACCCCACAGCGTTGGGGGTATAACCGGCCCTCCAGCAGCCCCTTTGCCAGGAAGGGAGCCAAAGACAGAAGCTTTGGAGAGGGGCGGGGAGGGCAGTGACCCCACGTGATTGGGGGAGGGGCATTTCCACCCAGGAATAGTGTGTGTGTGCACCTGCCGACTCCCCATTTCAGCCCCCTCAGAGACACCCCCCCAAAAGTCCCCTCCAGGTGGGATTTTCTGGGGGTTCAAAGGGGAGGAAGGAGGAGCCACTTGAAGCAGGTTTTTGTCATGAATCCCAAAGCACTTTCTTGTCCCAGATGGAGGCGGTGGTGAGGGGGTCAGCTGAGGAAGATGGGCTCTGTAGTCCTGGGGCAGGCAGTCCAAAGAGAATGCATTCCAATAGAAGAGAATCTCTGCAACTTGGGTTGAACTGTGGTGTCCTCGGAGCTCTCTTGACTTTAGTTCTTAGCTCCGAGACGTTGCATTACCCAGCTAGGTAACCTGTTCAGTGCCAAGGAGGGTGGGGTTTGCTGCCTGTTTAGATGCCCTGCCAGAGATTGTATGCTTTCCTCCTGGATGGTTCCTCCATGGGAGGATTGTTTTCTGCCTGCTTGTTTGTCTGCTGCTGTTCCCTCCTTATCTATTGTCCTTTGGAGGAGAGGGGAGTCTTTTTTGTTCACTTCCTGGGTTTTTTTTTAATGGTGTGTAAATATGATTTATCTCTCTGTGTCTATTGAAAACCAGAGACTTACTGTTTAGGACAAGGAACTTGAAATAAAAATTGGAACTTCGTTATTGCACAAGCTAACTGTAGCCAGAATTCTTAATATGCAAAACTGGAAATATACCTCCATCCCCAGGTGGATTCCCCTGAGATTTCAGCTGTGAATTAGCTTCCAAAACTTCCTCTCCCTCACTTTCATATCCGGGGTGAGTGGGTCAGCGATTCAAAGGGGGGCTCTTGGGGAAAGGGTAGGGTGTAGAAATGAGGACTGAGAAGATCAGGCAGATCGCAAGATTAAAGCAGAGCATTGGAGGATTCCTCTTGATCTCTTCAGCAAATGTTCTAACTGGCAAAACTCTTGGATTAATGGGGGCTATCTGGGTGAGCCCCCACCCCCAAGATGATCCTTAAAAGGTCTGATCCAGCTCAGAATACTTTGCTAACAATGTTTCTTTCTGTTGAGGGATTGTTTTTAATAGCCCTTAATTCTATAATCCTGAAAAACATTAGTTATTCGTAATTTAAAGCAGCGATCAAATCTGGTTGCCACCCAGGCAAAGGACATTTCAGGGGTTGTTGTTTTTTCCATAATAAGCCAATTTGCATCTGGGAACATTTAAAGATCTTTGTGGAATAGCTAAAAAAAGGCAGTGGCTTTACAAAGTGAAAATCGTGACTATTTGTTTGAAACAAGAAATGAAGATTATGGATGGGAAAAAAATACAGGTATTTCAGCAGGAAAATGGATGGAGCATTTTTAAATAAGTGGAAATTGAAGTTTCAATTGGCATTTTATTGAAAACATATACAACTCTTATTAGTAGGGAAACAAACAGACTTTCGGGTGGCATGAATCATTTTGATGGCCCAACCCAAAATTTAATTTTAGACAAAAATCTGATATTTTGGGGTTCCAATTTGATGAGATGGGACTTGCTGGAGAGAGATTTTAATTCACTTCTGGATCCACTAGTGAATCGGAAGATTTTTTTTTATTTTTTAAAGACCCACCCAGAGACACAACTTTCTCCTTCTCTCCATCCAGGAACTGACAGAGCCCTGGTGCCTGAAGTCTTAAACCTGGTACAAATTCTCGGCGGATGGCACCCCTATCCGCAGTTTTGGCTCAAGCAAGAGATCCTATACCATTTCAGGATCTCTTGATATTCCTATAGGATCCCTTTCAGCCAAGTGACTATCCAGTCTCTTCTTTAAACAGTCCAAAATAAATTGACCCCCTGCTCTTTGCGGCAGCCTCTCAAGTACTGAAATAGTGCTATCCTTCTTTTCTGTAGAACAGCCACATGCAAATCCTGAAACTGTTCATGTGTTTTAGTCTTCAGGCCATTAATAATCTTAGCTGCTCTTCTTTGCACTTTTGTGTCTTCTAAGTCCACTGCTCTGAGTAAATATCTGTCCACACTCCATGCATTTATACGGCTTCTCCCCTTGTGGATCATCCTATGGAAAATAAGATGACCACTTCGAGCAAAGGTCTCTCCACACACCATGCGTTTAAATGGCTTTTTCCCCATGTGAATCTTTCTGTGGAAATTGTCTACTGCTCAGAGCAAAGGTCTTTCCTCACTCCAAGCATTTAAATGGTTTCTCTCCTGTGTGGAGCTTTCTGTGTCTTCCAAGTCCACTGCTCTGAGTAAACATCTTTCCACACTCAATGCATTTATATGGCTTCTCTCCTGTGTGGATCCTTTCATGGGATATAAACTGACCTTTCTGAGCAAAGGTCTTTCCACACACCATGCATTTAAATGGTTTCTCTCCTGTGTGGATCCTTTTATGAATAGTAAGTGTACTGTTCAGAGCAAAAGTCTTTCCACATTCCATGCATTTAAATGGTTTCTTTCCTGTGTGGAGCTTTTTGTGGATAGTAAGTGTACTGCTTTGAGCAAAGGTCTTTCCACACTCCATGCATTTATACGGCTTCTCCCCTGTGTGGATCCTTTCATGGGAAGTAAATGTACTGCTATGAGCAAAGGCCTTTCCACATTCCATGCATTTGAATGGTTTCTCTCCTGAGTGGATCTTTTTGTGGCTCATAAGTCCATTGCCATGAGTAAATGTCTTTCCACACTCCATGCATTTATACGGCTTCTCCCCTGTGTGGATCATCTTATGAGAAATAAGATTACTTCTTTGAGCAAAGGTCTTTCCACACTCCATGCATTTAAATGGCTTTTCCCCAGTGTGTATCTTTTTGTGCATAGTAAGTCTACTGCTCAGAGCAAAGGTCTTTCCACAATCCATGCATTTATATGGTTTCTCTCCTGTGTGGAGCTTTTTGTGGCTTCTAAGTACACTACCACGAGTAAATGTCTTTCCACACTCAATGCATTTAAACGGCTTCTCCCCTGTGTGGGTCATCTTATGGGAAATAAAATGACCTTTTTGAGCAAAGGTCTTTCCACACTCTATGCATTTATATGCTTTCTCTCCTGTGTGGAGGTTTTTGTGGGTTCTAAGTGCACTGCCATGAGTAAACATCTTTCCACACACCATGCATTTATATGGCTTTTCCCCTGTGTGGATCATCTTATGGGAAATAAGAGTAGCTCTTCGAGCAAAGGTCTTTCCACACTCTATACATTTATATGGTTTCTCTCCTGTGTGGAGCTTTTTGTGGCTTCTAAGTCCACTGCCATGAGTAAACGTCTTTCCACACTCCATGCATTTAAATGGCTTCTCCCCTGTGTGAAGCATTTTGTGGCTTCTAAGGCCACTGCGCCGAGCAAAGGTCTTTCCACATTCCATACATTTATACGGCTTCTCCTTTGTGTGGATAATTTTATGGGAAATAAGAGTAGCTCTTTGAGCAAAGGTCTTTCCACACACTATGCATTTATATGGCTTCTCCCCTGTGTGGATCCTTTCATGGGAAGTAAGTGTACTGCTAGAAGCAAAGGTCTTTCCACATTCCATGCATTTATATGGTTTTTCTCCTGTGTGGATCCTTCCATGGGAAATAAGATTACCACTACGAGCAAACATCTTTCCACACTCTATGCATTTATATGGCTTTTCTTTTGTGTAAATCACTTTTTGAGATGTAAGGAATTTATTTCCCAGAGAAAGAATGAATGTCCCATTGTTATTTTGACCACTGTGTCTTCTTATAGCACCTTCTCCTTTTTGGGGGGTTAAATAGTATTCATTTACTTGTACTTTAGCTTTGATTAGCTTTACACTTTTCCCAGTATATTTTTTCTTTATTTTCTCTTGTTGGGCAAGAAATTTTTGCATCAGAGTATCACTGGAAGATGAGCTTTCCTGATTCCTATTCTTTGACTGGTTTCTCTTATGGCTTTCGAATTCCATTCGAATTCCAAACTTCTCCGTTACATCTTTAGCATTGATTACTTGGAACAGTTCACAGGAATCTTGATTCTCCTGCGCATCATTACCTTTAATGCAAAAGGGAAATGAAAATGATAACAAGGTTAGAGAAAAAGATCAAAGTGTAGAAAGTCATTCCTTTGAATTTCTCCGAAAACACCATTAGGTTGTATGTTTGCATGCCTGCAGTGGTGTGATGTAGACATGATGATTTGTAAATTCATGAGTCATGAAAGCTTTGAAAATGTCTAGAAAACAACTCTTTCTTTACACACACACACAAATATATATATATACACACTCTCACACCACCACCCAGCACAGATCAATTCCGTAGCCGAGACACTCATCTCCAGAACAAAATGCTTAGCCGATGAACAACACCTAAAAACCGAACTATACACTCTCACTAATGTACTAACAGTCAATGGATTCTAAAGAAAGATTACCCACCTAATCCAAAAAGAAACCCCAACCAAAATCCAAGACAGAGAACAAGAGAACGGCAAAGCCCTCCCCCCATATATAAAAGGCACTACAGACAAAATCAGCAAGATCCTCCAAAAACACAACGTTAAAACAGCATTCTGCACAAACAGAAAAATATCCACCATCCTAAGAAACCCTAAAGACAAAATCAAGTTAGAAAACCAAGGAGTATATGAAATCCCTTGCACCGCCTGCCCCACCACATACATTGGACAAACTAACAGAAGAATAAGTGCACGCATTGAAGAACACAAGATCTCAATCAAAAAAGAACCGACCTCTTCCCTGGTCCAACACCTCAAAGCCACAGGACATGAGATTGACTTTAAAAATACCAGAACTATCGCCAAAACCGAACACTTCAACAACAGAATAATCAGAGAAGCCAGAGATAGAAAAACGCCCACACAGCATGAATAAGCAAGATGACACTTCCCGCCTACCAGCCATTTGGAAACCTGCCCTCATGAACAGACGAGTACCTAACATGAAGAATGACCCCAGACCCACACCCAGGAGGGCCAGACAAGATGCTACCACCACACTTCCACATAGAAAGCAGACTCACACCCACACAGATGATGAGACACGACCACGGACCAGAAGCCGCACTGCAGCTGCATCACAATCTGCTTCAAACCCCTCCGACCCATACATCAAGCGAACTGACGCCCACCATGAAGATGCGGCACGACCACGAACGCGAAGCCAAACAGCAGGATCACAGCTCACCAGCTCAAATCCCCCAGCAACCAAGACTAACCTGAGCACAACCAAGCCCCCACCTGAACAGAACACACCCCCAGCCAATCAGAACACAGCCAACCCCCCACCCAATCAGAACACAGCCAGACCCCCAACCAATGAGAACACACCCCCAGCCAATCAGAACACAGCCAAGACCCACCCAATCAAGTCACACCCCCACTAGCAGTTAAAAGGAAGAAGCAGCTGCAAGCTCACATTACTCTGAGAAGCACAAAGCCGAAGACACAAGCCTGAAGATGATGAGACTTCATTGAAACGTCGCCTAGATACTTCCAATTTTACACAGGAGAAAACCCGAATAACATATACATACATACATACATACATACATACATACATACATACATACATACATATGCAAATCTCATTCAAAGTCAGTTTCAAATTAAGGAATAATCAGGGGAAACATCCAAGGAGGAATTATGAGAAAAGATTTATTGGGGTGGGTTAATTTCAGCAGAGACCTGTGAGAAATGAAACAATTTTGAAACAAGCTCCTTCTTTTGCGGTGTACCTTGGAGCAGCTGCTCCACGGCATGTGTCTGTTGGGTGGGATCCCCACTTGGTCTGTTCCTCGATCACAGCGATGAGATTTTGGAGATAAATCCCTTGCTTGAAGCCTCCCATTGCCCTGTAAACGCTCTTCACGCTCAGACTGGAAAGGTTGGGATGCTTCAAGAATGGCTACTTCACTGCTCCAAAGTCTCATCGGCTTGCAAGGGCCCTTTGGCCGGATCTGGTACAGTTCACAGAGAACAGAGGCCTAAAATACTTTAGTAAGAGATCACACGAGACCAGTAGTGCAAGATCTCAGGCCACTAATCTCGCATGATCTCACACCACAGTTCTTTAGGCCTGTGTTCAGGGGTGGGATGCTACCGGTTCTGCCCAGCTCTATAGAGCCAGTAGCTCTGAAGAGCAGCAGACACCGAACTGGTTCTGTGTTTGCTGCTGTTTGGCCTACCTGCCTGCCCAGGGTCTTACCTGTTGTTTATTTCCTGCTTTTTCAACCTTTGCGCGACACAGCTGAGGTTGAAAAAGCAGGAAAAAAGTGGCTTTTCAAACGCTGTGCACCAGCTTTTCAGTTGTCTGGGCGGCAGAGTTTAAGATTTTTTTTACATGTGCACACATGCGAGTGCAAAATGTAGTCACTGAACCGGTAATAACACCAGTTGAATCCCACCCCTGCCTGTGTTCTTTTAAGAACTGAGGACTGCACGAGATCCAGGGCAAAAGTCTTTGAAAATGAAGAGGGGTTTCCTGTTTGAAAAGCATTTTGCCCTGCATCTTGTGTAGGCCTTGGTTAGCAGGGAATAGAGGCCTAAAGCACTATAGTATGAGATCACATGAGATCAACAATGGTAGATTTCCCACTATTGATCTCACGTATCTCTCACTACATTAGGCCTCTTTTTTCTGCAAATGCATCAAAGTAGGCAAAGAAACCAATGGTTCACATCGTCACAAGGTACCGTATTTTTCCGACTTTAAGACATCCTGGACCATTAGATGCACCTAGGTTTAGAGAAGGAACACAAGGAAAAAAAATAGTTTTGGCCTCCATGCATCCCATTTTTACCCTCCCCGGCATCCAGATGCACTGTGCAAGACAAAAACGGGCTCATTTTTGGCTTTACAAACCTTCTGCACATCTTGTTTTTTCCCTCCCCAGCATCCAGAAGCACTCTGCATGCCAAAAACAGGCCCGTTTCTGGCCCTCCCAAACCCCGTGCGTCCCATTTTCAGCTCCCCCAATGCTGTGGAGGGTAAAAACGGGAGCCGCGAAAGCCTGCGGAGGCCAAAAGCAGACCCATTTTTGGCCTGCAGAGTGCTTCTGGATGCCAGGTAGGGTGAAAATGGGATGCACGGAGGGTTTGGGAAGCAAAAAACAGGCCCGTATTCGCTCTATAAGACACATAGACATTTCCACTTTTGAGGTGGAGGGAGGTGGACTGCGTTTTATACTCTGAAAAATATGCTAAGTCCCAGCTGGGTGGGGAAATAGGTAGGGCAAATGTTGCAGAGCCTCTACTGTCATTTGTAAGTATGAATGATGGCCCTGGTGCTGACTTGGTCTCAAGTACTTTGGGGAGGACGGCTGGTGGTAACTTGGAATGGTTGCTAGCGAATTGTTGTAACTCGGAAATTACCTGTACCCTAGGATACTCTGAATCACACTGCTTGAGGCCTTTGTTCTTGAATTGGATTGGGAGAATGAATCAGTTTTGGAAGCTATGTTAGCACTTGAAGCTTCCATGCTGCCACATTCTTGAGCATGGGAAGATGGGAAGGGGGAATTTCATTTGTATGGGGTTAGACATAATAGCATTCTTGATTAGAGTGAAGGTCATGTTTTTCCTGCACCTGGTTGAGGAGGAGTAGAGGGGACATCTCAAGTTGGGACGGATGGTGATTGGGGAATGTGATGGAATGATGGGGGCAAGGGATGGATTTGTAATTTTTTACTTATTGGAAGGAAACCCGGAACTTTCAGATTCAGGATTTGGCAGATCTGCCAGTATACTACTCTAATAAAAGGAACTTCGAGAACATGTCTGTCTCAGAGTTTTTTTTATTGGAGTTGAATTTTTCTGAAATGCTGACAGAATGCTCTTCCATGGACTGAGTGTGAAAGTTCTGTTCTCACACAATTTAGAGGTTTCAGAGAACAAATGACAACATATTCAAGTCACATAACCTCCAGAAGTCACGTAAAAGCACACCTCATTCGTTTCATCCTCCATAGATAAGTTCAAATAGAAATGGAAAAATACACATCAGAAATGGCACAAAAAGTATCTATGCAAAGAGACATTGACTCTTTCCTTCTTTGGATCACCATAAGGGCAGATCCTTTCCTTCTCCCACTCAGGAGACAATATCTGACAGCATTTTTTAAATAAAAAAAACTAACCATAATCTCTCTTCTTGAACCCTCTGATTGGGGACTAGAAAACTCTTACCCAGAGAGACCACGTTCCTATGGTTTTCAAGCATGACTTCCGAATGCAGCGCTTTCTGGTCAGGATCCAGCTGAGACCATTCCTCCTCAGAGAAATACACAGCCACCTCCTCGAAGGACACAAGACCCTCCTGGACATGGAAAAAAGAACAGAACGGGAGGATTCGCAAGATCTGTTCATCTTCATCATTGATTTAGACTAGAAGATAGAAAAGGGGAACTCATCAAATTTGCAGAGAAGGCCAGATTGACAGGAATACTAACGCTCCAGAAGATAACCTAGAGATATAGAAGGATAGACAGATTGGGTCCCATCTAACAAAAGGAAATCAACAGTGAGAAATGTAAGATTCTAAATTTAGAAAAAAAAAACCAAATGGACGGGCATAGTGATACCTGGCTCAACAGCAGTAAATGCAACAGGGATCTTGGAGTCCTAGGAGACAACCACTTAAATGTGAGTCAGCACTATGCTACAGTTGCCCCCCCACCCCCAACAGAATCTCCTAATCAAGACACAAATCAGAGGATTGGAAATTAGTTTGTAGCCCAAAGTAACGGGATTACATACTCAACATGGCCACTCCCTTTGGATTTAATAGTCTGCTTTATTTTTTAATACAATTTTTTTATTTTTGAACTACAAGTTATAAATAAGGCTCTTTAAAAATGCTAGAGTAGCAATGTATTTATTGTTTTCATTAGCCTTGCACAATTACGAGTCAATCAATTACCAAAAAGGGGTCTCTAGGCAGTTCCTACCACTGTGATACATTTATTCCTATTTCTTGAAGGGCTTCTAAAAAATTGCTTCTTGTAAACTACAAATTGGAGGAGTACATAGTAGAACAAGATAAGCAGAAGAAGCTATGCTGGCCAACAGCAATTTGAACCTGTTATTCTGCCCTCCATGTTGTGGAAGAACACAAAAATAATCCAGGCCCAACAAGAGGGGGGGAAATAGAAGGAGTGAGCCCTCTGCACACCTGCTTCACTTCCTGAAGGGAGAATACAAATCTAATCTCTTTTCCCTTTCTTACTTGATTTGGAGCTTCAACTGCTGTTTGATCTCCGTCATAAAAACCAGAAAGCTTCATTCTTTGTTTCTCTGTAAGGAATAAATAATTTCAAAATGTATAATTAACAAAATAGGAGGTGTTCTATAGAAGGGAAGAGAGAGCGAAGGTAAGGCAGATGGGGAATTGGAGGATCTTCCATTACCTCCTGAGGTGTCCTGACTTTTGTCTTTCCAAGGGTTCCTCCTGAAAAATAGCTCCTGAGGGGGATTTGATGGGTTCTTCTTTCCCTCAGGATCTCTGATCTCCACAGTGCAGCACTTCAAATAGGAGGAAGGAAGAAGCAGAATTAATGAACATCACATGACACAAAGCGGATTCTTATATTCGCAGCACAACTTCAAAAGCCACCAATATCCATCCATGTGGCTGAGTGAGAAGACAATGGACCAATGTCCTACCAGAACTGGAGAATTGCCACGTATTATGAACGTGGGAGAAGTTTGGGAAGGAGGGGTGAAGCATTCAAGCACTCTATTTATTCCCTTCTGAGCTCCCTAAAGTCTCCCACCTGCCACTGGAGCTGCTCCTTCTGCTCCTCTGCCTGGCTCAGGAGGAAGCCTTCCGCCAGGGCCACCGCCTGGGAGCTGCTCTCTGCTCCACACTCCCGCAACCAGCCCTCCATGTCTGGGGGCAGGAGAGCCAGGAGACGCTCCAGAACCACCAGGTCAAGCATTTGAGCTTTGCTGTGTTTTCCTGGGTTCAGCCATCGCCTGCACAAGTCATGGAGTTGGCTGCAAAGTCCTCGGGGACCATCAGCCTCATTCCAGCCTCGGATCGAGGTCCAGGGCAGAACTTCTGAAGGGAGGATGGTTCCACCCTGCAGGACCTTCTGCCCAGTTCTGGTCCAGCTCTCCCCACAGCTCCCAGGCTGAAGAGCCACAGGGGCTTTTCCGCTCCCCTCCTTGGCCAAAGGGGGTGTCTCCATCCTTCCTCTCTCTGGCAGAGCAGCTCCAAAGGGCTGCAGGGACTCTTGGGGGTCTCCAGGGGCCTCTTCCTTCATGGAACCATTTCTGGGGTCGCAGGACGCATCCCCGATGGTCCTTCCGCTCTTTTCCTTCCTTCCTTCCTTTCCCCACAAAGGAAATCCTGGCTTGCAAAGGCTGCTGAGGGCTCCGAATCTGAGAAGGAGAGAAAAAATGATGCCCAGCATCAGAAAGGGGAATTCAGCCCCTGGAACCCCTTCCCCCAACCCGCTTGCAGCCCCAAGCGGCTCCTCCCAGCACAGGGCCCAGGGCCCCCAGAACAGGGTCGGGAAGGAGGGCGCTGGAGAAGCCACCCCCACTGGAGACAAGATTGGACCCTGGGGAGCCCGGTGCGAAATCTGCCTCCTCCTCGCCGGACTTCTCTCCTGCTAGGTCTCTGCCAGGCCAGCCCTCCCCTACCCCAATTCGCATGTGGAGGGCCACTGGGGAGCATGGGACCCGGGAATATTCCACACAAACCCCGCCTCACCCAGGACACGTCTGGATGCCTCCCGCCACTCTCCCACACCCTCTCCGCCTGCTCCACCCCAGTGGTTGAGGAGAGCGAGTGCAGCGTCCTAGAGAGGCAAGGCTCATTGATATCACTTCCTTTGCCGCCTCCTTCTCTGGGAAGGCCACCGAGACGTTCTTTGGAATTCCCTTCCCTTGGGGGAGGGCGCCCCCTGGTGGATTTGGGGCAAAGGGCCAGGAGGCTAGAAAGGGCGGGAAAGAGGAGCGCATGGAGTGGGGGGAAGAGAGAGGGTGGGGAAGATGCGCTTGGGAGTAGCGGGAAAGGCCACTCTCCATGGACTCAAGGACGGTTATTTCTCCGCCTTCCTCTCCTTCCTGCCCAGGAACCGTCGGTGGAGACGGAGGGAAAAAGCCTCGGGTGTGGGGGGAGCGAATACCTCCCTCAGGAACCGCCACCCTGAGGGGTTCGCAGAGATCGGAGGAGGCCTCGAAAGGCGCCGAATCGCCTCAGAAACGGCCGGGCCGTGGGAAGACGAGGACCGGGAGCCTCGCTTGGACGCCCAGCTCGGGTCTGGCGGGGGTGGCGACCTGCGGGGGAGGCGGGCAGGGAGGCCCCGAGGGGGGAAAGGACGGTCCCTCCTTCCTCCTCCGCCTCCCTCCGCGGAGCCGCCCTTCTCGGGCTCGGCCTCCCAGCGGAAGGGTAGGGACCCCCGGCCTCTTCTGAGGAGCCCCCGGAAAGGCTCCGCGGGGGAAGGAGGGAGGGAGGCCGGGAAGCTCCGTCGCGGAGGAGGGGAAGCGGGCGAGGAAGCCGAGGGAGGAGGAGGAGGAGATTCCGGGCCTTTCGCCTCAGGGAGACTCGCAGGACGGAGCCGCCGCTTCTCTGCGCCCGCCGCCCGAGGCAGGAGGAGCCCTTGGGCCGCCCCGGAGAAACGGGGACTCCGACCGCCTTTCTGGAAGCCCCTCCAGGGCGGATCCCCTCGGAGGTTTCGCCCCCTGTCCCTTTTTGACCCCGGGGGGACCGATCGGGGCCCCTTCCCCGAAACCGGCCGGCAGGAGGAAGGAAGGGAGGGAGGGGGTTGGAGATACTATATATACAATATACACTTAAATATATTAAGAGATTTCAATATATTTGGTTTTCAGTCATAGCCTGTAAACTGCCCAGAGTCTCCTTGTAGGGGAGATATCATAGGAGAGAACAACGGAAGGGACCTTGGAGGTCATCTTGTCCCACCCCCTGCTCAAGCAGGAATCCATTCAAACCGTTTCACACAAGATGGGCAGCATAAAAAATGTAATATACATAAAAACAGATATGCCTCCGTCTCTCTCTCTCTCTTCCTTGGGTGAGGCGATATGAGGAGGGGGAATAATAAGGACATCCAAACTGATCCTTTTGGGGCCTCCCAGCCCCTCCCTCCCGTCAACCTCCACCTTCTCTGGTTATCCCCAAAATTTCCCCTACCTCTAATCTTCAGCACTTCTAGGATTTGGGGCTGCCTCTTCTCCCCCCCAAAGAACAGCCCCCCAAAGACCATCTCACAGGGTCTCCAGCCGATTCACGAGAGGGATAGATCTGGGGGGGGGGGCAACTGAGGGAAACTCAGCTCCCCCCCATTCAATAG
The DNA here is from genome assembly GCF_900518735.1 of Pseudonaja textilis. Next base: position 133,955 of record NW_020769480.1, on the reverse strand, counting down.
TTCCCCCCTCCCGGGCTCCCCCTCACCCCTAGGTCCTGATCGGGCAGTGGGGGATTATGGGAAGGGGGGCTTGGTCTCATCCCCAAAATCAGAGTCCCCCCCCCCAAGGAACCGAGGCTAAAATCCTGTCTGACTTTCACTGCCTGGGGGGCGGGGGAAACGGAAGTTTCTGAAGCAGGAAAAATTCTATTTTCTACTTTTGGTGGGCGTTTCTGGATTCAGCTTTGAACATGCCTCACTCCTTTTGCTTTCCGCCTCCTTCCTCTTTCCAGGCAACCGACTTCGGGGGCTCCGGATCCGGGTCTAATGCGGGGTCCGGGAGGTCCCACGCCCACCCAGTCACCGGCAGGGGAGGACGATGGGGGTCCGACTGCATCTCATCTCAGTTCAGCAACCTTCCCAAGGCCCGCTCCCCTCCACGGTCACAAGGAAGGGAAGACAGCTGTCCGTCTTCTCGGCGAAATGAGGGGAGGGAGCGGAGACCACGCGGAGATCGAGTCTTGAGGCTCCCGCCCCTTTTGCCCTCGACCCCTTTCCCCATTACAGGGGGGGGGTCTCTCAGCCCTCTTTTCCCCCAGGAGCCTTGACGTCCCCTCCCAACCCTTCTCCCCCAGAATAGCCCTCTCCTTACCGGGGGTCTCCTTCGCTTCCGGGGATCTGGGTTAGACCCCCACCAGCAGCCCAGCAGAGCCCATGGATGCCGCCCCACAAGTGCCCCCAAAGAGAGGGGAGGAAGACGCGGAGGGTCCCGGCCCCAGAGGCGGAATCGTGGTGCTGGTGGGTGTCTGGGTGGTGGTGGGCGTTTTCCTCGGATTTCGGAAGGACCAATGGGAATCCTCACTTCTGCAGCGTCATCGGTCTCCGGGCAGAGTCTCCCTTGAGTTCATCTACAAGAGAAGATCGTTCCAAGCACAGAGAGAGAAGCGGAGAAATGGGGGATCTTTTCAATCTTGGGGGACTGCGGCTCAACGGGAGGTTCATGCCAGCCCTGGAGGGAAGTGTGGACTTCCTTTTGCTCTCCCCTCAATCCGGCATGGAGTGGCTCTGCGGTGGATGAGAGAAGGGGAAGCGCAGCCCCACAGCCCGCGAGGACTTGGGGGGTTGATTGTGGAGTCCTCAGACGCCTTTTCTCTCTCTCTCTCTCTCTCTCACACACACACACACACTCACACACACGGTGGGAGAGTCCCCCCCAATCACATGGGGTCACTGTCCTCCCCGCCCCCGCCCCCCGAATCTTCTGCCTTTGGCTTCCTTCCTGGCAAAGGGGCTGCCGGAGGGCCGGTTTCACCCACAGCGCTGTGGGGTTTTCTGACCCACCGCAAATAGTAGGTCGGTTTTTGGTTCAAGAAGGGCGGTTGTTGATCTGAACTGGGGGAGGGGTTCTCCCTCCCTCCCTGACAACCTATTCTCCCAAAGTTCCAGAAGGCAGGAGGAGAAAGAAGGCCAGGAAACTGACCAAGGAGAGATTCATTTTCTGACCATAAGAGTTTGGGGACCTGAATTGACATCCTAGCTCACCCCTCCCTGCCCACAGAGGAAAGTCTACTTGAGAATCGTGAAGAGAGCAAAGAAAGGGGAGGGTCCCCGCAGGGCCTGCCCTGACCTCCCGCCCTTTTGCTTGCAGCCCCCAAAGACTGAAGGGTTGCCCCTCAGACTTTCACTCCTTCGGGTGAAGTCACAAGGGACTCTGCCCAGAGACTGTTGACGCTGCAGCAGCGAGAATTCCCATTGGTGCGTCAGTTCGTTCTGGCCCCGCCCAGATCAAAAGTCCTCCACACATTCCTCCTTTTACACACACACACACACACGTTCATTAAATGTGAAGATTGTGCAATAGGAAGAGCTGCCGCACTAGATGATAAGGGGGGAGGGGCAGCCCCGCAGCCAATGAGGAGAAGTTGGGGCTCACCCTCAGACACCCCTTCATCCAAAGGGAAGCCCCGGAAAACCCTCAGCTAAACCAGGGAGAGCCTCCACTTCCCTTCAGAGGAGAAAAAGGCTATTCTCATCCTTGAAAGGTGCGTCAGGGACAGCCTGAGGCAAATCTCAAAACAGTCCAGAGAAGAAAAAGGCGGGAAAAAGGGAAACGCCCCCTTTCCACCCTCAGCAACCAATCAGACCACAGATCCCCTCAGGCGGGAGCCCGCCCCTCACTCGGCCACAACAGGGAGTTTGGGGCTTTTGTGCGCTTTCCTTCTCCAGCCATTAAATGGGATATTTTCACATTTAAAGCGTTCAGAAGAAAAAGACCCAAAATGACTTTGCTTTTGTCCATTAGATTCAATTATCAGGCTGAAATGGTTTTTTTTAAAAATCTTGCACTGTCTTTCCCCCCCTTTTTTTCTCTTGTACTTCAGACTTTCTTTTCCACTCTTTCCACTCACCCTTAATTTCCTATTTCTATTTTTCTTTGTGTTTTGTATAATAAACAAATAAATTAAGATCTCGAGACTCTAGAAAAAGTGCAGAGAAGAGGAACAAAGATGGAGGCTAAAAGACATTTTTAAAAAACGGTTGCTGAAAGGAAAAGAAAGATAAGGGGAGATATCGTGGCATCTTCCAATATCTCACATATCCACAAAGAAGACTTCTCTCTTCTCTCCTCTAAATAAATATAGAAGGGGACCTAATGAAAGAAGCGGAGGTGGAGTTGCACTTTATCGGGGAGAAATAATCAAACCGCTCTAGAAATGGCACAGAAGAAAGACGAAATCCTCCTTCGAGGCATTTGGGTTCATATAAAAGGGGGTAAGAAGCACTGACAGGGAGCCATGCAAAGGGGCCTTTCCTCCTACTCCCAAGCCCATCATCCCCTCCCTCTCCCCCCTCCCATGCGCTCCTCTTTCCCGCCCTTTCTACCATCCTGGCCCTTTGTCCTAAATTCACTAGGGGGCGCACTCCGGCCAAGTGAAGGGAACTCCAGGCGCTTCTCCATTGGACCACTGGAGGGCGAACGTCACGGCTGCCTCCCCAGAGGCGGCTGCAAAGGAAGCGACATCACTGAGCCTTGCCTCTCTAGGACGCCGCACTCGCTCTCCTCAACCCCTAGGGCGGTACAGTGGGCGGAGAGCCTGCGGGGGGACATCCAGACGTACCCCGGGTGAAGGGGGTGTGTGCTCTTCCTGGGTCCTGTGATCCCCAGCCGCCCTCTCTATGTGGAGAAATGGGAAGGATGGGCTGGCGGAGGCTCAGCAGGAGAGGAGAGGGGAGAAGCTGGGCGAGGAGCAGGCAGGATTCGCACCGAGCTCCCTGAGGACCCGATCCTGTCTTCTAAGGGGGGGAGAAGCGGGGGGGAGGGGCTCTACAGCTGCCTCCTTCCCGGCCCTGCTGTGGGATGGGATGGGCTTTGTGCTGGGAGGAGCCGCTTGAAGCTCGGAGCAGGTTGGGGGAAGGGGTCCAGGGATTGAATCCCCTTTTCTGATCCTGGGCTTTGGTTTTTCTCTCCCTCCCAGATCCGGACCTCGGAGCCCTTGGCAGCCTTTGCAAGCCAGGATTTCCTCTGTGGGGGAAGGAAGGAAGGGAGCGGAAGGGCAGGCAGGGATCTGTCTTGCTGCCCCAGAAATGGTCCCGTGAAGGAAGATGCCCCTGGAGACCACCACCACCACCTCAAGTCCCAGGAACCCTTTGGAGTTGCTCTGCTGATGAGAGGAAGGATGGAGAAACCCCCTTTGGCCAAGGAGGGGAGCGGAAAAGGCCCCATGGTTCTTCAGCCTGGGAGCTGTGGGGAGAGCTCGACCAGAACCGAGCAGAAGGTCCTGCAGGAGGAAACCGTCCTCCCTTCAGAAGTTCCACCGTGGACCTCCATCCAATACCGGGAGGCTGAAGGTCCCCGAGAACTTTGCAGCCAAATCCATAACTTGTGCAGGCAATGGCTGAGACCAGGAAAGCACAGCAAAGCCCAGATGCTGGACCTGGTGGTTCTGGAGCGGCTCCTGGCTCTCCTACCCCCAGAGGTGGAGGGCTGGGTGCGGGAGTGTGGAGCAGAGAGCAGCTCCCAGGCGGTGGCCCTGGCGGAAGGCTTCCTCCTGAGCCAGGCGGAGGAGCAGAAGGAGCAGCTCCGGTGCCAGGTGGGAGACTTTAGGGAGCTCAGAAGAGAATAAATAGTGTTTGAATGCTTCACACCTCTTTCCCAAATTTCTCCCACGTTGATAATATATGGCAATTCACCAGTTCTTGTAGGACATTGTTCCATTGTTTTCTCACTCAGCCACACGGATGGATATTGGGAGCTTTGAGGTTGTGTTCCAAATGTAAGAATCCACTTTGTGTCGTATGACGGACCTTAATTCCGCTTCTTCTTTCCTTCCTCCTATTTGAAGTGCTGCACTGTGGAAATGAGAGATCCTGAGGGAAAGAAGAACCCATCAAATCCCCCTCAGGAGCTATTTTTCAGGAGGATCCCTTGGGAAAATCCATGTCAAGACACTTCAGGAGGTAATGGAATATCCTCTAATTCCCCATCTCTCTTACCTTCGCTCTCCCTTCTCTTTTGTAGAATACCTCCTTGTATTTTATTAATTATGGATTTGGAAATTATTCCTTACAGAGAAACAAAGAATGAAGCTTTCCGGTTTTTATGACGGAGATCAAACAGCAGTTGAAGCTCCAAATCAAGTAAGAAAGGGAAAAGAGATTAGATTTCTATTCTTCCTTCAGGAAGTGAAGCAGGTGTGCAGAGGGCTCTCTCCAGAGTGGCTGTGTTGAGCATGTAATCATGGTACTTTGGCTTACAAAATAATTTCCAGTCCTCTGGTTTGCACCTCAGTTAGGAAATCAAACTTTCCTGCTTTGCAAAGGCTGAGAAATGACTTTCCCAGAGAATTTTCTCCTCTTTGCTTTCTTCCTTTCAGCCAATGGCTCAGACTAGTAGATCAATCAATGATAGGCAGAGCGATAGATCATTTGATCCAGAAGTGGGATTACTTTGCTGAAAGGCACTGAAGGTTTTGCAGAATCAGTGAACTCGATAAAACTTCCCCAAATATTTCTTCACTGGAAGCAGTTTTCAGATTTGCCCATTTGCTCACCTAAAATTAGGACTTGGGTGACGCACAGCCATTTAACTTAGTGCATATCTCTGCTTTGGGAATTTGGGAACAATAGAATAGAATAACAGAGTTGTTAGGGATCTTGTGGTCTTCTAGTCCAACGCCCTGCTCAGACAGGAAGCCCTATAACATTTCAGATAAATGGCTGTCCAGTTTCTTCATAAACACCTCCAGTGTTGGAATATCCATAATTCCTGGAGGGAAGTCATTCCACTGATTAATTGTTCTCACTGTCTGGAAATTTCTCTTTACTTGTAGGTTGTTTCTTTCCTTGAATAGTTTCTATCCATTGCTTCTTGGAACACTGCTGTCATGTCACTAGACATCCTCAATTCCAGCAACTGTTCTTTATATGTTTTAGCCTCCAGTCCACTAATAATTGTTGTTGCTCTTCTCTGCACCCTTTCTAGAGTCTCAAGATCTTTTTTTACATCTGGCAACCAAAACTGGAAGCAATATTCCAAGTGTGGCCTTACCAAGGCCTTATAAAGTGGTATTAACACTTCATGTCATCCTGATTCTATCCCTCTTAATGCAGCCTATGATTCTGTTGGGATTTTGGGGGGCAACTGAAGCTTAGTGCTGACTTATGAGTAAGTCGTTGTCCACTAGGACTCCAAGATTCCTGTTGCACTTACTACTGTTGAGCCAGGTATCAGTATTCTATGCCAGTGCATTTGTTTTTGTTTTTTTCTAAGTGTAGAGCCTTACATTTCTCACTGTTGATTTCGTTTTGTTAGATGGGGCCCAGTCTGTTGATCCTTCTATATCTCGAGCTTATCTTCTGGAGTGTTGGTATTTCCTGTCAATTTGGTCTTGTCTGCAAATTTGATGAATTCCTCTTTATTTTTATAATAAAAGTTTTATTTAAGTTTTCACGAAACATACAAATACAAATAAAATATCTTTTTTTGAAAACAGTGTGACCCCGGGTTATCACTTCTCCATACAGACATAAACTCAATACATATTTATCTTATACATTCTATTCCCTATCATAACTATTTTCGCATTTTTTTCAATAGCTTTTCCCTTTCTTTACTTCCTACAGCCTTATTTTAAATTATCTCATTCCTTTCTTAATTTAATTACATATCTTTTTCTAATTTTAAAAATCTAATCAATGTTTTTATACTTTTGTCTGTCCTGTTTACAATTTCATATTATCTTTTCTCATAAAACAAATTTTCCCCTGTAATTACTAGACTGGAGTGTAACACCTTTGTATCTTTTTTCAAATCTTGTTTGAACATTTAAGTTACACCTTTACACTTATAACATTCATTTTCTCACCTCTATTTTATAACACATACCTATTTTCAATTGAATTCTGCTTGGTACATTCCCTTAAAGATACACACTAAATTCTTAAAAGAAAAAAGTATATATGTATATATATCTGTGTATATATGTATAACAATAGTAAATGGAATAAATATTCAAGTACAGCTCTTCTATTAAAATTAATAACAATCTTTTACACTTCTATTTCTTTTAACAAACATTACCTAGTAATATCAGTTGCCTTTCATTTTAATCATCTATATTTCATATTTTACTTATTACTGTCTTTAAATAAAAAACCAAACAATAGTTATTAATAGTAGTCAATAAAGTTATTGTTCTTATTCAAGTTCATCTTGTCAACTGATAAAGATCTTCCATGTTTCTTTTCAGTTTTTTTTAAACTTTCTTTTTAAATCATTGAGAGCCTTATTCTCTTTACAAACAAATATTCCACTACACATCAATAGAATTTTTTTCTATCACTTTAATAATCTAACATATTTTCTAACCCTTTTCTATTTCTAATATAACAATTCTATCCCATGCACCCTTGCAGAATCCTCTCCTTGTTAAATTTTAACCATTGTCTGTCTTTTAAATAGGTTTATACCTTTAAGTCTTGTACGCTTTTCCTGTACCACTACATCTTGTTTCTGTCCTTTGTAGCTTCTTTTCGTTTCCCTCTTCCCTGTCTTCTTCCCCCTCCCCTTTTTATTCCCTTTTCTATCTGATTCTCTCTTCTGTGATCCTCCATTCTGCTTCCTGATATTATGATTACTTTTCAGATTACTGTTTTTTTTGTTGTTGTTGCTTCAGTGCTTCAAGTTTTTAACTCCCTTTCCCCCCTTTCCTTTTTTTACCCCACTTAAAATTGCTTGGTCATTAAAGATGGCTTCTTCGTTGTCCCACCCTTCTTGTTCTGCCAGCATTTCTTGTTGTTTTTCATAGTTCAAGATCTCCATTTCTAAAAATTGAAATATGAAGCCAAAAGATCCTCTTTCCTCTTGTGCTTCTTCTTTTTGTTCTTTAAGTCTAATTTTTAACTCTTCAAGGAGTGATGCCATTTAAAAAAAATTTAAACAACCCCCAATTGCTTTTAGTTTCATTAGGATTCTCCATCCAAAGTTCCGGGAATCATCCAATAATACAAAACAGTTTCTTACTTCTTTTCTCACTTTCTCTTTCCAGGAGCTTTGTTATCTTGTAACAAAGTTTCAGCCAAAATCTTTTGCAAGCCTTGTTAAAATTCCACTATCGATTTTTTTTTTAAGTTCCAGGTGGCCGCCTCCATTTTCCAGATTCCACCCTCTTTTTTCCTTTTTTCCCTCCGCTGCTGTCTTTCTTTTCTTAAAATTATCCAAGAATCTTTATCCCTTTGACACTTTATTTTCAGCTAGAAATAGCCTATTAAAGTGGATTACTATCAATTTTTTATTCAAATCTCTTTTTCTTAACGTTCCAAGTCAATTAAACCTGTCAATGTGAAAGGAAAAAAAAGCCAATTCCATTTCCTTTCTCTTTCTCTTTTGCCGCTTAAAATCTTTTTTAGGAATAGCTAGTCTTTAAAATTCAGGTTCCAGGTACCTTAAATAGATGTTCTCCATTCAACCCGGTCAGTCAAGCTTTCTCCTTTAAACTTCCTCCTGCACAATCTTGTCCAGTCAGGTTCTTCTTTGAGGTGGCCATTTCTGACCACCGCTGCAAACGCCTTTGGGAAAGGGAGTAATGGCTAGCCGAGGAGAGATGCGGCTCTTCTCAACCCGGCTGACGGCTCCCCCTTCTTCACCACCTCTACGGGGTGGTTTCAGCCCCAAATCCGGGCGGCTTGGGGCATTACAGCAGCGAGCAAAGATCAAAACTACGCATGATCGTGATTTTGGTCCATTGCTGAAAAAGCCCAAACCGGAAGTTGATGAGTTCCTCTTCTATCCTCTTGTCTAAATCAATGATGAAGATGAACAGATCTTGCAAATCCTCCTCTTCTGTTCTTTTTTCCGTGTCCAGGAGGGTTTGGTATCCTTCGAGGAGGTGGCTGTGTATTTCTCTGAGGAGGAATGGTCTCGGCTGGATCCTGACCAGAAAGCGTTGCATTCGGAAGTCATGCTTGAAAACCATAGGAACGTGGTCTCTCTGGGTAAGAGTTTTCTAGTCCCCAATTAAGAAGAGAGATTATAGTTAATTTTTATTAAATAACCACTGATCAGATATCATCTTCTGAGAGGGAGAAGGAAAGGATCTGGCCTTGTCATGCTCCAAGGAAGGAAAGAGTCAATGTCTTTCTGTGCCATTTCTAATCTGTATTTTTCCATTTCTATTTGAACTTATCTATGGGAGACTGAAAAGAATGAGGTTTGCTTTTATGTGTTCTTTGGAGGTCATGTGAGAGGATTGTGTTGTCATTTGTCCTCTGGCACCTCCCCAAATTGTGTGAGAACAGAACTTTCATGCTCAGCCCATGGAAGAGCATTCTCCCAATCCAATTCAAGAACAAAGGCCTCATGCAGTGTGACTCAGAGCATCCTAGGGTACAGGTAATCCCCGAATTACTACCGTTCACTTAGCGAACATTCCAAATTACAATCAGTCCTCCCCCACGTATTGAGACCCACTCCCAAAATTTATGAGTGTTGCAGCACCATGATCATCATTCACACTTACGAATGACAGTAGAGGCGCTACAATATTCACCCTACCTATTCCCCCACCCCATCTTGCAGGGACTTATCATATTTTTCAGACTATAAGGTGCACTTTTTCCCTCCCAAAAAGTGGGTGGGAATAACTGTGCGTCTTATAAAGCGAATACGGACCTGTTTTTGGCCTCCCTAATCCTCAGCGCGTTCCGTTACTGCCCTTCTTGGTGTCCAGAAGCACTATGCAGGGCAAAAACAGGCCTACTTTTGGTCTTCAGAGGCCTCTGAGGGTCCCATTTTTGCCCTCTGCGACATCAGGAAGGCTGAGAATAGGACATGCAGAAGGTTTGGGAGGCCAAATATGGGCCCGTTTTTGGCATGGAGAGTGCTTCTGGATGCCGGGGAGGGCATAAATGAGACACGTGGAGACCAAACACTTTTATTTTCTTGTTTTCTACCTTGAGACGATGTGGCGAGCCATCAGTTCCCTTGCCGACTTCAGTGCATTTTCAGAAAAAAGAGTAGTGAGAGATACAAGAGATCAGTAGTGGGAAATCTAGCGCTATTGATCTCACGTGATCTCGCGCTACAATGCTTTAGGCCTCTGTTGATTGCTAACCAAGGCCTGCAGCAGATCCAGGGCAAAAGAGCGGGAAGGCCTCTTTGTTTTCAAAGACCTGGATGTTGTGTAGTCCTCAGTTCTTTAAAGAACACAGGCCTAAAATACTGCAGTGCCCCAATAAACCTTAAGTTTTCTCTAAATTCCCCCGTGGATGTTTCCCCTGATTATTATGAAATTCAATGGTGAAAAAATAAGGTTCTACATATAGGCAAAAAAATAAATAAATGCACAGGTACAGTATATGTGGTACCTTACTGAATAGTAATAACTGTATGAGGGATCTTGGAGTCCGAGTGGACAACCATTTAAATATGAGCTAGCCGTGTACAGCAGCTGCCAAAAATTCAACACATTTCTATGCTGCATAAACAGAGGGATAGAATCAACATCACGTGAAGTGTTAATACCTCTTGATAATGTCTTGGTGAGGCCACACTTGGAATACTGCATCCAGTTTTGTTCGCCACGATTATAAAAAAGATGTTGAGACTCTAGAAAGAGTGCAGAGAAGAGCAACAAAGATGATTAGGGGACTAGAGACTAAAACATTTAATGAACAGTTGCTCGAATTAGCTATGTACAATTTAATGAAAAGAAAGACTAGGGGAGACATGAATAACACTTTTCCATTATCTCAGGGGCTGCCACAAAGAAGAGGGAATTAAGCTATTCTATTCCTTAACTCAGAACTGATTCTGAGTGAGATTTGCATATATAGACAATTGTAAAGAAAGAGATGTTTTCCAGATATTTTCAAAGCATTCATGACTCATGAATATAGAAATCATCATGTCTATCACACCACTGTAGGCATGCAAACATACAACCTAATGGGATTTTGGAGAAATTCAGAAGGAAATTCACTTGACTTTCTACACTTTGATCTTTTTCTCTAACCTTGTTATCATTTTCATTTCCCTTTTGCTTTGAAGGTAATAATGGGCAGGAGAATCAAGATTCCTCTGAACTGTCCCAGGTGATCAATGCTAAAGATGGAACGGAGAAGTTTGGAATTCGAATGGAATTCGAAAGCCATGAGAGAAACCAGTCAAAGAATTGGAATCAGGAGAGCTCATCTTACACTGATACTCCGATGCAAGACTTTCTTGCCCAAGAAGAGAAAATAAGGAAAAAATATACTGGAAAAAGTGTGAAGCTATTCAAAGGTAAAGTACAAGTAGATGAAAACTATTTAACCCAAAACAAAGGAGAAGATGCTATAAGAAGACACAATGGAGAGAATTACAATGGGACTTTCATTCTTTCTCTTGGGAATAACTTCCTTACAGCTCAAAAAGTGATTGACACAAAAGAGAAGCCTTATAAATGTTTGGAATGCGGAAAATGTTTTAGAACAAGCAGGCAACTTACTTCCCATGAAAGGATCCACACAGGGGAGAAACCATTTAAATGCATGGAGTGTGGAAAGACCTTCGCTCGAAGAAGTACTCTTCTTTCCCATAAGATGATCCACACAGGGGAGAAGCCATATAAATGCATGGAGTGTGGAAAGAGCTTCGCTCGAAGAAGTACTCTTCTTTCCCATAAGATGATCCACACAGGGGAGAAGCCGTATAAATGCAAGGAGTGTGGAAAGATGTTTACTCACAGCAGTTACCTAAAAATACACAAAAGGATCCACTCAGGAGAGAGACCATATAAATGCATGGAGTGTGGAAAGACCTTTACTCAAAGAAGTACTCTTATTTCCCATAAGATGATACACACAGGGGAGAAGCCATATAAATGCATGAAGTGTGGAAAGACCTTTACTCAAAGAAATAATCTTATTTCCCATAAGATGATCCATACAGGGGAAAAGCCATATAAATGCATGGAGTGTGGAAAGACCTTTGCTCTGAGCAGTAAACTTAGAAGCCACAAAAAGATCCACTCAGGAGAGAAACCATATAAATGCATAGAGTGTGGAAAGACCTTTGCTAATAGCAGTAACCTAAGAAGACACCAAATGATCCACTCAGAAGAGAAACCTTACAAATGCATGGAGTGCGGAAAGACCTTTGCTAATAACGGTAACCTAAGAAGACACCAAATGATCCACTTAGAAGAGAAACCATATAAATGCATGGAGTGTGGAAAGACCTTTGCTCTGAGCAGTGGCCTTAGAAGCCACAAAACTCACCACACAGGAGAGAAACCATTTAAATGCATGGAGTGTGGAAAAACCTTTACTCGAAGAAGTAGTCTTATTTCCCATAAGATGATACACACAGGAGAGAAGCCGTATAAATGCATGGAGTGTGGAAAGACCTTTGCTCAAAGAAGTAATCTTATTTCCCATAAGATGATACACACAGGAGAGAAGCCGTATAAATGCATGGAGTGTGGAAAGACCTTTGCTCTGAGCAGTAAACTTAGAAGCCACAAAAAGATCCACTCAGGAGAGAAACCATATAAATGCATAGAGTGTGGAAAGACCTTTGCTAATAACAGTAACCTAAGAAGACACCAAATGACCCACTTAGAAGAGAAACCATCTAAATGCAAGGAGTGTGGAAAGATGTTTACTCAGAGCAGTGACCTAAAAATACACAAAAAGCTCCATACAGGAGAGAAGCCATTTAAATGCACAGAATATGGAAGGTCCTTTGCTCATAGATATAAACTTATTTCTCATAAGATGATCCAGACCAAAGAAGCCATATAAATGTATAAATGTATGGGATTTGGAAAGAGCTTTGCTCATAGATGAAATGTTATTTCCCATTAGAAATTAGGTAAAGGAATATTATTGTGATGTAGGAATTAAATACAAAGGGGGTTGACAATTAGAAACATGTTGATATAATTAACATAAAAAGTATAAATAAGCTAATACATGAAATGAGTTCCAATTATTTTGTTACTATCTTTATTATTAGTATATGTTGATATTTGTTTTTTCTTTTGCTTTTTCGTAAATGATATGCCCTGACAGTATACTGTATTCAAAATATTTATGAATAAAATAATACACTGAAATAAAATACAATAAATGCATGGAATGTGGAAAGGGTTTTGTTCCGAATGGTCATCTTACTTCTCATAAAAGGATCCATGCGCGGGTGAAACTATATAGCAATATCAATTCCACTAAGACTTATATACCACTCCACATTGCTTTCCCAGTTTACAAAGTCATCTTATTGTCCCCAGCAATCTGAAAAAGAGTATATGGATTCTTAGATGGCTTGAGATAGTGGCCAAATAACAGATTAACAGAATTGGGAGGGATCTTGGAGGTCATCTAGTCGAACCCCTGTCAGAGTTTTCCAAGGAAAGGAGCAGGAAGCAGAGAAATGGCCCAAACTACTCTGGGATCTCCGTTCGGGACTGCTTTGCGAGGAAAAGGGGGGTCCTCCTGACCCACAGAAGGAAAGAAATGCGGGGTTGGAGGGGCGTGAGTCCTGAAGGAGCAGCTTCAAAGCGGGTTTCAAGGTGGGGAATCGCCTTTTTCTCCCCAGAAGCAAAGCGGCACCTCTCCCTGGTTTAGCGGAAGGTTTTCCGGGGCTTCTCTCCTATTTGCGGGGTGTCTATGGGTAACCCTGACTTGCCCTCTCTCCCTCTTTCTCCCTCCCTTGTCATCCAGTGCAGCAGCTCTTTCTTCAGCAGGATCTACCCATGAAATGAACACATGTATGTGCATGTCAGTGCGTGTGTCAGAGGAAGAATGTGTTGTCGAGGAGGGAGGAAGGATTTTTCTTGGACTTTTGAGCTGGGAGGGGCCGGAACGAGCTGAAGCACCAATGGGAATTCTCCTTGCTGTAGCATCATCAGTCTCCGGGCAGATCCTGTGTGACTTTACCTGAAGTTGGAGAAAGGGCGTTCTGGGGACAAAGAACACCGGGCTACAGACTTCGGCCTTGAGCCGCAGGGACTGCATGGACATTGGTCTCCTAACCATCACAGGCTCGCTCAAATATCACAATGTTTACATGCGTGGAACCGGGAAAGGTTGGGTGATGTGATTAATGACACTGCCATAAGCGGCGACTCCTCTAGTGTGACCATCTTGAGCAAATTTTCGCTCTCAGAGAGGTTCGCCCCTCTGATAATTTATGATAAAGTAGGAAGGAGGGCGTTCAGGGACAGAGAACGAAGCTGAAAGTGGGAGGGGGGAAATCCCTTCAGGTTTTTTTGGGGGGGGGGCTGCAGCTCAAAGGGGGGATCATGGCAGGCCCAGAAGGGACCCTCCACTTTCTTTGCTCTCCTCACGATTCTGAAAAATGTTGGAAATGTCATCAGACACCTGGCTCATATTATCTTATGTGGTGGACATATGCGGATGCTAAAAAATACTGGACTAAAATCCACATGTGGTTGGAAAAAATGACAAAAAAGCATATAGATTTCAAACCAGAGATATTTTTGTTGGGAATTTTACCTGAAATATATAGTAAAGAATTGAAATACCTGATTGTAAGTGTATTAACAGCGGCTAGGATTGTATTTGCTAAAAACTGGAAAAATGAGAAAATACCATCACAGGAGGAAATCATTAAGAAAATATTGGAATGTGCTGAAATGAGTAGATAGACATTTGAAATCAGAGAACAAGATGATAAACAATTTTATAAAACTTGGGATCTATTCTATCAATGGTTAGACAATAGTATAGTAATGAAATATGTAGATTCTTAGAAAATAAATATCTAAAGATGTATTCTTTTCTTAGTATATCTACAAAATGATTGTAGAATAGATTTGAGATAATATAAACTGTCATAAAACAAATTAAGTAAAATATGATTATTTCGTAAAACATGAATGAATAAAAGTATAGTCAAATGATTAATAATAATATTAATGTATTTAATACTTGATTGAAAATACGAGAATATACACAATGTAATTGTAATTGAAGACTACAAAATGGAAGCACAATTTGTAAATCATCTGGCACACTGTATGAATATATATGTGGGAGATGGCTTGATGTTTTTATGTTTTGTTTGTTTATGTTCATTTTAAAAACCAATAAACATTTTTAAAAAAAGTTGAAAAAGAACAAACAGTAGCCTTGCCTAGCATAGCAAATGCAATAATATTGGCTAAAATCTGGGGACAGTGCGTTGTATGAGGAAGGGAAAGAGCTTCTGGCTTTGTGTGTGTTGTTATTGTTGCTGCTGTTTCAAAATGGGAATACTCTTAACTAAGAACTGTTCTTCCACCCTATACCCTATCCTTCCCTTAAAGAAGATTTTTTCCAGATTCCTTGCTCCAGAGCACACTTTTATGCACCGAAACCATCCCACTCCTTCTGTTTAAACAGATATTTTTCTTCCCTTTTTTCCTTCCAGCATTTATAGAAAGCTGAGCATTTTTGAAGGTCTACATAATCCTTCTGTTGTTGTGCCTTCAATCTATTCTTCTGCAGATTTTCCTGTTCTTCCCTGGATCCGAACCACTCTTCTGAAGCTGAGCATGAACTCTGGTTCTGTTCCATTCCTCCTTCCCTTGGTATCAAGAACTCAAGGGTAATATGGTCGCTTTTCTCCAGGATCCATCCGTCTTCACTTCTAGCTGTCTCCCTATTGGTAAACATTGGATTGAGAGCAGATCCCCTTATCCATTCCCTGAAGTCCTCAACAAGAGAGGAGGAATCGTCCGACTTTCAACAGCAGAGGTCTCCGAACTTGGCAACTTTAAGATGTGTGGACTTCAACTCCGAGAATTCTCCAGCCAGCATAGAGTTAAAGTCTACAAGTCTTAAAGTTGCCAAGTTTGGAGACCTCTGCTCAACAGAATTAGTATTCCAGCATAATATAGACATATATAACCATTGGTTGAAAGTTTAACACAAATTTTAAGATAAAATTTGGAATATCTCATATAAAATGATGGAAGTTTAGTCATGGATGATTAATAACTGATAAATATATAAGTATATGTTAGTTTGACAATGTGAAGATTGAATAAACTGTGAGTAATGACTACAAAAGGATAGCACAAAAGATTCGTAACCAACGGACACACTGTACGTATATAAAATGGAAGATGGTTTTATGTTTTTATGTTTTGTATGTGTATGTTTTTTAAAAATAAAAATTCTTTAAAAAAAAAAGAATTAGAATTCCAGCAGATGTCAAGAGTAGTTGAAATCATCTCAATTATTATGAAGTGCCTCTTATAAACTTTGGTCATCTGACACCAAAAGTCCTTGCTCATATATTCCACCTCCCAGATGGTCTATTGAGAATTACGATCAGTTCCATTTCTTTGATTTTACTTTTGCCCACTCTTTAACAGAATTCATGCTTCGATCAGTGAACAGTGTGCACAGGCATATTCCTTCAATGTACAGTGTAAGATTCCCTTTTGGTGACATTATTTCCTAAGTTGCTGTCTTCCAAAGCTACATGCCAATCGTAGTTGTCATTCCCCCAAGTTTTAGTGATGACAGTGATAAACGTATTTGCCCTTCTGCGTTAGAATATTAAGCTCACTCTACTTGTTTCCCATACAGATAGTCCTCAACGTATAAACATTTGTTTAGCAGTGGTTTAAAGTTATAAGGACACTGAAAAAAAATGATTTATAACACTGGTCCTCATATTTAGATTCAGCATCTCCCTAATCACATAATAAAGCTTTGGGCACTTGACAACCAGCAAGTATTCATGACAGCTAGACCAGTGGTGGCTAACCTTCGTGAGCTCCCGTGCCAAAAATTGTGCACACGCTTACACGCTCACGTGCCAGCACCCAAGAAGGCAATGCACCCTCCCTATGCATGTGCCCCCTATGTATGTGCGCGCAATCCCTACCCACCCATTCCCCACTTCCCCCTTGCCTGCACTGCGCCTCACAGCTGATTTTCAGCCAGTTTGCGGCCTTTTTCGGCCTCCCAGAGGTTTGAGGAAGGGTTCTGCAGGCTTTTCAGGCCAAAAACTAGGCCTGTTTCGTCACTTCCAGTATTTCTGCAAAAACCGGAAGTGACAAACGGGCTTAGTTTTTGTCCCGAAAAGCCTGCAAAAGCCTTCCTCAAACCTCTGAGAGGCCAAAAAAGGCCTCAAACTGGCCCAAAATCAGCTGTGAGGTACAAGCATGCACAATGAGGTAAGTTTGCCTGCAGCTCACGTGCCAGCACAAATGGCTCTGAGTGCCACCTGTGGCATGTATGCCATAGGTTCGCCATCATGGAGGTAGACTATCCTGGGGTCATCAGTTAGCCAGCTTCCAACAAGCAAAGTCATGGGGGAAGCTGGATTTAAAAAACACATTTCACTTAATAACTGCAGTGACTTGCTTAACAGCCATGGCAAAAAAAGTTGTAAAATTGGGCACATTTAACAACTGCCTTATTCTTCTTATTCTTATCCCGACTGTGGTCATAATTTGAGGATTACTTACATTCTGTATGTTGGTGTCAAAACATCTGAGACTGTGAACATCATAAAGCATAAACCAAATCACTGTTTTTTTTGGGGGGGGTGCAACAATGTTGACACATTAACATGGCAAAAGCCCATTGAAAGCCAATTCATCTTATATAAACTGCCTACCCCTATTGTTAGAAATCTTCCCCCAGCAAATTCATTCTCACTTTTGGTATAGGTTTCAGGTTTTGGCAAAAAATAAGGCAGCCAGGATTCATGACTCAGCTAAAAAAATTTTTTAGTTCATACCAAGAAGACAATGTATGTATAAAAAGAACCAGGTACGTCTAGTCTAGGGAGTCCCACTAGAATGGATATTTGCATGGGAAGTAAGCTGCCTGCTTCACTGAAGCTCTCCCTGCACTCCACACATTCATAAGGGTTTTTCTCCTGTCTGAATATTCTATGTGAAGCAAGGGTGCTGCTCTTGCCAGACGTCCATTCATTCATATGGCTTCTTCCCCCATGTGGATCCTTTTATGGGAAGTGAGTTCATTGCTCCGCTTGAAGGTATTCCCACATTCCTTGCACTGATAGGGTTTCTCTCCTGTATGGATGGTTTTATGGGGAATGAGGTGGCTGCTTTGATGGAAGCTTTTCCCACATTCTGCACACTTAAACAGCTTTTCCCCTGTGTGGATTCTTTTATGGCAGGTAAGCTGGCTGTTCCTTCTGAAGCTCTTTCCACATTTCATACATTTATATGGTCTCTCGCCTAAGTGGATCGTTTTATAGGAAGTAAGTTCACTACTTTCCCCGAAACTTTTCCCACGCTCTATGTATTTATATGGATAGAGTGAATCCTTTTGTGGGAAGTAAGCTGAGAACTCCAACAGAAGCTTTTTCCGCACTCCGTACAAATGTACGTTTTTTCCCTCGGGTGCATTTTCGTATGGAAAGTGAGCTCACTGCTGCTCCTGAAGGCCTTTCCACATTACAAGCATTTGTGTAATTCTTCTAATGCGTGGATCCGTTTATGGGAAGAAAGCTCACGGCTGCCTCTGAAGCTCTTCCCACACTCTTTGCATTTACACAGCTTCTCTCCTGTGTAGATTGTTTTATGGGAAGTGAGCTGATAGCTCCAGAAGTTCTTTCCACACTCCATACATTTCTACGGTTTCTCTCCCAAGTGGAGTCTTTTATGATAAGCAAGTTGGCTGTTCCTCCTGAAGGTCCTCCCACATTCTGTGCATTTATAAGGTTTTTCTCCTGTGTGGACCCTCCTGTGGGAGGTCAGCTCACTGCTTCCTCTGAAACCCCTCCCACACTCCGCGCATTTATAAGGCTTCTCCCCAGTGTGGATCCTTCTGTGGGAAGTCAGTTCGCTGCTCCTCCTGAAGCTCTTCCCACACTCCGGGCATTGATAGGGTTTCTCTCCTGTGTGGATCATTTTGTGGTAAGTAAGCTGATAACTCCAGAGGAAGTTCTTTCCACACTGCATGCATTTGTACGGTTTTTCTCCCGCATGGAGTCTTTTATGGTAATCAAGCTGAATGTTCCTCCTGAAGGTCCTCCCACATTCTATGCATTTATAAGGTTTTTCTCCTGTGTGGATAGTTTTATGGGAAGCGAGCTGATAGCTCCAGAAGAAGTTCTTCCCACACTCCATACATTTGTATGGTTTTTCCCCCGAGTGGAGTCTTTTATGATAAACAAGTTGGCTGTTCATCCTGAACGTCCTCCCACATTCTGTGCATTTATAAGGTTTTTCTCCTGTGTGGACCCTCCTGTGGGAGGTCAGTTCACTGCTTCCCCTGAAACCCCTCCCACACTCCACGCATTTATAAGACTTCTCCCCGGTGTGGATCCTCCTGTGGGAAGTCAGTTCGCTGCTCCTCCTGAAGCTCTTCCCACACTCCGGGCATTTGAAGGGTTTCTCTCCTGTGTGGATCATTTTGTGGTAAGTAAGCTGATAGCTCCAGAGGAAGTTCTTTCCACACTCCATACATTTGTATGGTTTTTCTCCTGCATGGAGTTTTTTATGGTAAGCAAGCTGAATATTCCTCCTAAAGTTCCTCCCACACTCAGAACACTTATAAAGTTTTTCCCCCATGTGGATCCTTTTATGGCAAGTCAGGTCATTGCTCCAGCTGAAACTCTTCCCACACTCCAGGCACTTATAGGGTTTCTCCCCTGTGTGGATCCTCCTGTGGGAAGTAACCTGGCTGCTGCTCCTGAAGTTCTTCCCGCACTCTCTGCATTTGTAGGGTTTCTCCCCCATGTTGATTCTATCACGTAACGAAAGAATGAAGGTCCAGCTGTAACTTTTTTCATCTTCCCTGTTCTGATGAGCTTCTTCTTTAGTGTGAGTTCGATCATGTTCATTTAAATCTGATTTTTCTCTGAATGTTTTCGCACTTTTCCCAAAACACCTTGTCCTTTTTCCTTTGGAAAGGTGCAGGGCTGCTCTGTCTTGAATTTCATCATATTGAAGAGCAGAAAACTTGCTGCTTCCGTCCTTTGACTGGTTTTTCTCGTGACTTTTTAGTTCTGTTTGGTTTCTTCCTTCTTTGCGTCTGAGAGCTTTTAGTATTTGCCTACAGCACATGTTATCTTGCCCAACAGTATCTTCAGAGAGAAAGAAAAAAGTATGTGTTTAAAACTCACAGAAGGGGGAAAAAATCACCAAGAACATGTTAACATGATTGAGAATTCCAATCCTGCAAATCCCAAAAACCTTGGTAATATTTTTATAGGCTATTCTGACCTATATAAAGCATTCTGAATTAAAGGTTATCAAATTTAGAGACCTGTTGCAGGTTCCTATCAATTTTATTGGTATAAATTTGCATGGGATGGAAATTTATATTTCATGGGTATTAGAAACAGTTTTAAAAGCCTTTAAACTAAAACAATTCTGCACGTTGGGTTAGTATATTTGCCTCTTGCTATCGATGAATTTCTCTTTATTCTGCACTAGATATCTTTCCCCACACATTCTCTTCTTACCACCAAGCTCTTGTTTTAGATGGAAAACAATCTGAAGTCCTGTATGTTTCCAGGACAAACAAAGCACTGCTCACTATGTGGTGTCAAAGTATGTGGTGTTTTACTTTCATTACAAAAAAACACTTTCCCGGGAAAGGTAAAACTCTCAGCTCAGCCATAAAACACCAAGAAGGCCAAGTAATGTTTTTATCAGTCAAGAAAAGATCCTGAGAAGCAAGTAGAGCTCTGCACGGCAGAAGATAGTAACCCTCTAAGAAAAAAGTATCTCTCTGATCTATTAAAAAACTATGTCTGTATAGTCCAGCCCCATAACCTCAGTTACGCCTGACTTCACTAGGCTGTATCCAGTTTGCTCTGTCCAATCACAAGGATCAGTTTTAATTAGTCAACAAAGAGAGGCTGTAGCCCCTCCCCTTTATAGGCCCATCTCTGCCTCCAGCACTGTCCCTCAACCAGTCTGTGCTTCAGTGAAAGGTGTCTTGGAACCAGCAGAGGAGAATTTTTGAGGAGGGGATCTTCTCCTTCTCCCAGATATAAGGTGTTGTTGGCTTTAGGCCAGACACCTGGTTCCACAAAATGCCTTTTCTACCTGCCTGTGCCCTTACCCAGGGAGGCCACATTCCTCAGGTTCTCCCTCATGACTTCCCCATGGAGGGCTTTTTGGTGGGGATTCAGCTGAGTCCACTCTTCCTTGGAGAAACACACAGCCACCTCCTCAAAGGATACAAGACCCTGGAAAAGGAAGGGGAAAAAAAACCTTTCTCCATTAGTAATCCAGGAAGGTTTTGCATCTCATACCCTTTCTTTAACAAATTCCCTAAGCAAAGATTGGGTATGGATAGTAGTCTAAGAAAAAAAAAAAATGTAGCTCAGTGCTGAGCCGAGCTGTTTGCTAGCGGTCATTTCATTACCTGGCTAGACAACATTATCAACACAAGTGAGTGAGGTTTTCTCTCTGTTTTTATACAGTAGCTTGCCTGGCCAGTGTTGGATGGTGGAGGGGGATGGTTTCCTCTTGACAGCTCCTGAATTACAGTATTGTTTTCTGATTGTTTGTCTGGTATGATTTATTAACCCAAATTATAAATATTTACTATAAAAGTGACTGGGCAGTTTACAGATAAGAAACTATGCAATCCATACATAAAAGACAAGATCAAAGAGTTAAAAAGAGGGAGGGAACATCCTTCAGCCACCAACCACCCCCAGGGTTGGATACCACTCTGGGATCCCTGTGCCAGTTGATAAGAGTAAGCATGACTTGAAAGGGATCTCCTAATTAATTCTGCCACGTTCCATTTCAGGCTGCTTAAAGAGCAGTGATGCTGTTGAGTCCCAGGGGGAAAGGGGACCCCAAGTGATCCCCTAAATGTTCCTCTCCTACCTGAACTGGAGGTTCAGCCATTCTTTCAGTTCCACCAGGAAAAGGTGACGATCCTAGAAACAGCAACGGCATAATTTGATTTCCTGCATGGGACTTTCACTGAGCTAAAGCAGAATTTCAAATATTACGTGAAGAACTAAAGACCATAGCATTGAGATATTTCTTGAGAATGTCAGGTTCCTTTGAAAGACTCCCTTTACCTCCTGAGATGTCCCAACCTGGATCTTCTTGGGGGATCTCCCTGAAAGGCAGCTCTTGAGAGGCATCTGACAGATCCTTGCTCCCTTTAGGATGCCTCAGGATGGCTTCCAGAAAGGGCTGCTGCATCTGACGTACCTGGAGATGGAAAAGAGAAATGAAGGTTCAGATAAAATTTCTCAACTTTGCAGACTCTGCAACCCCTTGATGCAGATGTGTTAGGAATCTATCCACGAATTAGTTGGGTTGGCAATATATAAACCAACAATGTATGTTTGTAGCTTTAAGACAAAATCACTGTATTGATTCCAATTGGTTGATTGTATTGCGAATTGCCATAAGAGGGAGCTAGAGATCATGACTTGCTCTCTCTGACATTCTGTATCTCTAACATTCTGTTGCTATCTAAGGTTCTCTGTTGTGCTTATACTTTTATATTTTTGTCTACTGGAAATGACAAAGGCAACTGGTAAGAAGACTCTGTTATTGGATATTCTTTGGACTGTAAAACGTGTATGACCTGGACCGTTTATTGGCCTGTGCTATTTCTTCAAGTTAACTTTAACTCAGTTTAGTGTATCTGTGTGTGGCTGAATAATTATTCATAATTACTCTCATAAACGTTTCCATGTGCATATCCTTGTTACTCAAGGGTTATTCTGTACATATCATAACATTGGTTATGGGCCCAGAGAGATATTGAGAATCAGTGTGAATATAGTTTCATATTCAGCCAGCTGATTGCACTTTATTGTTAAAGTACAAATGGCACAAGAACAGTCAACCAATACATCCCAGATAACCCAGTTGGATGGAACAAACTATGTTTCCTAGTTTATGAAGTGCAGCCTACTTCTGCCTAAAGACGGATTATGGACTGTAGTTAATAGTGCACCGGATGTAACAGCTTGGGACCCACTGAATGATGGAAGATAAAAAGAAAATAGCTGACTTTAACCGGGATAATGAAAAGGCTCTTAGTATAATTGGACTGACACTGAGTGATCAGCAGCTAGTCCATATTCATGGTGAAGAATCTGCTGCTAGGTGTTGGGACATTTTGAAGAGGATTTATGTTCAAGATAGTGTGGGTGCACACATACACCTTACACATAAACTGTTTAGAGCCAGTCTTATAAAAGGTGGCAATATGTTAGCTCATTTGGAGTTTATGAAAAGGACTTTACAAGAGCTACGAGAAAAAGAGCTGATTTTCTCAGAGTTGCATCAAGTTTACATCATTCTTTCTTCTTTGGATGAAACTTATGATGATTATGTGTCTTCACTGGAAGTTTTAAACAGTGATGAACTTACATTGACTGGCATAACTGGAAGACTGTTAGAAGAGTCAAGAAGAAGGCAAGATAGAAATCAACTGAGAGAAAGACAACCACAGGAAGAAAAACTGTCTTCAATTGCCTATATTGTTAGAAAGGTTTTTCTTGTGGGGCTAAAGGTCATATAGCTAGATACTGTAAAAAGGATAAGAAACATAATGCTATTAATATACAGAGAGCTTATAAAGATGTTAGTTTAGCCATATCAAGTACAACTACAACTGTAAACCATGATATATGGGTAGTTGGCAGTGGAGCATCACAGTGTGTAACTAAAAGTAAAGAGAGGTTTGTGAACATGAAAAAGAGTAAACAGCATGTATCATTAACTAATGGATGGAAATTGAGAGCATCTGGAGAAGGTACTACATATTGCTCATGTATTAATGAACATTTACCGATGTTATATGTACCTAGAGTGATATTTAACTTGCTATCTGTAAGCAATGGTAAAAGCAGGAATTGTTGTAACTTTTCAGGGAGATAAATGATAATATTGATGATAGGATAGTGGAGGAATCCTCAATGGAGGAATTATAAATAGAAGAACCCTCTATGACTGTAGAAGATGAGGATTTGATAGGGGAGGTACAGGAAGAGGGCATGCCAACAACATGTACTGAGTTGCCTAGGAGGTCAACTACGGAGAGATGTCCACCTGACAGATTTCAAGCAAGCATTGTATGTCAGGTTAATACAGAACCTTCTAACTTCAATGAAATAAAACTGTATCCTACAAAGGATCAGGTAGCTTGGCAGGAAGCTATGAATAGGGAGTTAAAAATCATTGAAGAATTTAGAGGTGTAAGAGGATGTAAAGTTACCACCAGGTGAGTGTGCAATAGGTTGCAAATGGGTGTATAAAATAAAGACTGGTGTGGATGGGACTATTACCCATAAAGCAAGATTAGTTGCTCAAGGATTTGCTCAGTCAGATAAAGACTATGTTGAAGTGTTTGTGCCTAGTCTGAGAGCAAATACATTGAGAGCAGCATTAGTTTGGGCAGCTAAGAATAAATGTAAAATAAACCATGTAGATATTGAAACTGCATATCTACAAGCACCTTTACAACATACCATCTATATGAAAAAGCCATTAGATTTAAAGGATGATGGAAAAACTGATTATTGGAAATTAAAGAAAACTCTTTATGGTTGAAAGCAATCCGGTTATGAATGGAATAAATGTATTGTAAAGGAATTAGTTTCAATAGGTTTTGAAGCTGGCATAGATGATCCTTGTTTGTTCTGAAGAGAAAAATATCGTTTAACTTCTCTATTACTGTTATTTACGGATGACATAGCAATTATAACTAAAACTGAACAAGAAGCAAATGATATTGTTGATAGATTACAGAAAAAGTTCAGGATTAGAAATTTAGGGGAGATTAAGCATTATTTGGTTCTTGATATAGTGAAAACAAATAAAGGTTTTAAAATTTGGCAAGCCAAGATTAGCCAATTATTAAAATGCTATAACATGGAGCATTGTAAATCTAAGACAGCAATGAGTAAGGAATTTACACATAGTGATATCAAAAGTCCTATGTTTAATAAGGAAATATATCAATCCTTAATCAATAGTCTATCATATTTGGGTAATTGGTCTAGACCAGATATATCTTACAGTGTAAACCAATTGGTTAGGTATAAAGCTGAACCAAATGAAAGGCATTGGCAAACAGCTAAGCGAATAATTAAATATTTAAAACACACAATGAATTATTCATTATATTTAGAACCAAGTAATGAATTAGTGTTAACTGCATATGCTGATGCAAGTTTTGCTACTGATATAATGACTCGTAAGTCAACATCAGGTATAGTGATAATGTTACTGTACGTGATCCGTTTATTATTTATGAAGACAATCAATCTGCAATATGGCTACTAATTTAGCTGTTAAAACAGGGTCTAAACATACCGATTTGAGATATTTGAACATCAGACAGTGTGTTCAAAATAAATTAAATCAGTTAGAATACTGCATGACTGAACATAATATTGCAGATCATTTCCAAAAGCTCAAGGTGCAATTAAGCATAGTGTTGTGAGAATTATGGTTTAAAGATGTAATGTATTATATATTGACCTATCCAAAGGGGGGAATGTTAGGAAACTATCCATGAATTAGTTGGGTTGGCAATATATAAACCAACAATGTATGTTTGTAGCTTTAAGACAAAATCACTGTATTGATTCCAATTGGTTGATTGTATTGTAAATTGCCATAAGAGGGAGCTAGAGATCATGGCTTGCTCTCTCTGACATTCTGTCTCTCTGACATTCTGTTGCTATCTAAGATGGTCTGTTGTGCTTATACTTTGATATTTTTGTTTACTGGAAATGACAAAGGCAACAGGTAAGAAGACTTTGTAATTGGATATTCTTTGGACTGTAAAACGTTTATTGGCCTGTGCTATTTCTTAAAGTAAACTTTAACTCAATTTAGTGTACCTGTGTGTGGCTGAATAATTATTCATAACTACTCTAATAAATGTTTTCATGTGCATATCCTTGTTAATCAAGGGTTATTCTGTACATATCATAACAAGATGGAACAATGGAGCAAGTGGCCCAAATATATATTCTGGGGAAAAATGGAGAAAATGCTCAATTCAAAGATACTCTCGATTAATGCAGAGCTTCAGAGAGGGTGTTCTCTCACCTGCAGCTCTTCCGGCTGCTGCTTCTCTGCCTGGCTCAACAGGAAGCCTTCAGCCAGGGCCACTGCCTGGGCGCTGGTCTCCGCTCCACACTCCCGCAC
>NW_020769480.1:75669-98348 GCF_900518735.1 Pseudonaja textilis | reverse complement strand
TATTTTTCAAACTATAAGACACACCTAGGTTTAGAGAAGGAAAACAAGAAAAAAATAGGTTTGGGCCTTGGCGCGTCCCATTTTTGCCCTCCCCGGCATCCAGGTGCATTCTACATGCCAAAACACGGGCCCATTTTTGGCCTCCCAAACCCTTTGTGTGGACCCATTTCTGGCCTGCAGAGTGCTTCTGGATGGCTGGGGGCAAAAACGGAGCACATGGAGGGTTTGAGAGCCCAAAAAGAGGCACGTATTCGCTCTATAAGACGCACAGACATTTCCACCCAATTTTTTGGGGGGAAAAGTGTCTTATAGTCTGAAAAATATGGTAAGTCATGGCGGGATAGGGTGGGAGAATAGGTAGGGTGAACGTTGCAGCAACTCTGCTGTCATTCATAAGTGTAAACGATGGCCGTGGTGCTGCAACACTCATAATTTCAGGACTGGGTCTCCAGTACTTGGGGGAGGGCTGGTCGTAACTTAGAATGGTCGCTAAGTGAACTGTTGTAACTTGGAGGTTGCCTGTACTCTACAATCGGGTGGGATTCAAAAATCCCAGCAACCGGTTCGTTGCCCGGTTGCTGGGTAGGCATGGCCACGGTGGGCGTGGCCTCCTGGAACTTCTTGTTTCCGGCTTCCAGTGGATTGGGAGAATGCTCTTCCATGGCCTAGGGGTGAAAGTTCTGTTCTCACACAATTTGGGGAGATTTCAGAAGACAAATGACAACATACTCGTCTCATACGACCTCCAGAAGACACATAAAAGCCCACCTCTTTCTTTTCAGCCTCCACAGAGAAGTTCAAATAGAAATAGGACAATACAATAAGAAATGGCATAGAAAGCATCTAAGCAAAGAGACATTGGAGCATGACAAGGCCAGATCCTTTCCTTCTCCCTCCCAGGAGACAATATCTGATCAGTGGTTTTTAAATAAAAAAAACCATAATCTTTCTTCTTGATTGGGGACCAGAAAACTCTTACCCAGAGAGACCACGTTCCTATGGTTTTCAAGCATGACTTCCCAATGCAGTGCTTTCTGGTCAGGATCCAGCTGAGACCATTCCTCTTCAGAGAAATACACAGCCACCTCCTCGAAGGACACAAGACCCTCCTGGACATGGAAAAAAGAACAGAACAGGAGGATTCGCAAAATCTGTTCATCTTCATCATTGATTTAGACAAGAGGATAGAAGGGGAACTCTTCAAATTTGCAGACCAGATTGACAGGAATACCAACATTCCAGAAGATAAGCTCAGAGATACAGAAGGATTGACAGATTGGGCCCCATCTAACAAAACAAAATCAACAGTGAGAAATGTAAGGTTCTACATTTAGGAAAGAAAAACCAAATGCACTGGCATAGAATAGGTGATACCTGGCTCAACAGTAGTAAGTGCAACAGGGATTTTGGAGTCCTAGTGTACAACCAGTTAAATGTGAGTCAGCACTATGCTTCAGTTGCCCCAAAAAACCCTCAACAGAATCATAGGCTACTTTAAGAGGGATAGAATCAAGATGACATGAAGTGTTAGTACCACTTTATAATGCCTTGGTAAGACCACACTTGGAATATTGCATCCAGTTTTGTTTGCCAGATGTAAAAAAAGATCTTTAGACTCTTTAGAAAGAGGACAGAGAAGAGCAATAAAACCTATTAGTGGTCTGGAGGCTAAAACATATAAAGAACAGTTGCTGGAACTGGGTATGTCTAGTTTCATGAAAAGAAGGCCTAAGGCGTGACATGATAGCAGTGTTCCAAGAAGCAATGGATGGAAACTATTCAGAGAGAACCAACCTTACAACTAAAGAGAAATTTCCTGACAGTGAGAACAATTAATCAGGGGAATGACTTGGCTCCAGAAATTGTGGATGCTCCAATACTGGAGGTTTTTATGAAGAAACTGGACAGTCATTTATCTGAAACATTATAGGGTTTCTTGTCTGAACAGGGAATTGGACTAGGACAGTGGTCGCCAACCAGTGGGCTGGGGACCACTGGTGGTCCGTGAGAAAATTTTGGTGGTCCGCAATGTACCCTTCAAAGCACCCGCTGGCCCCCACCCTTCGACTGACCACAAACCTTGAGTAGACCACGCAAGCCGGAACTGGAAGGTAAGACCAATGCGGGGTGGGGGAAAAGGAGGGAAATCCACTCCAGGGTGGCTTGCTGACATTGGTGGGAAAGACGGTCCCATGTTCCAGAACTGCAGTAGTCATAGGACTGGCCCTTTGTTCATCCCAGAGCAGCTCCTCCAGTCCATGGCAGGCTGGTGCACCCGGGTCAAGGAGCAGTTGCTTCGGGATGACCAAAGGGCCACTCCTGTGACTATTGCAGCTCTGGAATATGGGACTGACTTTCCTACCAATGTCAGCAAGACACTGTCAGTCAAAATTCATATTAGTGGTCCACGGGATTTAAAATTATGTGTTTGAAATCCAAAAGGTTGGAGACCCCTGGACTAGACCTCAAGATACCTATCAACTCTGTTATTCTGTTCCATTGTTCCCAAATCAGAAATATGCATTAAGTTAAATGGCTGTGCGTCACACAAGTCCTAATTTTAGGTGAGAAAATGGGCAAATCTGAAAATTGCTTTCACTGAAGAAATATCTGGGGAAGTTTTATCAGGTTATAAATAAGGCTTTTAAAAAATGGTAATGTGGCAGTGTATTTATTTTTATTAGCCTTTCAAAATTCTGAGTCAAAGAAAAAAAGGGGGGGGGATCTTTAGCAGTTCCTGCAACTGTGATAGGTTTATTCCTACTTCTTGAAAGACTTTTCAAAATATTACTTCTTGTAAATTCCAAGTTGGAGGAGTACCTAGCAGAACAAGATAACCAGAGGAAGGTAGGCTGGCCGACAGAAACTTGAACCTGCTATAGTAGTCTCCATGTTGTGGAAGAATACGAAAATAACCCAGGACAAAGAAGGGGGGGAAACAGAAGGATCGAGCCCTCTGCACACCAGTTTCACTTCCTGAGGGGAGAATAGAAATATCTTTTCCCTTTCTTACTTGATTTGGAGGTTCAACCGCTGTTTGATCACCGTCATAAGAACCAGAAAGCTTCATTCTTTGTTTCTCTGTAAGGAATAAATAATTTCAAAATGTATAATTTACAAAATAGGAGGAGCCATTCTATAGGAGAGAAGAGAGAGGGAAGGGAAGACAGATAGGTAATTGGAGGATCTTCCATTACCTCCTGACGTGTCGTGATTTGGATCTTCCCAAGGGATCCTCCCGAAAAATAGCTCCTGAGGGGGATTTGATGGATTCTTCTTTCCCTCAGGATTTCTGATCTCCACAGTGCAGCACTTCAAATAGGAGGAAGAAAGAAGCAGAAATAATGTACATCACATGACACAAAGCAGATTCTTGTATTCAGAACACAACCTCAAGGCCCCCAATATCCATCCGTGTGGCTGAATGAGAAAACAATGGAACAATAGCAATAAGACTTATACTGCTTTACAGTCTTCTCTAAGCGGCTTACAGACTCAGCATATTGTCCCCAACAATTTGGGTTCTCATTTTACCCATTTCAGAAGGATGGAAGGTTGAGTCAACCTTGAGCCTAGCTGGATTTGAACTGCCAAACTGTAGGCAGCTGGCTGCAGAGGTAGCTTGTAGTACTGCACTCTAACCACTGCGCCACAGAGGCTCCTACAAGAACAGGTGAATTGACACATATTATAAGCCTGGGAGAAGTTTGGGAAGGAGGTGTGAAGCATTCAAACACTATTTATTCCCTTCCAAGCTCCCTAAAATCTCTCACCTGCCACTGAAGAGGCTCCTTCTGCTCCTCGGCCTGGCTCAGCAGGAAGCCTTCCGCCAGGGCCACCGCCTGGGAGCTGGTCTCTGCTCCACACTCCCGCACCCAGTCCTCTATCTCTGGAGGCAGAAGGAACAGGAGATGCTCCAGAACCACCAGATCCAGCATCTGGGCTTTGCTGTGCTTTCCTGGTCTCAGCCATCGCCTGCACAAATCATGGAGTTGGCTGCAAAGCTCTCGGGGACCCTCAGACTCCCGGTATTGGATGGAGGTCCAGGGCGGAACTTCTGAAGGGAGGATGATTCCCTCCTGCAGAACCTTCTGCCCGGTTCTGGTCCAGCTCTCCCCACAGTTCCCAGGCTGAAGAACTATGGGGCCTTTTCCACTCCCCTCTTTGGCCAAAGGGGGTATCTCCATCCTTTCTCTCTCTGGCGGAGCAGCTCCAAAGGGCTCCAGGGACTCTGGGGGGGGGGTCTCCAAGGGCCTCTTCATTTACAGGACCATATCTGGGGCCGCAGGATGGATCCCTGCCAGTTCTTCCTCTGTCTTCCTTCCTTCTTTCCCTCACAGAGGAAATCCTGGCTTGCAAAGGCTGCCGAGGGCTCCGAGGTTCTGGATCTGGGAGGGAGAGAAAAACCAAAGCCCAGTATCAGAAAAGGGGATTCAGCCCCTGGACCCACTTCCCCCAACCTGCCCCGAGCTCCAAGTGGCTCCTCCCAGCACAAGGCCCATCCCATCCCACAGCAGGGCTAGGAAGGAGGCAGATGTAGAGCCCCCCATCCGCTTCTCTCCCCTTCCGGAGACAGGATCGGGCCCTTGGGGATCCTAATGCGAATCCTAACTCCTCCTCCTCCTCCTCCCCCCATGACCCTCTCTCCTCTCCTGCTGGGCCTCCGCCAGGCTCCCCCCCATTCGCATGCAGAGATCGGCTGGGGAGCATGGAACGCGGGAAGAGCCCCCTCCCTCTCCCGGGTCACATCTGAATGTCCCCGTCCCCCCCCGGACTCTCCCGCATCCTCACCGTCGCCTGCGGAGCCCCAGGTGTTGAAGAAAACGAGTACGGAGTCCTAGAGAGGCAAGGCTCAGTGATATCACTTCCTTCGCCGCTGCCTCTCCAAAGGCAGCCATGACGTTCGCCCTCCAGTAGCCTGGAGTTCCCTTCCCTTGGCGGAGGGCGCCACCTGGTGGATTTCGGGAAAGAGCCAGGGTGGTAGAAAGAGGAGCGGACGGGAGGGGGAAGGGAGAGTGCCGGGATGATGGGCTTGGGAGTAGCGGGAAAGGCATGGTTCCCTGTCAAAGGCTTCGAGTCTGTGCTTCTTTCCCCCTTTTATATGAACCCAAATTCCTCGAAGGAGGTTTTCGTCTTTCTTCTGTGGCTTTTCTAGAGCAGTTTGGTTATTTCTTATCTAGAAAGTGCAACTCCACCTCCGCCTCTTTCATTAGGTCCGCTTCTATATTTATTTAGAGGAGAGAAGAGAGAGAAATTTTCTTTCTTGCAGCCCCTGAGATATTGGAAGATGCCACCATGTCTCCCCTCGTCCTTCTTTTCCTCAGACCAGACACACCGTTTTTTAAAATATCTTTTAGCCTCCATCTTGGTTGCTCTTCTCTGCACTTTTTCTAGAGTCTGAAGATCTTCTATACTTATTTATTTATTATACAAAACACAAAGAAAAATAGGAAATTAAAAGAAGGAGAAAGAGAGGAAAAGAAAGTGAGGTACAAGAGGAGAAAAAAGATGTTTTCTTCTTTTTAGTACAGTGCAAGATTTTTTTAAAAAAGAAACCATTCCAGCCTGACAATTCAATCTAATGGACAAAAGCAAAGACATTTTGGGTCTTTTTCTTTTGAACCCTTTAAATGTGAAAATATCCCCATTTAATGGCTGGAGGAGAAAAGCGCACAAAGGTCCCAAACACCCCGTTGTGGTCGAGTAAGGGCGGGCTCCCGGCTGAGGAGACCTGCGCTCTGATTGGTTGCTGTAGGTGGAAAGGGGGCGTTTCCCTTTTCTCCCGCCTTTTTCTTCTATGGGCTGTTTGAGATTTACCTCAGGATGTTCCTGTCTTCGAAGTCTGCTGCGAATGTTAAATACATTTATATTGATATAAAAGTACAAGTTTGTGTCCGTGTCTCCCGCTTCCTTTGGGCAGCAGCTGCGCAATTCCCCCCGCATTAAATCTCCTCGGTTGCACCTGCCAGTCGTGGGTTCCTATTTTTACCCCATGAAAGTGTCGGAAGGAAAATCAGGTCCAGGTCCAAGAAGGGAAGAAAATGGAGGCTGCTTACGGAAGGAGGTTGATTGACGGGCAGAACCGAGAACAGCCTGCAGTTAGAACAGAACAGAGCTGGAAGGGACCCGGGTGGTCATCTAGTCCAGCCCCCTGCTCAGGCAGGAGAACCTCCAGCATTCCAGACAAGAGGCTGCCCGGTCTCTTCTTCAGGGCCTCTAGTGACGAAACGCCCACAACTTCTGGTGGCCAGGAGTCCCACCGGCTGATTGTCCTCCCTGTCAGGAAGTTTCACTCCAGTTCTCCGTCGCTTCTTCTCTCCCCGGAGAGTCTCCACCCGTTGCTTCTCGTCTTCCGGGGCTTCGGAGGGGAGCTTGCCCCCCCCTCTCCTCTGGGGCAGCCCCCAAATCCTCTCCTGGGGCAGCAGGGTGAAGGGGCAGCTTTTTGGGGTGGGTGCTGCATTTTTTTCCCCTCTGAGAGTCTCTGGAGTGAAACAGGAATAAAAAGGAGCCGTTCTGGGACGCTTCCTGCTCCAGGGCCGAAAGAGGCGGAGATTCCTGGGGGGAAAAGCTTCCAACGTGTTTTACTTTAGGTATATTTTGTTTCTCTGTAGAAAAAAAGTATATAGTTTCTTATACCGCTTGAGATGGTGGCCAGATAACAGATGAACAGAGTTGGGAGGGATCCCGGAGGTCATCTAGTCCAACCCCTGTCGGAGTTCTCCGAGGAAAGGAGCGGGAAGCGGAGGAGAAACGCCCCAAACTTCACTCCATTCGGGGCCGCTTTGCGAGGAAATGGGGGGCCCTCCTGACCCACAGAAGGAAAGAAAGGGGGTGTGTGTTGGTGTTGGTGGTGATACCGGAAGGAACCGCTTCGTCCAGACGTTCCAAACAAGGGAGACTCGGGTTTCAAGGAGGGGAATCGCCTTTTACTTCCCCGAAACGAAGCGGCGCCTCTCTCTGGTTTAGCCGAGGGTTTTCCGGGGCTTCCCTGCTGCTTCGGGTATGTCTGTGGGTGACCCCAGACTTTCTCTCGCTGCCTCTCCCCCTGCTCCCATTGTCATCCAGTGCAGCAGCACTTCCCACGGCGGAATGTACGCATGAAATGAACACGTGTGCGTGAGAGAGAGAGAGGGAGAGAGAAGTCCGTTTCTCGGACTTTTGAGCTGGGAGGGGCCAGAACGAGCTGAAGCACCAATAGGAATTCTCTCTGCTTTTGCGTCATCGGTTTCTAGGCAGAGTCCTTTGTGACTTCACTTGAAGGAGGGATAGTTCCGCGCAGAAAGAGAAAGTGAAAGTGGGAGGGGGGATCCCTTCAGTCTTGGGGGGGCTGCAGCTCAAGTGGGGTTCAGGGCAGGCTCTGAGGGGACTCTCCCCTTTCTTTCCTCTCTTCACAATTCTCAGCTAGACTTTTCTGTGTGCATGGAGGGGTGGACTTTATGTCCGCTTAGGTTCCCAAACCGCCCTCGGGGCCTGGTCCTCCTCTCAAAGGGGCCTCGGGGGAGGGTCCCTGAAATGGGGACTGCGGGGAAGGTCCTTTGTCCTTCGGCTGAGAATTGGAGAGGGGGGCCCCGAGGATGAGCTCAGACGGAGAACCTCCCTGAATTCTGGGCCTGGGCCGGAAGAGAAGGGAGGATCGAGGGTCTTGGCTGGGCTCTGGGTGGGGGGAAGTTCCGCTTGCGACCCTTCCTGGAAGGGAAGACCCCCCTCCTTACCGGAGGTCCCCTTCCCCCCTTCGCTTCCGGGGATCCGGGCCAGCGCCCCCACTAGAAGAATCAAGGGGAGCCCAGCAAAAGCCATGGATGCTGCCCCACAAGCGCCCCCAAAGAGAGAGGAGAAGGATGCGGACGCTCCCAGCTCCAGAGACGGAATGGGGGTGGGTCTGGATGGGGGAGGAGTTTTCCTCCAACTTCGGAAGAGGGAGTGTCCAGAAAGAGCAGGAGGACCAATGGGAATCCCTTGTTGTAGTGTCATCGGTCTCCGGGCAGAGTCTCCCTTGACTTCAGTGGATGGAGGAGATAGTTTGGCGCAGAGAAGAAACTCGAGTCGGTTATTCAATCCAAAGACGCCTTTTCACTCCTCAAAATAATATTCTGTCTTTTAAGTCAACTTTCTAAGCAAATTGCAGCAAGAAATTAAAAGGGATCCCCGACAAATTCAGTCCCCTCCCCAAATTCAGGGGCTTCCCAAAAAGGGATCCGAGCTCCCCTCTTGCTTGACTTTCAAAGCCTCAAATTTGAGATTCAGAAGAAAAAGTGAAATTTCTGAAGCTGCCAAAATTCTTCTTATATATTTTGGCGGCATTTGTGGATTCCGGTCTGAAAATGCCTCAGCTTCCCCCTTTCGCTTTCCGCCTCCTTCCTCTTTGAACGGAAGAAACTTTGGGGGATCTGAAGCAATTCGGGGTTTGAAGACTCTCTTGCCCTCCACCCCAAGTCTCGCCTGGGGGTCCCAGCCCCTTCCTCCTCCCCCAGCATCCGTGAGTCCCTCCCAGCCCCTCCTTCCTGGGCGTCTCCTCCCCCACCTTCGCTTCCAGGGATCCCCGACAGCGCCGTCCCCATCAACAGCTGGACCCCAGCAGAGCCCATGTGTGATGCCCCACCAGCGTCGTCCCCCCAGGAATGGGGAGACCTGGATGTTTCCTGCCCCAGAAGCGGAATTGGTGGCTCTGGACTGGGTGGGAGATGAGGAGTTTGGAGAGTGAAGTTTCCTCCTCCCGACTTGTGGGTCGCTTTCCGGAAGTTTCGGTCCCAGTCTGGGTAGCATCTTCAGCAGAGTGGAGGGGAAAGGGTTAAAAAAAAAGCTTCCTTCTCTCAAAGTCAGCATGAAGTAGCCAGAAGAAGCAGGACCAATCAGAACTCCCCGTTATGCAGCATCATCAGTCTCCAGGCAGGGTCTCTCTTGCTTTCACCCATTGCAGGAGAGTTCCAAGCTGAGACAGAATCCCAGTTTCAATGACAACGTCACACCTTCCTTTGGGTTCCACCTTCACCTTGTTTCTTCCTCGTGCTTTGAGCATCTGTGCAAAGGCATCTGAGGTTTCTACATCTCCTGTTTTGTGACCGAGTTCCCCATTTTTCCTCCGATTTGGTGGATTCCCCTGAGATTTGTTTCGAGTCAGCTTCCAAAACTTCCTCTCTCTCTCATACTTTCAAGCTCAGAATGAGGGGGTCAGGGATTTAGAGGGGGGCTCTTGGGGAAAGGGTAGGGCGTGGCAATGAGGACTGAGGAGATAAGGCAGATCCCAAGATTATAGCAGAGCCTTGGACGAGATCCCTCTTAATCCCGTCTTCAGCTAAAATTCTTAGATGGATTAACCCACCCAAGAAGGGCCTTAAAAGGTTTGCTCCAGCTCAGAGTACTTTGCTAACAATCTTTCTTTCTGTTGAGGGATTATTTTTAATAGCACCAAATTCTATAATGCTTAAACCAGCAATCTAATAGGATTGCCACCCAGACAAAGAACAACATTTCAGGTGTAGGTTGTTGTTTTTCATAATAAGACCATTTGCACATTAAAGATCTTTGTGGAATAGCTAAAACAAAGGCAGTGGCCTTACAAAGTGAAAATCGTGACTCTTTATTTGAACAAGAAAATTCTGGATGAGGAAAAATATTTCAGCAAGAAAATGGATGGAACATTTTTAAACCAGTGGAAATTGAAGTTTCAATGTGATATTTTATTGAACACATCCTCAATTCATATAGATTACTTTTAGTAGGTAAACAGACTATCAGATGGCATGAATCATTTTTATGGCCCAACACAAAATTCACCTAATTTTAGACAAAAATCTACTGATAACATTTTGGGCTTCCAATTTGATGAGATGGGAGTTGCTGGAGAGAGATTTTAATTCACTTCTGGATCTACTAGTGAATCGGTAGATTGTTTTTTAGATGCACTTCTTTCCGCTTTCTCCAAAGTCTAAAGACATTTTTTCATTTTGCTGGATTCAACCTTGTCTCATTTGGATCAGAAAGGCACAATATGCACACACATACAAATCTATAGAAACATAGTGGGTCAGTGGTTAGAATACAGTACTGCAGGCTAATTGCCCACAGCCAGGAGTTCGATCCTGACCATCTCATGGTTGATTCAGCCTTTCATCCTTCTGAAGTCACTAAAATGAGGACCCACGAGTGGTATATAAATCTAAAGTGGAATTGCTATTGCTATATACTTTCTCCGAGCATGGATCATTTTACGAGAAATAAGATGACCATTCTGAACAAAACTCTTTCCACATTCCATGTATTTAAATGGCTCCTCTCCTGTGTGGCTTCTTTTACGGGGAAAAAGAGTGGATCTTTTTGTGGCTTCTAAGGCTACTGCTCTGAGTAAATGTCTTTCCGCACTTCATGCATTTATATGGCTTCTCCCCTGTGTGGGTTCTTTTATGGGAAATAAGATTACCTTTTTGAGCAAAGGTCTTTCCACATTCCATGCATTTAAATGGCTTCTCTCCTGAGTGGATCTTTTTGTGTTTTCTAAGACCACTGCCATGAGTAAACATCTTTCCACACTCCATGCATTTATACGGCTTCTCCCCTGTGTGGATCATTTTATGGGAAATAAGACTAATTCTTCGAGCAAAAGTCTTTCCACACTCCATACATTTATACGGTTTCTCTCCTGAGTGGATCATTTTGTGTCGTCTAAGTACACTGCCATGACTAAACGTCTTTCCGCACTCCATGCATTTATACGGCTTCTCTCCTGTATGGATCATCTTATGGGTAATAAGATTACCTCTTTCAGCAAAAGTCTTTCCACACTCCATGCATTTAAATGGTTTCTCTCCAGTGTGGAGTGTTTTGTGGCTTCTAAGGCGACTGCTCCGGGCAAAAGTCTTCCCACACTCCATGCATTTAAATGGTTTCTCTCCTGTGTGGAGCATTTTGTGGTTTCTAAGCTCACTGTTCCGAGCAAAGTTCTTCCCACACTCCATGCATTTATATGGTTTCTCTCCTGAGTGGATCTTTTTGTGGCTTGTAAGTCCACTGCAGTCAGTAAACGTCTTTCCACACTCCATGCATTTATACGGCTTCTCTCCTGTGTGGATCTTTTTGTGGATAGTAAGTCTACTGCTCAGAGCAAAGGTCTTTCCACATTCCATGCATTTAAATGGTTTCTCTCCTGTGTGGATTTTTTTGTGAATAGTAAGTCTACTGCTCAGAGCAAAGGTCTTTCCACACTCTATGCATTTAAATGGTTTCTCTCCTGTGTGGAGCATTTTGTGGTTTCTAAGCTCACTGCTCCGAGCAAAGTTCTTCCCACACTCCATGCATTTATATGGTTTCTCTCCTGAGTGGATCTTTTTGTGGATAGTAAGTCCACTGCCATGAGTAAATGTCTTTCCACACTCCATACATTTATACGGCTTCTCTCCTGTGTGGATCCTTTTATGGGAAGTAAGATTACTGCTATGAGCAAAGGTCTTTCCACACTCTATGCATTCATATGGTTTCTCCCCTGTGTGGATCCTTTTATGGATAGTAAGTTGCCTGTTTGTTCTAAAACATTTTCCACATTCTAAACATCTATAAAGCTTTTCTTTTGTGTCAATCACTTTTTGAGGTGTAAGGAAGTTATTTCCAAGAGAAAGAATGAAAGTCCCATTGTAATTCTCTCCATTGTGTCTTCTTATAGCACCTTCTCCTTTGTTTTGGGTTAAATAGTGTTCATTTACTTGTACTTTAGCTTTGATTAGCTTCACACTTTTTCCAGTGTATTTTTTCCTTATTTTCTCTTCTTGGGCAAGAAAGTCTTGCATTGGAGCATCAGTGGAAGATGAGCTTTCCTGATTCCAATTCTTTGACTGGTTTCTCTTGTTGCTTTCGAATTCGATTTGAATTCCAAACTTCTCTGTTCCATCTTTAGCACTGATCACTTGGGACAGTTCAGAGGAATCTTGATTCTCCTGCCCATTATTCTCTTCAAAGCAAAAGGAAAATGAAAATGTTAGAGAAAAAAGTAAAAAGTCACATTAATTTCCTTCTGAATTTCTCTGAAATTCCATTAGGTTGTATGTTTGCATGCCTATAGTGGTGTGATATAGACATGATGATTGCCATTTTCATGAGTCAAGAAAGCTTTGAAAATAGCTAGAAAACATCTTTTTCTTTAAAATTATCTGTAGATATTCAAATCTCACTCAGAATCAGTTTTCAGTTAAGAAATAGAATAGAAGGGACCTTGGAGGTCTTCAACCCCCTGCTTAGACAGGAAACCTACACCACTTCAGACAAATGGTTATCCAACATCTTCTTAAAAATTTTCAGTGGGAGCATTCACACCTTCTGGAGGCAAGTTGTTCCACTGATTAATTGTACTAAC
Source organism: Pseudonaja textilis (assembly GCF_900518735.1). The sequence continues at coordinate 86,008 of NW_020769480.1, read as the reverse complement.
TGCCAGGAAATTTCTCCTTAGTTCTAACTTGCTTCTCTCCTTGATGAGTTTACATGATTACTTCCTGATTGGAGACTAGAAAACACTTACCCAGAGAGACCACGTTCCTATGGTTTTCAAGCATGACTTCCGAATGCAGCGCTTTCTGGTCAGGATCCAGCTGAGACCATTCCTCCTCAGAGAAATACACAGCCACCTCCTCGAAGGACACAAGATTCTCCTGAACACGGGAAAAAGAACACAACAGCAGGATTTGAAAGATCTGTTCATCTTCATCATTGATTTAGACAAGAGGATAGAAGGGGAACTCATCAAATTTGCAGAGAAGACCAAATTGATAGGAATACCAACACTCCAGAAGATAAGCTCGAGATATAGAAGGATAGACAGATTGGGCCCCATCTAACAAAAGAAAAACCAGAATATTCATCTTAATCAAAGCAATCCTGCCCAATAAGGAAAGTTGTAAATTGCTCCAAAAATCTAAGTCTTTCTTAGTTTGTTGGAGAAGTTTATCATAATTGTTTTCTTTTAACGATTTGCTTTGTGGAGTTAGCCAAATTCCTAAGTATTTAATTTTTTTTGTCACTTGTATTCCCATTGTTGTCTCTAGCTCTTTATTCTGGTCTCCTGTTAAATTTTTAGTCATTAATTTTGTTTTTCCCCTGTTTATTTTAAATCCCGCAACTTCTCCAAATCGTTCTAGTTCTTCTAATAAGTTGTGTCCTTTTTCTATGGGCTCCTCCAGAAAAAAAACCAAATCATCTGCGAAAGCCTGTACTTTATATTCTTCTGATTTGATCCTCAAACCACTAATTCTCAAATTTTGCCTAATGTACGTCAGAAGAGATTCTAGAGCGAATATGAAAAGCAGAGGGGAGAGAGGGCAACCCTGTCTTACCCCTTTTTCTATTTTTATCGGGCCAGTTTGTTCCCCATTTATTAGAATGTTTGCCTGTTGAGTGTGGTAAATTGTAGTGATGACATTTTCAAATCTGGTGCCAAGATTCATATTATATATTTTTTGAATTAAGAAATGCCAATTTAAGTTGTCGAATGCTTTCTCAGCATCCAAGAACATAAATGCAAATTGTTTTTCCGGGTGGGCTTCATAGTATTCTGAAATGTCTATCACTGTTCTTAAATTATTCTTAATTTGTCGAAATGGGAGAAATCCGTTTTGATCTTCATGGATATAAGTATTTAAAACCTGTTTTAATCTATTGGCTATTATAGAAGAGAATAATTTATAATCTGCATTCAGGAGCGAAATTGGTCTATAATTATTAATAAGTCTGTGGTCAAGGTCCTCCTTCGGGATCAGCGAAATTAAGGCTCCCCTCCACGAGTCCGGCATCTTGGCTGCTAACAGTACCTCATTAAATACATCCAGCATCAGTGGTCCAATTTGTTCTATGATAATTTTGTAAAGTTCTACCGGTATCCCGTCTGGTCCTGGTGCTTTATTGTTACTTTGCTTCTCTATTGCTGACTTCAGTTCGGACCATGTTATATTTTGGTTTAATAATTCTATCTCTTCCTCTCCAATTGCTTTGTCGTTCGCTTCCTCCAGGTATTTCATTATTTTATCCTCAGAGACTTCTTCTTTTTTGTATAATTTCCCAAAGTAATTAGAAGTGATCTCTTTTTTCTTCTCTATCTCCTCTTGCATATTGCCCCCCTCATCCATTAATTGGTGTATCAATCTTTTTTCTTTCGTTTTCTTAAGTTTGTGGGCTAACCATCTCCCTGGCTTGTTTGCATGCTCAAAGTAGATTTGTTTAGTCATTTTCAGACTAATCTCCAATTTTTCTTGTTCCAGTAAATTTAGTTTATGTTTAGTTGTTAATAACTGGTTCTGTATTCTTTGGTTTTTGGGGTTCTTTTGTAATTGGGTTTCTAAATCCTTAATTTCTTGTTGTAAGTTACTTTGTTGGGCATACTTTCTTTTATTTCTCATAGCATTATACTTTGTAGCTGTGTTGTCGTTGATTTTTTAAAAAGTAAAACTAATAAAGTTTATTAAAAAAAAAAAAGAAAAAGAAAAACCAAATGCACTGAGATCTTGGAGTCCTAGTGGACAACGACTTTAATGAGAGTCAGCACTATGCTTCAGTTGCCCAGAAAAAAAACCCAACAGAACCATAGGCTGCATTAAGAGGGATAGAATCAAGATAACATGAAGTGTTACTACCACTTTATAATGTTTGGGTAAGACCACACTTGGAATATTGCATTCAATTTTGATTGCCAGATGTAAAAAAACATCTTGAGACTCTAGAAAGAGTGCAGAGAAGAGCAACAACAATTATTATAAACTAGACGCTCGGCTAAAACATATAAAGAGTGATTGCTAGAATTAGGCATGTCTAGTTTCATGAAAAGGAGGACTCGGGAGACACGATAGCAGAGTTCCAAGAAGCAACAGATGGAAACTATTCAAGGAGAGAACCAACCTACAAGTCAAGAGAAATTTCCTGACAGTGAGAACAATTAATCAGTGGAATGACTTCCCTCCAGGAATTGTGGGTGCTCCAACACTGGAGGTGTTTATGAAGAAATTGGACAGCCATTTATGGAAAATGTTATAGGGCTTCCTGACTGAGAAGGGGGTTGGACTAGAAGACCTCCAAGATCCCTACCAACTCCGTTATTCCATTCCATTGTTCCCAAAGCTAAGATATGCACTAAGTTAAATGGCTGTGCGTCACACAAGTTCTAAATTTAGGTGAGAAAATGGGCAAATCTGAAAACTGATTTCACTAGAGACATATTTGGGGAAGTTTTGTCAAGTTCATTGATTCTGCAAAGCCTTCAGTGCCTTTCAGCAAAGTAATCCAACTTCTGAATCAACTGATCTATCGCTCTGTCTATCATTGATTGATCTACTAGTCTGAGCCATTGACTGAAAGGAAGAAAGCAAAGAAGAATAAATTCCCCGGGAAAGTCATTTCTCAGCCTTTGCAAAGCGGGAATGTTTGATCTCCTAATGGAGATATAAATCAGAGGATTGGAAGTTATTTTGTAGCCCAAAGTAACATGATTACATGCTCAACACAGCCACTCCTTTTGGATTTTAATAATCTGGTTTATTTTTTAATACAATTTGCAATTTTTGAACTACAGGTTGTAAATGAGGGTTTTTAAAAGTGGAAATGGAGCAATGTATTTATTTTTCATTAGCCTTGCACAATCCCGAGTCAAAGAATTATGCCCCCCTAAAAAGGAGGGGGGGGTCTCTAGCAGTTCCTGCCACTGTGAAAAAGAAATTGCTTCTTGTAAACTACAAGTTGGAGGAGAACCTAGCAGAACAAGATAAGCAGAGGAAGCTATGCTGGCCAACAGTAACTTGAACCTGCTATCCTGCTCTCCATGTTGTAGAAGAACACAAAAATAATCCAGGCCAAACGAGGGGGGAAACAGAAGGAGAGAGCACTATGCATACCCGCCTCACTTGCTGAAGGGAGAATAGAAATCTAATATCATTCCCTTTCTTACTTGATTTGGAGGTTTAACCGCTGTTTCATTTCCCTCATAAAAATCAGAAAGCTTCATTCTTTGTTTCTCTGTAAGGAATAAATAATTTCAAAATGTATAATTAACAAAATAGGAGGAAGTGTTCTATAGGAGAGAAGAGAGAGGGAAGGTAAGACAGATGGGGAATCGGAGGATCTTCCATTACCTCCTGAGGTGTCCTGACTTGGATCTTCCCAAGGGATCCTCCTGAAAATTGGCTCCTGAGGGGGATTTGATGGATTCTTCTTTCCCTCAGGATCTCTGATCTCCACAGTACAGCACTTCAAATAAGAGGAAGAAAGAAAAAAGCAGAATTAATGTACATCACCAGAAATAAAGTGGATTCTAATACTTGGAACACCTCAAAGCCCCCAATATCCATCCATGTGGCTGTGTGAGAAAACAATGGAACAATGTCCCACCAGAACTGGAGAATTGCCATGAATTATGAACGTGGGAGAAGTTTGGGAAGGAGGGGTGAAGCATTCAAGCACTCCCTCTCTTTATTCCCTTCCAAGCTCCCTAAAGTCTCCCACCTGCCGCTGGAGTTGCTCCTTCTGCTCCTCTGCCTGGCTCAGGAGAAAGCCTTCCGCCAGGGCCACCGCCTGGGAGCTGCTCTCTGCTCCACACTCCCGCACCCAGCCCTCCATCTCTGGAGGCAGGAGAGCCAGGAGCCGCTCCAAAACCACCAGGTCCAGCATCTGGGCTTTGCTGTGCTTTTCTGGGCTCAGCCATCGCCTGCACAAATCATGGAGTCGGCTGCAAATTCCTCGGGGACCCTCAGCCTCTCGGTATTGGATGGAGGTCCAGGGCGGAACTTCTGAAGGGAGGATGGTTCCCTCCTGTAGGACCTTCTGCCCGGTTCTGGTCCAGCTTTCCCCACATCTCCCAGACTGAAGAGCCACAGGGCCTTTTCCGCTCCCTTCCTTGGCCAAAGGGGGTATCTCCATCCTTCCTCTCTCCGGCAGAGCAGCTCCATAGGGCTTCAGGGACTCTGGGGGGTCTCCAGGGGCCTCTTCCTTCTTGGGACCATTTCTGGGGCTGCAGGATGGATCCTTGCCGGTCCTTCCGCTCTCTTCCTTCCTTCCCTGCTTCCCCCGCAGGGCAAATCCTGGCTTGCAATGGCAGCCAATGGTGCACAGGTTCTGGATCTGGGAGGAAGACAAAAACCAACACCCAGGATCAGAAAGGGGGATTCAGCCCCTGGACCTCCTTCCTCAACCTGCCCCCAGCCCCAAGCGGCTCCTCCCAAAGCAGGGCCCAGGGCCCCCCGAGCAGGGCCAGGAAGGAAGGAGTTGTAGAGGCCTACCCCCCAGCTTCTGTCTCCCTCCTTAGACAGGATCGGGCCCTTGTGGAGCCCAGTGCGAATCCTGCCTCCTCCTCCTCACCCGGCTTCTCTCCTCTCCTGCTGGACCTCCGCCAGTTCCGCCCTCCCCTCACTTGGCATGGAGAGGGCAGCTGTGGCGCATGGGATCCAGAAGAGCCCTTCCTTCACCGGGGAAATGTCTGAATGTCTCCCTGCAAGACTCTCCTGCTGCCTCTCCGCCTCCTGTGGTGTGGTAACATATGTTATTAATCATTTTCTGTAAGTCCTTTGTACAGCCATAGAGGTAAGGATATGCAGGCATTCCTGGTGGGAGTAGGAGTACTTTTACACAGGAGTGTCTCATCCTGTTATCTGCGAGGCTTAGAAGGAACAGGGAAATAGGTGATAATTATAGGTATACAGCAAGGACTTTCAGCGGGACTTTCTGTGCCTGTATGTTATTATCTTGTCGAGGTCATTTGTTTTCTGAATCTTCAATAAATACTGCTGCCTGAGTTCGCTCAGAGCTGGCATTTGCTCAGACGTTTCCCTGCGTCTCATTTCAAGTGCCAGACCACCACAAGTGGTGACCCCGACGTGATAGCTTGGAAGAGCTATACGTTCCGACGTGATAGCTTGGAAAGGCTATACATTTCCCGCATCCTATACTCATCGTCGCGGACGTCGACTGGGCCCTCATCTTCTTCGCTGGACGGAGATAGAATCTTTTCGTGAGTATGGGGGGAGATCTCTCGAAGGCTCAGAAAGAGCACATCAGGGAATTGAGAGGGATCATTGGGAATAGTTTTAGGTTTGGAGTTCATAGTACAGGACATGCAGTAAGTAAGAAAGAAATTGAGGACTTATTACAGTATGTTTGGAAACATATTCAGTCATATCCAGAGGGAGGTAGTATTAAAGTAGAGTCCTGGAAAAAGATAGGGAAATTTTTGCACGAAGAACCTCGTGCCCCTTCTTCAATTTTGTTAACTTGGAGGGTGATTATAGATGCGTTAGCTACTTATGAACAACCGCTCCTAGCACCCCCTGAAGAAGGTTTGCCGCCTTACCATGCGGTACGTTTGTTGCCGCCGACAGCACCTCCAGATAAATCCAGAGGACTGTCAGGCGCTGAAAATACTTTGTCAGAAGATAAGAGTTTGCCTTTAAGAGTTCAAGTAGATACAGTTACTGCAGCTATTCAAGAAGCAAAAAATAGAGGGGAGTTATCAGGAGATGATTTAGTGGAGTTTGGAGTAGAGGTTCAACTTAATCCAGTAGAAATTGTCATGGACGCTGCGTTGGATCCGCAGCGGGAGTGGAAGCCTCTAGCTCTCAGGATTTTAAAGGAAGTTAAGCAAGCAGCAAAAGAGTATGGTGTTAAATCGCCATATACTCAGGCATTGTTAGAAGCAGTTGGTTATGGAAATAAAATGATTCCGGCTGACTGGAAAGCTCTGTTGAATATGATTTTAACTCCAGCTCAATATTTGGTGTTAGATCAGAAATGGAGACATCTGGCAATCCGGAGGGGAACAGCAAATGTTACCCCAGATCAGCTTTATGGAGCTGGTAATTATACAACAGTAGAACAACAGAGAGATGGAATGCCTGAGGAGGGGTTCGTTCTTCTCCCACAATTAATTTTTCAAGCCATAGGGGCTCTCCCTGACGGCGAAGGTGGCGAGAAGACCTTCACTAACATCAAACAAGGGAACAATGAACCCTATGAAAATTTCATTAGCAGACTAAAATTGGCTATTGAAAGACAAATTGAGAATCAATTCGCCCGGAACGAATTGCTTTTGAAGTTAGCAGTAGAACAAGCTAACACAGATTGCAAAAAGATTTTAAATCCACTTGTAGCAATTTCCAATCTTTCCCCTTTGTCTCAACCCGAACTAATCTCGGGGCCTGCAGCTAGCCCCACCCCCAAGGCTGCTCCCCACTCCAGACAAACAGCTTTCCCTGTTCTGCTTTCCACTGCTTTCATCTATGAGGATCCAGGATCTGTTTCTCTCTTCCTTTGACCGTTACGCTTCCCCGCCCGCTCTCACCTCACACGCTCATCTTACTCATCCCAAACTCCTCTTTGCTTAATTGCCTCTCTCTCAGAGGTGAAAGATCTCTTGCATGGTCTGTTAACACTATAGTAGCCACTCTTGTTATTGCAACCTTTTCCCCTCTATTCCATGCCCTCACGGGCTTGATCACATCATCCCTAACTGTCTGCTCTCCTTGGCTGTCTTGCCCACACCAGCCCTTTTCACAGCCATTCTTTTCCAAATTGATCCCAAGACAAAAAAGCTATACATCATCGAATGGCTTCACCTCCCTCACACTCCAAGCCATCACGGTTTTCACTGATGGCTCTAAAACTCATGCCTCGGGTGTTGGTGCGGTTCCTTCCGGATCCGGCATGGGTTCCTGCTGAGCTGATTACGTGGGGACATGGTTATGCAGCAGTCGAACATCTTGGTCAAATTCGTTGGGTTCCTGGTCGGTGCGTTCGGCCTGATCATTCGCAGGCACCGGTGAAGGAGGTTTCGGAGGAGCAGGATGGCGTTCCTGTGGTTCCTGATTCTCAGGATAGCGTTTCTGTGGTTCCTGATTCTCTTGATGCCAGCAGTCCAGGGACAGCGTTGTGAAGGCTGGGAAAAGATGACTGCTTATCTGAGGTTACCAACTTGTATGCAGCAGGTTCCTCTGGGGAACCAGACTAAATTGATCTGCAAACAGCGGCATCCTTTGATTTTTCCAGCATATTGGTCCTGGCATAAGGATCAGGACATTCTTTACTCGGGACCTGATAAGGATATTATATCTTCAGCCTGTGCAACAACTCTGATCCTGTTTAATGTTTCTGTTTCAGACTATGGACAATATCGGTGTCAATTGAAGTTGCCTAAATTACCTTATACAGACTCTCTTTCCATTCGTCTTATGCCTCCACGGACTCTAATACGGAGGCGAAGAGCTGTTATTATCTCAGAAACTAGAGACTTTGGAGATAATTTATGGAAAGAAAATTCCTATGTCAAGGACATTCGGATTGCGGCTAAGGGTTTAAATGTTACTAATTGTTGGCTTTGTATGCATGTACCTGGGTCTGGGAAAGGTGGAGTTTTGTTACATGGTGTTCCTTTGAATGAGCGAACCAGTACTAAATTAAGTACTTATAATGATTTTAATCATTGGATTGACTGGGGCCCAGACCCCGAAAAGTGGGATCAAACATTATTCACAACAAAGGTAACTTTCACTACCAAAGCCTCGGTTTGTTATTACCGCCCCCCTGTAGGGACTCAATCTATTTTGCTGGGAAATACTACACTCTGTAAGAAGGTGATTCCTTTGCAGGGGGGATGTATGTCTTGTGTTGCCAGGAATAATACGGTGGATGGATGTAATGGGGTGATTCAGACATCATCCTCCTTGGACAAAGCGATAAGGACTAAATTGGATTGTTGTATAAATCAGACAGTCACTCGGAGGTCTGACATTGGTCACGGGGCATATGTTCTCTGTACTTGGATGTGGTTAATGTGGAGTTGGGAAAGTGAGGCCTCCGACAATACCTATCATAAGCATTTAAAATACTTTCCTCTTCCGGATGGGTTATGGTTGCTATGTGGGGATGCTGCCTATCAACAGTGGCCAAAGGATTGGTCTGGAGTATGTACTATGGGATTTGTAATTCCTGTCATCTATAAATTGGAGGGTTTACCGATTGGGATGCGTATTCATAACCGCCGAGAAGTTGATTCTGGCCTGACCGTGGGTGGTAATTTGTGGACTCAGATTTCTAGGGCAGCAATCCCACCTTTGGGAATAGCTATGAACTATAAAGATATTCATATTTTAAATAATTTTACTGTTGCTATGTTTAATAATACTATCAGAAGCATTAAGATGTTGAATGAGGAAGTGTCTGAAATTCGCCAAGTTACTTTACAAAATCGTTATGCTTTAGACATAATGTTAGCTGCCAAAGGAGGAGTGTGTGCCTTAATTCATTCACATTGTTGTGTTTTTATACATAATTATGAGACTAACATTACAAGAACTGTTCATGATATGGAAGACTGCATAGCTGAACACGAAGCAGGGAAAGATGGCTTCAATAAGTCACTTTGGGCTTTGCTATGGGATTGGCTTCCTGACAGCTCATGGTTACGTTTATTGCTTCAATCAGTTGTAATAATTGTTGCTATACTTATTATGTTATGTTGTTTTATTCAATGTATTCCTAATCTATTACAAATGTGTACCTCAGCTTTTCGGCATAGGAGACCAAGTCGCGAGGGAACTGTGTACTATGCCACTAAAACACCCCCTATCTTTGAATAAATAAAAAAGGAGGGAATGTGGTAACATATGTTATTAATCATTTTCTGTAAGTCCTTTGTACAGCCATAGAGATAAGGATATGCAGGCATTCCTGGTGGGAGTAGGAGTACTTTTACGCAGGAGTGTCTCATCCTGTTATCTGCGAGGCTTAGAAGGAACAGGGAAATAGGTGATAATTATAGGTATACAGCAAGGACTTTCGTCAGCGGGACTTTCTGTGCCTGTATGTTATTATCTTGTCGAGGTCATTTGTTTTCTGAATCTTCAATAAATACTGCTGCCTGAGTTCGCTCAGAGCTGGCATTTGCTCAGACGTTTCCCTGCGTCTCATTTCAAGTGCCAGACCACCACACTGTGGCACCCCAGGGGTTGAGGAGAGCAAGTGCGGTATGCTAGAGAGGCAAGGCTCAGCGATGTGACTTCCTTCGCCGCCCCCTCTGGGAAGGTAGCCGTGATGTTCGCCCTCCAGTGGCCTAATGGGGGTAGCGCCTGGAGTTCCCTTGGCAGAGGGCACCCCCTGGTGGACTTGGAGGGTAGAAAGGGCAGGAAAGAAGAGTGTATGGAAGGGGGAAGGGAGATTATGGGCTTGGGAGTAGTGAGAAAGGCTCCTCTCCGTGGCTCCCTGGCAAGGATTTTTGAGGCGGCTCTTTCTCCACCTTCCTCTCCAGGAACCTTCTCGGGGGTGGTGGGTGGATCCGAACTCTCCTCCCTCAGGAACCGCAGCCCTGAGGGCTGCACAGAGATTGGAGGAGCCCCCCCCTCAAGGCTCCCTGGGGGAAGGAGGTAGGGACTCCGGGAGGCTCCTGCACGGAGGAGGGGAAGGGGGCGAGGAAGCTGAGGGAGGAGGAGGAGATTCTGGGCCTTTCACCTCAGAGTGACTCGCAGGGCTGCGACTCCCAGGACGGAGCCGCCACTTCTCTGGGCCCGCCGCCCGAGGCAGGAGGAGTCCTTGGGCCACCCCAGAGAAACAGGGAGTTCGACCGCCTCCCTGAAAGCCCTTCCAGGCTGGATCCCCTCAGAGGTTTCACCCCAGTCCCCTTTCCCCTCCCAGGGGGACCGACCGGGTCCCTTTCCACGAAACTGGCAGGACGGAGGGAGGGTGGAGAGACTTAAATATATCATATTCGATTTCAATATATTTCATTTTCGATCATAACCTGTAAGCCG
>NW_020769480.1:50992-65669 GCF_900518735.1 Pseudonaja textilis | reverse complement strand
ACTGATTAATTGTACTAACTGCCAGGAAATTTCTCCTTAGTTCTAACATGCTTCTCTCCTTGATGAGTTTACATTATTCCTGATTGGAGACTAGAAAACACTTACCCAGAGAGACCACGTTCCTATGGTTTTCAAGCATGACTTCCAAATGTAGTGCTTTCTGGTCAGGATCCAGCTGAGACCATTCCTCCTCAGAGAAATACACAGCCACCTCCTCGAAGGACACCAGACCCTCCTGAACATGGAAAAAAGAACAGGAGGATTCACAAGATCTGTTCATCTTTATCATTGATTTAGACAAGAGGATAGAAGGGGAACTCATCAAATTTGCAGACAAGACCAGATTGACAGGAATACCAACACTCCAGACTTAAAAGCTCAAGATATAGAAGGATCGACAGATTGGGCCCCATCTAACAAAACAAAATCAACAGTGAGAAATGTAAGGTTCTACATTTAGGAAAGAAAAACCAAATGCACTGGCATAGAATAGGTGATACCTGGGTCAACAGTAGTAAGTGCAACAGGGATTTTGAAGTCCTAGTGGACAACCAGTTAAATGTGAGTCAGCACTATGCTTCAGTTGCCCAAAAAAACCCCAATAGAATCACAGGCTGCATTAAGAGGGATAGAATCAAGATGACGTGAAGTGTTAGTACCACTTTATAATCCCTTGGTAAGACCACACTTGGAATATTGTATCCGTTTTTTGTTGCCAACTGTAAAAATGACCTTGAGACTCTAGAAAGAGGGCAGAGAAGAGCAACTTATTAGTGGTCTGAAGGCTAAAACATATAAAGAACAGTTCCTGGAATTGGTTGTCTAGTTTCACGAAAAGAAGGACTAGGGGAGACAGAATTCCAAGAAGCAATGGATGGAAACTATTCCAGGAGAGAACCAACTTCCAAGTAAAGAGAAATTTCCTGACAGTGAGAACAAATAATCCATGGAATGACTTCCCTCCAGGAATTATACATGTTCCAACACTGGAGGTGTTTATGAAGAAATTGGATAGCCTTTTATCTGAAATGTTATAGGGCTTCCTGTCTGAGCAGGGGGTTGGACTGGATGACCTCCAAGATCCCTATCAAGTCTGTTATTCTGTTCTATTGTTCCCAAATTCCCACAGAGATATGCACTAAGTTAAATGGCTGTGGATCACACAAGGCCTAATTTTAGGTGAGCAAATGGGCAAATCTGAAAATTGCTTTCACTGAAGAAATATTTGGGGAAGTTTTATTAAGTTCAGTGATTCTGCAAAACTTTCAGTGCCTTTCAGTAAAGTAATCCCACTTCTGGATCGACTAATATATCGCTTTGTTAATCATTCACTGACCTAGTAGTCAGAGCTACTGTGATTACATGCTCAACACGGCCACTCCCTTTGGATTTTAATAGTCTGCTTTATTTTTTAATACGATTTGCTTATTTTTGAATTATAGTTTATAAATGAGGCTTTTAAAAAATGGTAATGTGGCAATGTATTTATTTTTCATTAGCCTTGCACAATTCCGAGTCAAAGAATAAAAAAGAAGAAGTCTGTAGCAGTTCCTGCCACTGTGATACATTTATTCCTATTTCTTCAAGGACTTTAAAAAATTCATTCTTATAAAAGTTGGAGGAGTACCTAGCAGAGCAAGATAACCAGAGGAAGTTATGCTGGCTGACAGCAACTTGAATCTGCTATTCTGCTCTCCATGTTGTGGAAGAACAGAAAAATAACCCAGGCCAAACAAGGTGGGGAAACAGAAGGAGAGAGCCCTCTGCACACCCTCTTCACTTCCTGGAGGGAGAATAGAAATCTAATATCTTTCCCCTTTCTTACTTGATTTGAAGGTTCAACCGCTGTTTGATCGCCGTCATAAAAACCAGAAAGCTTCATTCTTTGTTTCTCTGTGAGGAATAAATAATTTCCAAATGCATAATTAACAAAATAGGAGGAGGTATTCTCTAGAAGAGAAGAGAGAGCAAAGGGAAGATAGATGGGGAATCGGAGGATCTTCCATTACCTCCTGAGGTGTCCTGACTTTGATCTCCCCAAGGGATCCTCCTGAAAAAGAGCTCCTGAGGGGGATTTGATGGGTTCTTCTTTCCCTCAGGATCTCTGATCTCCACAGAGCAGCACTTCAGATAGGAGGAAGAAAGAAGCAGAAATAATGTACATCACACGACACAAAGTGGATTCTTGTATTCAGAACACAACCTCAAGGCCCCCAATATCCATCCATGTGGCTGACTGAGAAAACAATGGAACAATGTCCTACCAGTATTGGAGAATTGCCACGTATTATGAATGTGAGAGAAGTTTGGGAAGGAGGGGTGAAGCATTCAAGCACTCTCTTTATTCCCTTCCGAGCTCCCTAAAGTCTCCCACCTGCCACTGGAGCTGCTCCTTCTGCTCCTCCGCCTGGCTCAGGAGGAAGCCTTCCGCCAGGGCCACCGCCTGGGAGCTGTTCTCTGCTCCACACTCCCTCACACAGCCCTCCATCTCTGGGGGCAGGAGAGCCAGGAGCCGCTCCAGAACCACCAGGTCCAGCATCTGGACTTTGCTGTGTTTTTCTGGGCTCAGCCATCGCCTGCACAAGTCATGGAGTTGGCTGCAAAGTCCTCGGGGACTGTCGGCTGCCTGGTATTTGATGGAGGTCCAGGGTAGAACTTCTGAAGGGAGGACGGTTCCCTCCTGTAGGACCTTCTGCCCGGTTCTGGTCCAGCTCTCCCCACAGCTGCCAGACTGAAGAGTTGTGAGGCCTTTTCCACTACTCTCCATGGCCAAAGGGGGCGTCTCCATCCTTCCTCTCTTCGGTAGAGCAGCTCCAAAGGACTCCAGGGACTCTGCGGGGGTCTCCAGGGGCCCCTGCTTTCATGGGAGCATTTCTGGGCCACAGGACGGACCCCTTCTGGTCCTTCTGCTCTCTTCCTTCCTTCCTTCCCCCGCAGAGGAAATCCTGGCTTGCAAAGGCTGCCCAGGGCTCAGAGCTTCCGGATCTGGGAGGCAGAGAAAAACCGACGCCCAGGATGAGAAAGGGGGATTCAGCCCTGGACCTCCAACCTGCCCACAGCCCCAAGTGGCTCCTCCCAGAGCAGGGCCAGGGCCCCCAATGCAGGGCCAGGAAGGAGGCAATGGAGAGCCCCACTCTGCTTCTCTCCCCCTTCGGAGGCAGGATTGGGCCCTCGGGGAGCCCGGTGCGAATCCTACCTCCTCCTCCCCCAGCTTTTCCTCTCCTGCTGGACCTCTGTCAAACCCACCCTCCACTCCCCCCCTTCGCTTAGATTGGGCGTCAAGGGAGCATGGGACCCGGAAAGAGCCCCCACCTCACCCGGAGCACGTCTGGATACCCCACCCCCACCCCGCCAGACTATTCCGCAGCCCTTCCACCTCCTGCGGCGCCCCAGGGGCTGAGGAGAGCGAGTGCGGCGTCCCAAAGAGGCAAGCCTCAGTAATGTCACTTCCTTTGCCGCCACCACTGAGAAGGGAACCGTGATGTTCGCCCTCCAGTGGCCCAACGGGGAAGCGCTTGGAGGAGAGAAGAGAAATCTTCTTTGTGGAAATCCCTGTGATATTGGAAGATGCCCCCATGTCTGCCCTTTTCCTTCTTTTCCTCAGACCAGACATACCCAGTTCCAGCAACCGTTTTTTTTTTAATGTTTTAGCCTCTATCTTTGTTGCTCTTCTCTGCACTTTTTCTAGAGTCTCAAGATCTTATTTATTATACAAAACACAAAGAAAAATAGAAATAGGAAATTAAGGGAAGGAGAAAGAGGGGAAAAGAAAGACTGAGGTACAAGAAAAAAAAGCGGGGGGGGGGAAAGATGCTGATTTCTTTTTAGCAGAGTGCAAGATTTAAAAAAAACAACATTTCAGCCTGATAATTGAATCTAATGGACAAAAGCAAAGTTATTTTGGGTCTTTTCCTTTCGAACCCTTTAAATGTGAAAATATCCCATTTAATGGCTGGAGAAGGAAAGCGAACAAAGGTCCAGAACACCCAGTTGTGGCTGAGGGAGAGAGGGCTCTCGCTTGTGGGGATCGGCACTCTGATTGGTTGCTGTGGGTGAAAGGGGGCGTCACCCTTTTCCCCGCCTTTTACTTCTTTGTGTTGTTTGAGATTTACCTCAGGATGTTCCTGACGCGTCTTTCAAGGAGGCGAATCGCCTTTTTCTCCCCTGAAGCGAAGCGGGGCCTCTCCCTGGTTTAGCAGAGTTTTCTGGGGGCTTTCCTTCGGATTGGGGGGGTTTCTCTGTGTGGCCCACAACTTCTCACTGGTTGCGGGGCTGCCTCTTCCCCCCTTATCATCTAGTGCGGCAGCTGTTCCCACGGCACAATCTTCACATTTAATGAACACGTCTGTATATGTGTGTGTGTGTCTGGAGGAGGGTACGTTTTTCTCAAAAAGCTAGGAGGAGCCAGAACGAGCTGAATCACCAATGGGAATTATCCTTGCCGCCGCGTCATCGGTCTCAGAGCAGATTTGTGACTTCTCCTGAAGGAGGAAGGAGAGCTCCGTGCAGAGAAACAAGCGGAGAAAGTTGGAGGGAGGATCCCTTCAGTTTTGGCGGTCTGCTGCTCAAAGGGGTTCATGGCAGCCCCAGAAGGGACCCTCCACTTTCTCTGCTCTTTTCCCGATTCTCAGCTGGATTTTCCTCTCTGGGCATGCAGGGGTGGACTAGAT
The DNA here is from genome assembly GCF_900518735.1 of Pseudonaja textilis. The sequence goes on along the minus strand of NW_020769480.1, from coordinate 60,999 downwards.
GTCCGTCCAGGTTCCTAAACTCTTATGGTCAGGAAAGGAATCTCTCCTTGGTCAGTGCCCTTGTCTTCTTTCTCCTCCTGCCTTCTGGAGCTTTGGGAGAGTCGGTTGGCAGGGAGGGTCCCTCCCCCCTCTTATCTCCCCCCATTCAGATCCACAACCACCCTTCTTGAACCAGAATTGACCTTCCATTTGCAGTGGGTCAGAAAACCCCTCAGCGCTGGGGGTGAAACCGGCCCTCCGGCAGCCCCTTTGCCAGGAAGGGAACCAAAGGCAGAAGCTTTGGAAGGGCGTGGAGGGCAGTGACCTTATTTGATTGGAGGAGGGGCGCTCCCAACTTCTGTGTATGTGTGTGAAGGCACTCGAGGACTCCCCAGTCAACCGGCTAAGAGACCCCCAATTCCTCACTGGCTATGGGGCTGAGCCTCCCCTTCTCTCCTCCACTGCAGCCCCACTTCACGCCGTGGAGGGCAAAAGGAATCCCACACTCCCCTCCAGGGCTGGCATGAACCCTTGAACCGCAGCCCCCCAAGACCAAAAAGGTTCCCCTCCCACTTTCTCCACTTCTCTCTCTGCGCTGAACTATCTTCTCTTGCAGGTGAAGTCCAGGGTGACTCTGCTGATGACGCTAAAGAAGGGAGGATTTCCATTGGTCCCCTTGCTTCTGGGCATTCCCAAGGCTCTCATTGAGAGAAAAAACTCCTCCCTCCCAATCACACCCCTCGATTCCACCTCTGGGACTGGGAACCTCTGCGTCTTCCTCCCCTCTCTTGGGGCGCCTGGGGCAGCATCCATGGGCTCTGCTGGGCTCTCCCTGATGCTGCTGGTGGAGGTGGGGGCCCGGATCCCAGGGAGCGAAGGGGGAAGGAGATCCCCGGTAAGGAGGGGACTGGGTGGGGAAGGAAGGGGTTGTGGGGAGGACGGGGCTGGGAAGAATCCCCGGTGGGGGGAAAGGAAGTTGATGGGTCTCCAGAGCCTACAACGGCTTCAATCTCTGCGTGGTCTCCTCCCCCTTCCTGGCCATATTGCCCCCCACGAGGATGGAGAGAGACCCCTCCCCCCCGTTCCCCGATTGTTGCCGAGGTGGGGAGACTCAGCTGGTTCCCCCCCACCCCATTGTCTGGGTCGGAGCTGCCTCGAAGGAGGAAGGGAAGGAAAAGCGAAAAAGTGAGGCATTTTCAGCTCTGAAGCCGCAGAAGGAAAAAGAGGCATTGAAGCCACTTTTTCTTCTGAATCTCACATTTGAGGTTTTGAAGGTCGGCCAAGAGGGTCGGCTTCTGGGGGAGCCCCTGAATTTGGGCAGGAGACCAGGAACTCCCCCAACCCCCATAATCCCCCATTGCTCTATCGGGACCTAGAGGGGAAGGGCGGAACAGAGGGAAAAGGATTTGGGAGGCTCCGAGTTGCTCCTCTGGAACTGGCTCCCCTCTGTGAGGGGGGCTGGAGACTCTCCCTTTGAGAGGCTCTTGGAGGGTGCAGGGAGTCTTTTCCGAGAAGTGAATAGGAAACAGGTAATCCCCGAGAATCCTCCAAAGGCTGGGAGTTGGGCTGAAGATTCGGGGAAAGAAGAAAAGTTGTGAGGCGGGACTCGGTGAAGATGAAGAGTGAAGGGTGAGAGACCCCAGGAGAGTCGGTCTTGTTCTGTCCCAGCCAGTCTATGGGAATTGGATAGTTACTTAGGAATTATGAGCTGTCCCCTTAAGGGAATGCATCATGGTAAATGTAGTTAAGGTATCCTGGGAAATGTAGTCCATATCACGTGACCACATCTGTAATCCTGATTGGTCACTAAATTGACCCTAAATTGACTAAATTGGGGGAGTTTTCCTCACTCTTGGCTGAACTCAGGGACTTGTGGTAACTGTTCTACTTCTATCGCCACAAGTTGAGAGAAAAAGGATAGAAGATAATCATCTTTTTACCTAGAAGATAGATATACAAAGGATTGGTCATTAAAGAAGAACTTCATCACAAATGTGAGTTATGAGGCTACCTGATGAACCAATAAATGTACTTTGTTATGGACGTCTTGTTGAGTTTATCTGCATCTGTACAGTTTACAAATCTACCACTGTGCAGAATACAGAACAATCTCCATTCGGGGCTGTTTTGCAAGGAAAAGGGGGATCCCGGCCCCCAGAAAGAAAGGGGGAGATGCTTTCCCATTGGGGGCTGAGGGGGGCATTGAAAGGGGCTCTTCGAGCGAGAGAGGTGTGGGTTTCAAGGACGGAAAACACTGTTTTCTCCTGTAAAGCTGAGAGATCCCTATGGAAATCCTCCCTTCAAGGGGAGGGGGCTTGGGGAGAGGATCCGGCTGGATGATGAGGGATTGGGGTGATTGTGGGGCCCCCAAGTCCTGGCTGGCTGTGGGGCTGCTCCTTCCCCCTTATCCTTTGGTGCAGCTGCTGGGGGGTTCCCTCCTTCCAGACTGAGGGGAGGGGAGCCCGAAGGACTCTTTGAGCTCTGGCTCCACTTTGCCCATCTGGAGTCTCGGCAGCCCCAGCCTGGGTGCCCTCTGAGCACTGTGGGAACTTAAAAGGCATCTAGTCTGCCCCTCCAAGCGCACAGAGAAAGACTTGATGAGAATCATGTGAGGGGGGGGCGCAAAAGGAAGTCCACCTTCCCCTCCGGAGCTGGTATGAAATACCCCCCCTAGATTAATGCAGCCCCCCCAAGACTGAAAAGATCCCCCTTCCCACTTTCTCTGCTTCTCGCACTGGGGCAAACTATCTCCTCCACTGGGTGAAGTCAAGGGAGACTCTGCCCAGAGACTGATGATGCTCCAGAAGGGAGGATTCTCATTGGTTCTGGCCCCACCCAAATCAAAAGTCTGAGAAAGTTTCCACCCTCTCGACACACATTCCTCCTGACACACATACACATAAACACACAAAAAAAATAATTTCATGGGTAGGTTCTGCCGTGGAAAGAGTTGCTGCACTTGGATGACAAGCGGGGGAGGGGCAGCCCTGCAACCAGTGAGGAGAAGTTGAGGGGGTCGCTCACAGACACCCCCTCAAATTCAAAGGGAAGCCCCGAAAAACCCTTTGCTAAACCAGGCAGAGGCGCCGCTTCGCTTCAGGGGAGCAAAAGGCGCCTCCTTGAAAGACTGAGGTAAATCTCAAAAAACGCAGACGAAAAAGGCGGGAAAAGGGGAAATGCCCCCTTTCCACCCTCAGCAACCAATCAGAGTGCAGATCCCCTCAGATGGGAGCCTGCCCTCCCTCAGCCACAACAGGGTGTTTGGGATCTTTGTGCGCTTTCCTTCTCCAACCATTAAGTGGGATATTTTCACATTTAAAGGGTTCAAAAGAAAAAGACCCAAAATGTCTTTGCTTTTGTCCATTAGACACAATTGTCAGGCTGGAATGTTTCTTTTTTTAAAATCTTGCACTGGGCTAAAAAGAAGTCAGCATCGTTTTTTCTCTTGTACCTCAGACTTTCTTTTCCCCTCTTTCTGCTTCCCTTAATTTCCTATTTCAATTTTTATTTGTGTTTGGTATAATAAATAACATCTTGAGACTCTAGAAAGAGTGCAGAGAAGAGCAACAAAGATGCAGGCTAAAAGAAATAAAACAACGGTTGCTGGAACTGGGTGTGTCTGGTCTGAGGAAAAGAAGGAGGAGGGAGACATGGGGGCATCTTCCAATATCTCAGGGATTTCCACAAAGATTTCTTTCCTCTCCTCTAAATAAATATAGAAGCGGATCTAATGAAAGAGGCGGAGGTGGAGTTACACTTTATAGATAAGAAATAACCAACCACTCTAGAAACGCCACAGAAGAAAGACAAAAGATCCTTCGAGACATCTGGGCTCCTATAAAAGGGGGAAAAGAAACACAGATGTGGAAGCTTTTGTCTAACAGGGAGCCATGGAGAGGGGCCTTTCTGGCTACTCCCAAGCCCATCATCCCGGCCCACTCCCTTCCCCCTCCCATGCGCTCCTCTTTCCCGCCCTTTCTACCATCCTGGCCCTTTGCCCTGAATCCACCAGGGAGCGCCTCCTGCAAGGGAAGGGAACTCCAGGCACTTCCCCATTGGGCCACTGGAGGGCGAACGTCAAGGCTGCCTTCCCAGAGGAAGTGACATCACGGAGCCTTGCCTGTCTAAGACTCCGTACTAGCTTTCCTCAACACCTGGGACTCCACAGAAGGCGGTGTTGCTGCGGGGGAGTCTGGTGGGGGGGACATCCAGAGTGCCACAGGTGAGGGAGGGGGCTCTTCCCGGGTCCCAGGCTCCCTAGCCTTCTTCTGCTTGCGAAGGGGGGAAGGGGGACCCTGGCGGAGGCCCAGCAGGAGAGGAGAGAAGCCAGGTGAGGAGCAAGAGGCAGGATTCGTACCGGGCTCCCCGAGGGCCTGATCCTGTCTCCAGAGGGGGAGAGAAGCGGGGGGGGGGGCGGCTTCTCCAGCTGCCTCCTTCCCAGCCCTGCTCGGAGGGGGGGCCTGGGCACTGTGCTGGGAGGAGGCGCTTGGGCCTGTGGGCAGGTTGGAGGAAGAGGGTCCAGGGGCTGAATCTCCCTTTCTGATCCTGGGTGTTGGTTTTTCTCTTCTTCCCAGATCCGGAATCTTGGAGCCCTGAGCAGCCTTTCCAAGCCAGGATTTCCTCTGCAGGGGAAGGAAGGCAGGGAGGGAGCGGAAGGACTGGCAGGGATCTGTCCTGCAGCCCCAGAAATGGTCCTATGAAGGAGGAGGCCCCTGGAGGCCCTCCAGAGTCCCTGGAGCCCTTTGGAGTTGCTCTGCCGAAGAGAGGAAGGATGGGGAACGGAAAAGGCCTTGTGGCTCTTCAGCCTTGGAGCTGTGGGGAGAGCTGGACCAGAACCAGGCAGAATGTCCTGCAGGAGGGAACCAGCCTCCCTTCTGAAGTTCCACCCTGGACCTCCATCCAATACCGAGAGACTGAGGGTCCCCGAGAGCTTTGCAGCCAACTCCATGACTTGTGCAGGCGATGGCTGAGACCAGGAAAGCACAGCAAAGCCCAGATGATGGACCTGGTGGTTCTGGAGCATCTCCTTTTCCTTCTGCCTCCAGAGATAGAGGACTGGGTGCGGGAGTGTGGAGCACAGACCAGCTCCCAGGCGGTGGCCCTTGCTGAAGGCTTCCTGCTGAGTCAGGCCGAGGAGCAGAAGGAGCCGCTCCAGTGGCAGGTGGGAGTCTTTAGGGAGCTCGGAAGGGAATAAATAGAGAGAATGCTTGAATGCTTCACCCCTCCTTCCCAAACTTCTCCCACGCTTATAATATGTGGCAATTCACCTGTTCTTGAAGGAGCCTCTGTGGCGCAGTGGTTAGAGTGCAGTACTGCAAGCTACCTCTGCAGCTAGCTTCCTACAGTTTGGCAGTTCAAATCCAACTAGGCTCAAGGTTGACTCAACCTTCCATCCTTCTGAGGTGGGTAAAATGAGGACCCAAATTGTTGGGGGAAATATGCTGACTCTATAAACTGCTTAGAGAAGGCTGTAAAGCACTATATATAAGTCTTATTACTATTGTTCCATTGTTTTCTCATTCATCCACACAGATGGATATTGGGGGCTTTGAGGTGGTGAATACCATAATATAAGGTTGTGAATCCACTTTGTGTCATGTGACATACATTAATTCTGCTTCTTCCTTCCTCCTGTTTGAAGTGCTGCACTATGGAGATCAGAGATGCTGAGGGAAAGAAGAACCCATCAAATCCCCCTCAGGAACTATTTTTCAGGAGAATCCCTTGGAAAGATCCGAGTCAGGACACTTCAGGAGGTAATGGAAGATCCTCCGATTATCCATCTGTCTTCCCTTCACTCTCTCGTCTCTCCTATAGAACAGGGGTCGCCAACCTTTTAGACCTCAGGGACCCCCAAACTCATAATTTTAAATCCCAAGGACCACTAACTGGTTCTGTGGGCATGGTCTAATTTGTGGGTGTGGCTTGGTGGTCATGTGACTGGCTGGGCATGGCTTGTATGTAAATATTATGAATATTGATTTTTTTTATTTAAAAAGAGCAATTTTTACCCAAAATCAGACAAAGCAGGCAGGCAGATTCAGTTGCTCACAGCATCATTTAATGATCTATCTATCTGCCATTGGCTAGCTCAGTCTGTCGTAAAATTTGCTTGCTGTGAGTCTGCACTGAATAATAGAACCTTCAGTCCTAAAGGAGTTTTGGCTGTGCTTAAAAGCAGAGCTGAAGATCTAAAGACTAGCTAGAAGGCAAGAGATCCAACCATTTCCTGCTTCCTAGCTAATCTAAATCTCACACAGCTGATGGTCAGAAAAAGGAAAAATAGCAATTTAGCAGGCAAGTTTGCCCGGTAAGGAGTGAGTGGGCGGGAAGGGTTCCCGCGGGCCATGTGGGTGGCACAGCCTTGTGTTTCTGCACAGCCTGGATTAATTGCTTTGGGGGGGTGCTTTGGGTGTGAGATTTCTCGGTGGCCCACCAAAATTTTCTCATTGCCCACCAGTGGGCCGTGGCCCACTAGTAGGCAACCGCTACTATAAAATATCTCCTCCTATTTTGTTAATTATGCATTTGGAAATTATTCTTTACAGAGAAACAAAGAATGAAGCTTTCTGATCAAACAGCGGTTGAACCTCCAAATCAAGTAAGAAGGGGAAAAGATATTAGATTTCTATTCTCTCCTCAGGAAGTGAAGCGGGTATGCAGAGGGCTCACTCCTTCTATTCCCCCCCATTCTTTGTCTTGGATTGTTTTCACGTTCTTCCACAAATATGGAGAGCAAAATAGCAGGTTCAAGTTTCTGTCAGCAAGCATAGCTTCCTCTGGTTATCTTGTGCTAGGTTCTCCTCCAACTTGGAGTTTACAAGAAGTAATATTTTAAAAAGTCCTTCAAGAAGTAGGAATAAACCTATCACGGTAGCAGGAACTGCTAAAGACCCCCCCTTTCTTTTTCTTTGACTTCTTTCTTTCTTTTTCTTTGGTAATCCTGTCAATCTGGTCTGCAAATTTGAAGAGTTCCCCTTCTATCCTCTTGTCTAAATCAATGATGAAGATGAACAGATTTTGCGAATCCTCCTGTTCTGTTCTTTTTTCCATGTCCAGGAGGGTCTGGTGTCCTTCGAGGAGGTGGCTGTGTATTTCTCTGAGGAGGAATGGTCTCAGCTGGATCTTGACCAGAAAGCGCTACATTCAGAAGTCATGCTTGAAACCCATAGGCACGTGGTTTCTCTGGGTAAGAGTTTCCTAGTCCCCAATCAAGAAGAAAGATCATGGTTTTTTATTTAAAAACCACTGATCAGATATTGTCTCCTGGGAGGGAGAAGGAAAGGATCTAGCCTTCTCGTGCTCGAAGGAAGGAAAGAGTCAACGTCTCTTTGCCAAAATGCTTTCTGTGCCATTTCTTATCTGTATTTTTCCATTTCTGTTTAAACATCTGTGGAGGCTGAAAAGAACGAGGTATGCTTTTATGTATCCTCTGGAGGTCGTGTGAGAGGAGTGTATTGTCATTTGCCCTCTGAAACCTCCCCAGATTGTGTGAGAACAGAACTGAGGCCATGGAAGAGCATTCTCCCAATCCAATTCAAAAACAAAGGCGTCATGCAATGTGACTCAGACATGCTAGAGTACAGGTAATCTCCGAGTTACAACAGATCACTGTGACCATTCCAAGTTATGACCAGCCCCTTTCCAAATATTTGAGACCCAGTCCCCTCTTAGTTTTCAAAGAGCCAGGATCTCGTGCAGGTCTCAGTTCTTAAAAGACACAGGCCTAAAGTACTGCTGTGTTAGATCACACGAGATTAGTAGCCTGAGATGGTGCATTACTGGTCTTGTGTGATCTCATACTAAAGTACTTTAGGCCTCCGTTCTCTGAGAACCGATGCCTGTACCAGATCCAGCCAAAGAGCCCTTGCAAGTCGATGAGACTTTGGGGCAGTGAAATAGCCATTCTTGAAGCATCGCAGTCTTTCCAGTCTCAGTACAAAGAGCGTTTACAAGGCAATGGGAGGCTTCAGCAAGGGATTTATCTCCAAAATCTCATCACTGGGATCGAGGAAAAGGCCAAATGGGCGTCCAGACAGACAGACTCTGTGGAGCAGCTGCTCCAAGATACACAGAGGAAGAAGGAGCTTGTTTCAAAATTGTTTCATTTCTCACAGGTCTCTGCTGAAAGTAACCCACCTCAATAAAACTTAAGTTTTCTTCTAATTCCTCCTTGGATGCTTCCCCTGCTTATTCCTTAACTCAAAACTGACTCTGAGTCAGATTTGCATATCTATAGATAATTGTAAAGAAAAAGATGTTTTCTAGATATTTTCAAAGCTTTCATGACTCATGAATGTAGAAATCATCATGTCTATATCACACTACTGTAGGCATGCAAACATACAACCTAATGGAATTTCAGAGAAATTCAGAAGGAAATTCAGTTGACTTTCTACACTTTGATCTTTTTCCCTAACCTTGTCATCATTTTCATTTCCCTTTTGCTTTGAAGGTAATACTGGGCAGGAGAATCAAGATTCCTGTGAACTGTTCCAAGTGATCAATGCTAAAGATGGAACAGAGAAGTTTGGAATTCGAACAGAATTTGAAAGCCATGAAAAAAAACAGTCAAAGAATTGGAACCAGGAAAGCTCATCTTCTACTGATGCTCCGATGCAAAACAAAGGAGATGATTCTATAAGAAGACACAATGGACAAAATTACAATGGGACATTCATTCTTTCTCTTGGGAATAACTTCCTTACATCTCAAAAAGTGATTGACACAAAAGAGAAGCCTTGTAAATGTTTGGAATGTGGAAAATGTTTTAGAACAAACAGGGAACTTACTATCCATAAAAGGATCCACACAGGGGAGAAGCCGTATAAATGCATGGAGTGTGGAAAGACCTTTGCTCATGGTAGCGGACTTAGAAGCCACAAAAAGCGCCACACAGGAGAGAAACCCTATAAATGCATAGAGTGTGGAAAGACATTTGCTCATAGCAATAGACTTACTATCCATGAAAGGATCCACACAGGGGAGAAACCCTATAAATGCATGGAGTGTGGAAAGACATTTGCTCAAAGAAGTCGTCTTATTATACATAAGATGATCCACACAGGAGAGAAACCGTTTAAATGCATGGAGTGTGGAAAGAGCTTTGCTCATAGCAATACACTTATTATCCATGAAAGGATCCACACAGGGGAGAAACCATATAAATGTATGGACTGTGGAAAGACATTTGCTCAAAGAGGTAATCTTATTTCCCATAAGATGACCCACACAGGGGAAAAGCCATTTAAATGCATGGAGTGTGAAAAGACCTTTGCTCAAAGAAGTCATCTTATTTCCCATAAGATGATCCACACAGGAGAGAAGCCATTTAAATGCATGGAGTGTGGAAAGACATTTGCTCGGAGCAGTGGCCTTAGAAGCCACAAAAATATTCACTCAGGAGAAAAACCATATAAATGCATGAAGTGTGGAAAGACCTTTGCTCAGGACAGTGACCTTAAAAGGCACAAAAAGATCCACACAGAAGTGAAACCATTTAAATGCATGGAATGTGGGAAGACCTTTGCTCAGGACAGTGATCTTAAAAGGCACAAAAAAATCCATACAGGAGAGAAGCCACTTAAATGCATGGAGTGTGGAAAGACCTTTGCTTATAGAAGTAATCTTATTTCCCATAAGATGATCCACACAGGAGAAAAACCATTTAAATGCACGGAATGTGGAAAGACCTTTGCTCGGAGCAGTGGCCTTAGAAGTCACAAAAATATCCACTCAGGAGAGAAACCATATAAATGCATGGAGTGTGGAAAATCCTTTGCCCAAAAAGGTTATCTTATTTCCCATGAAAGGATCCACACAGGGGAGAAGCCGTATAAATGCATGGATTGTGGAAAGATGTTTACTCGTAGCTGTGATCTTAAAAGGCACAAAATGATGCACACAGGAGAGAAACCATTTAAATGCATGGAGTGTGGAAAGACCTTTGCCCAAAGAAGTTATCTTATTTCCCATGAGATTATCCACACAGGAGAGAAGCCATTTAAATGCATGGAGTGTGGAAAGAC
>NW_020769480.1:39100-50982 GCF_900518735.1 Pseudonaja textilis | reverse complement strand
ATCCACACAGGAGAGAAGCCATTTAAATGCATGGAGTGTGGAAAGACCTTTGCTCGGAGCAGTATCCTTAAAAGCCACAAAATGATCCACACAGGAGAAACCATTTAAATGCATGGAATGTGGAAAGAGTTTTGCTCAGAATGGTCATCTTATTCTCATAAAAGGATCCACGCTCGGGAGAATTTATATAGAAATATCAATTCCACTTAGACTTATATACCACTCCTGGGTCCTCATTTTAGTGACCTCAGAAGGATGAAAGACTGAATTAACCATGAGCCAGTCAGGATCAAACTTGGGCAATTAGCCTGTATTTCTGCATTCTTTTTTTTGTAAAGTTTTTTATTTTTGACAACGAACACTGACAGATACAAACATAAAACATCAAAATAAAACCTCCTTTCTATTGTATACAGTGTGTTAGTTGGTACATATCTCTTGTGCATAATATCAACAGTCTTTCTCTTCTAATTTAAATTAAACTTCATATTGTAAATCAACTGCAAATTATACTATTATTAACTCATTAGACTAAAATTAAAAATTCAAATCTTTTACAAGGAAATTTCAACTCAAATTTCAGCTTAATTTGTATTATTCATTTCATTATAACTATTGTCTACCATAATCATGTATAATTACATTATCTTACCTCTATTATTCTATTATAATTGTATTATGTATTTTATTTCCCTATCTTCTTGTCTAGCCATTGATAAAATAAATCCCATATTTTATAATATTGTTTATCTTCGTGCTCTCTAATTTCTAATGTCAGTTTACTCATTTCTGCACATTCTATTATTTTCTTAATCACCTCCTCTTCTATGGGGATTTTCCTACTTTTCCAATTTTTAGGAAATACGATTCTAGCTGCTTTTAAAACATTTATAATCAAGTATGTCAATTCAGGTAAGATACCCAATAAAAATATTTCTGGTTTCAAATCTATATGCTGTTTTGTCATTTTTTCCAGCCATGTATGAATTTTACTCCAGTATCTTTTGGTTTCCACACACATCCACCACATATGGTAATATGATCCAGGTATCTGACGACACTTCCAGCATTGCTCCAATTTATTCTTGTACATTCTTGCTATTCTTGCTGGGGTAGATGCCACCTGTAAAACATCTTATACAAATTCTCCTTGTATGCTGTTGACATCGTCATTTTATAATTTTGAGACCATAAATTTTTGCCATTTTTCTAAGTCTATCCCCAAAATTTTCCCCAAGCAATCACTTCTTCTTCTTCTAATTTATCCTCAAATAAATATCCATATAATTTTTTTAATCACCTTCTCATCAGTACCTGTCAAAACTCTATCTAATTCGGTTACTTTATCATAAAAACCTGTTTTACAATCTTTATCATATCTAGAATGTATTTGCACATATGAATACCAATTCATTGTTATTTCTTGTTCCTGTTCTTGCATAGATTTGAGTTCACCCTTTTCATTCAATTTCACCATATCTGACTGTTCCATTTTATAAACAATTGGATATGCAAATACTTCGATAGTTGACAACCAGACTGTTATTTTCATTTAATGTTGTTTTCTTATTTTCTCCCATGTTGATAATAAAGCATCTCAAATATTATGTCTCCTAAAATAACCATGTGTTTTACTTTCCTTATACCATAAAATAGCATGCCATCCCAATAATAGGTCATGACCTTCTAATGTCATAATCTAGTATTCCTTAAAACTATCCATTCTTTCACCCACATCAATGTTACCGCGTGGTAATATATTTCCCAATTGAGTAAACCAAAACCTCCTCTATTCTAGCATCTTGTAACAGCTTTAATTTAATTCTTGCTTTTTTTCCCTGCCATATATTATTTCAATACTATTTTATTTAGATCTTCAAAGTATTCTTTCCCTAGTTTAATTGAAATCGTCTGAAACAAATATAAAATCCTTGGTAACATATTCATCTTAATTATATTTTCTCTATTAAAGATAGTTGCAAATTTTTCCATTTTGTCAAATCTGTCACAATCTGTCACAATCTGTTGTTTGAGTTTATAATAATTATCCTCTTTAAGTGTTCCACATCTAGCTGATATTTGTATTCCTAAATACAATATTTAACTTTGATTGTGATCTGGATAATCAATCTCTCCGCCAATTCTTTCTTTAGCTTTTCAACCATATTCTTAGTCAAAATCTTAGTTTTATCTTTATTTTCAAACCTGCCACCTGTCCATATTCTTTAATCTTTTCTATCAATTTGAAGTTGAAGCTGTAATTTCACTTCATATTTTATACTGTGCTGAAGTAGGCTTTTTTTTCCTTTTACCCCCCTTCCTGTTATGCTACACCTCTTTTTCCCCTTTCTTTTCTTTTCTCATTTTCTTACTACCTTTATTTTCTATTTTATACCGTGATAATCTTAATAAAAATAATAATAATAAAAAGGAGCCTTTTTGTCAGGAGCACTTCCTTTTCCACAGCAAAAATATCCAAATTCCTGGGAATAAAAAACATATTGATTTTACTTTATATCTGTACTTTTCTACTGGCAAAATTTCTTCCAAAATGTTACTTGATATATATTTTCCTGCTGAAAGAGAAATACCTGGAAATAATGGCAAAGATGTGGAAGTTCTCCCAGGAAAGGAGGAGAAAGTGGAGGAGAAAGGGTCACATTTGATTCCGAGATCTCCATTCTGGGCTGCTTTGCCAGCAAAAGTGGGATCCCGACCCACAGAAAGAAAGAAGGAGATTCCTTCCCAATTGGGGTTGAGGGGCGGGGAATCGGAAGGAGCAGCTTCATCCAGGCATTCCGAGCATGGGAGATGCGTGTTTGAAGGAAAGAAATTGAGTTTTTCTCCTGTGAAGAGAAGCGGCGCCTTTCCCGAGAGAGCCGAGCGGAGGATTACTACGGGGAGGAGCATCTGGGGGAAGGATCTGGCTGGGCTAGGAGGGATCCCTGCAGATCTTCTCCGCCTCTTTCTTGCTTGGTTGAGGGTTCCCTTTGGATTGGGGGTGTCTGTGACCCCCAAGTCTTCCCTGCTATGTGTTAAGTTCGCAGGGTTGGGCTCATAAAGACAAGAGACTTCAGTAACAACAGCTCTTTATTTATTGGCTAGCACCAGCTTAAAAGAATAGCAGCTGCGGCAGCTCTTTATAGAGCTTGCCGGGGCTTTAGCGGCCAATGACATCGCTTTAAGTCTCCCGCGCTTGGTTTTGACCAATCGCAGCAGACTCTTTGCAAGCCAATCACAGCCGCCCTGGTTGTCCAATCAGGTAGCGGTTAAAACGGACCAATGGGAATGTTGGGTTACAAGTCTGTCAATATGGAACATCCCTCCCCTCTTGGTATCGTCCAAGGGGCGGGGTGACATAGTCGCGTAGGAAGGCGGGTCTCCGCACCTACCTACTTGATTTGCTTCATTTAGTCTCTGGTCATCGGCCGGTTTGGACGGGCTCCGCGTTGCTCTCAATTCCCCCGATGGAACCGCCTGGAAGGGTGAGCCGGGCCTATAGCTGCGACTCCCGCCTGGTTCACCCGGGTTGGTTGAGTCGTTCGCTCTGCTGCTCCCGCCTGGATTTTCTGGGCTTGTCGAGCTTGTCCGGCTACTCTTTTCAGGTGAAGTACCCGTCTGCAACGGCTCTGTATATTCAGGTGAGTATGGTTGATTTATTGTTTGGCTTCTGCCTGAGGTTGTTCTGCTTGTGTTGAGTTTTTTTCTTTTTCAATGTTCGAGGTCCCCCCCCCCCGATTTCTTTGTTAAAGTCTGTGCTGGCTAGCCTGGACCGTAGCTGGTCGATATGGCGCTTCCAGCTTCACCCATCGGTGGTTTCTGCATCGACCGGCAGCTGCTGATAGGCTTGTGCCAGGTCGAGCTTTGCAAAGACCCGGCCTCACCCCATTGAGTGCAGGAGGTGCTGGACTACTGGCACGGGGTAGGCCTTTGCTGCAGGGCATGGTTGAGGGTGGCCTTATAGTCTCCACAAATTCTTATGGAGCCATCTGGTTTGATTGGGGTGACTATAGGCGTTTCCCAATGGGCGTGGTCAATTGGCTCCAATACCCCTTGGGTGATGAGCTTATTTAGTTGCTCATCTATTTTAGGCTTGAGTGCAAATGGCACTCGCCGTGGTTTGAGGCGGATAGGGGCAACATCTGGGTTAAGATTGAAGGAGATTGGGGACCCCTTGTACTTGCCTAAGGTGCTGTCAAAGACCTCTTGGGAGTCCCGTGCAAGTGCCGCTTCACAATCTTCTTCGTTTGTGTGGTGAATGCTAGCCATTTCTATCCCTAGCGGCTCGAACCATTGTAGCCCGAGCAAACTGGGGCGGTCATTCTCCACGATGGTGAGTGGCAATATGTTGGTGCGGCTTTTGACTGTGATTTTGAAGTGCCCGATGCCGATAACGGGGATGCAGTTCCCCTGGTAGTCTCTGAGAATCAGCTTTTGGTTGCTTAGTTCCTGTCGGCGTATGCTGGGTATTAGGCGCTTGATGGTGTGCCAGGAGACCATGGAATGGTAGGATCCCGAATCCACCTCCATGGAGCACGGTTGGTTTTCAATGTTTACCATTACACATACTTTTCGGGCGTCTATGGTTGAAGAATGGCCGATGACAACCGTTTGATAGGTCTCTTCTTTCCACGGTGCCTCGTTGAATCGTTTGGTCCGGCCGCCTCAGCTCCATCAACTGTCACTCTGGTGATCCCGATGCTTTGTGGGGGGGGTGCCGTCTCGTCGTCTAGGGCTGCTGCCTTGGCGCCGGGGACTTTGGTTGCATTTATTTCGGCAAACTTTTGCAATGTGCTGGAGCGTCATTGGTCTCTGGGCAGAGTCATTTTGTGACTTCACCTGAAGGAGGAGTGAGAGTTCTGCGGAGAGAGACAAGCAGAGAAAGTGGGAGGGGGGAATTCCTTTAGTCTTGGGGGGAATTCATGACAGGCCCAGAAGGGACCCTCCACCTTCTTTGCTCTCTTCACCATTATCCGCCAGGGATTCCGGCTCCCCCCCTCCTTATTTCTCCTCCATTCAGATCAACAATCGCTCTTCCTGAATCAAAAACTGACCTACTATTTGCGGTGGGTCAGAAAACCCCAGAGCGCGGGGGGGGGGGGGGGGGGGGGGGGGGCAGAACCGGCCCTCCGGAGGCTCCTTTGCCAGGAAAGGAGCCAAAGGCAGAAGCTTTGGGGAGGGGCGTGTGTGTGTGCGCGCGCGCGCGCGTGTGTGTCTCTCCTTCTCACATCCACTGCAGCCCCACTCCACGCCGGATTGGGTAGAGAGGGAAGGCAAAAGGAAGACCACACTCCCCTCCAGGGCTGGCATGAACCCCCCACTTGAGCTGCAGCCACCCCCTCGAAGACTGAAATTATTTCCCCTCTCTCTCCCTTTCTCTGCTTCTCTCTCTACATCGAACTATCTCCTCAGTCGGGTGAAGTCAAGGGAGACCCTGCCCGGAGACCGATGACGCTGAAGAAGGGAGGATTCTCATTGGCTTTTCGCTTTTCTGGCCACTCCCAAGTCCGAAGTTCGAACAAAACTCCCCCCCCCCCCCCATCATCCAGACCCTCCGATCCCGCCTCTGGGGCCGGGACTCTCCGCGTCTTCCTCCCCTCTCTTTGGGGGCGCTTGTGGGGCGGCATCCATGGGCTCTGCTGGGCTCCCACTGATGCTGCTGGTGGGGGCGCTGGGCCGGATCCCCGCAAGCGAAGGGGGGAAGGAGATCCCCGGTACGGAGGGGGCTGGGCGGGGGGAATGGGAGGGGCCGTCAGTGCTCCTGGGGGAAGATCTCCTTCACCGAGGGCTCCAACTGGCACAATTCTTGGATGGATTAATTGTGGGGGGGATCTGGATGAGCCCCCCACCCCACCCCAAGAGGGTCCTTAAAAGATCCACTCCATCTGAGAGTAACTTCGCTAACAATGTTTCTCTCTTTTCAGGGATTGTTTTTAATAGCTGTTATTTCTATAGTGCTGAAGAACATTCAAATTGTTATTTGTAATTTAAAGGAGGGATCTAATCTGGTTGCCACCCACACAAAGGACATTTTAGATGTGGATTATTGTTTGTCTGTTTTTCATAAAAAGTCCATTTGCATCTGGGAACATTAAAGGTCTTTGTGGAATAGCTTAAAAAAGGCAGTGGCTTTACAAAGTGAAAATCGTGACTATTTGTTCAAACAAATTCAGGATGAAAAAAAATATTTCAGCAAGAAAATGGATGGAGCATTTTTAAATAAGTGGAAATTGAAAACTTTCAATTTGGCATTTTATTGTAAACAGACAATCGGATGACATGAATCATTTTTATGGCCCAACCCAAAATTCACCTAATTTTAGAAAAAATCTATTGATAACATTTTGGGGTTCCAACTTGATCAGATGGGAGTTGCTGGAGAGAGATTTTAATTCACTTCTAGCTCCACTAGGGAATCGGAAGATGATTTTTCTTTTCTTTTTAAAGACACACACACACACACACACACACACACACACACACACACACACACGACAAAAACATTCTCTTTCTGTCCATCCAGGAATTGATGGAGCCCTGGTGCCTGAAGTCCTAAGCCCGGTACAAGTCCTCTGCAGCTGGCACACCTATCCGCACTTTTGCTGAAGCAGGAGATCCTATACCATTTCAGGATCTACTGATATCCCTACAGGATCTCTTTCATAAAAGTGACTATCCAGTATCTTCTTAATAATGTCCACTGATGAAGCAACCACAATGTCCGAAGGAAAGCTGTTCCACTGCTTAATTGTCTTCATTTTAAGGAAGATTCTCCTTAAAGATTAAAGGTTGCTTCTCTCCTTGATTATTTTACATGCATTGTGCCTTCTTCTGCCCTCTGGTGCTTTGGAAAATAAATTGCCCCCCTCCTTTTTGTGGCAGCCTCTCAAGTATTAGAATACTGCTATTATGTCACACCTAATCCTTTTCTGTAGAGTAGCCACCCCCAAATCCTGCAACCATTCTTCGTATGTTTTAATCTTCAGGCCTTTAATCATTTAGCTGCTCTTCTTTGCACTTTCACCAAAGTCTAAAAATCTTTTTTTGTTTTTTTCATTTTGTTGGATTCAACCTTGACTCATTTGGATCAGAAAGGCACAATAGGCATACACATACAAATCTAGAGATATGGTGGGTCACCGGTTAGAACGCAGTACTACAGCCAGGAGTTTGATCCTGACTGGCTCATGATTGGGGCAGTCTTTAATCCTAATGAGGTCACTAAAATGAGGACCGAGAAGTGGTATATAAGTCTAAGTGGAATTACTATTTCTATATAGTTTCTGCTGAGCATGGATCCTTGTATAAGAAATAAGATGACCATTCTGAGCAAAACTCTTTCCACATTCCATGCATTTGAATAGCTCCTCCCCTTTGTGGCTTCTTTTATGGAAAATAAGAGTGGATCTGTTTGTGGCTTCTAAGGCCACTGCTCTGAGCAAAGGTCTTTCCACACTCCATGCATTTAAAAGGTTTCTCTCCTGTGTGGATCTTTTTGTGCTTTTTAAGAACACTGTCGTAAGCAAAGGTCTTTCCACACTCCATGCATTTAAATGGTTTCTCTCCTGTGTGGATCTTTTTGTGCTTTTTAAGAACACTGTCGTAAGCAAAGGTCTTTCCACACTCCATGCATTTAAAGGGTTTTTCTCCTGTGTGGATCATTCTGTGGCTTCTAAGTCCAGTGCGATCAGTAAATGTCTTTCCACACTCCATGCATTTATATGGCTTCTCCCCTGTGTGGATCATCTTATGGTAAATAAGTGTAGAGCTATGAGTAAATGTCTTCCCACACTCCATGCATTTAAATGGTTTCTCTCCTGTGTGGATCTTTTTGTGCCTTTCAAGATCACTGTTCCGAGCAAAGGTCTTTCCACACTGCATGCATTTATATGGCTTCTCCCCTGTGTGGATCCTTTTATGCACAGTAAGTGTATTGCTATGAGCAAAGGTTTTTCCACACACTAGGCATTCATATGGTTTCTCCCCTGTGTGGATCCTTTTATGGACAGAAAGGTGCCCGTTTGTTCTAAAACATTTTCCACATTCCAAACATTTATAAGGTTTCTCTTTTGTTTCAATCACTTTTTGGGATGTAAGGATGTTACTCCCAAGAGAAAGAATGAATGTCCCATTGTAATTTTGTCCATTGTGTCTTCTTATAGCATCTTCTCCTTTGTTTTGGGTTAAATAGTGTTCATTTACTTGTACTTTAGCTTTGATTAGCTTCACACTTTTTCCAGTATATTTTTTCCCTATTTTCTCTTCTTGGGCAAGAAAGTCTTGCACTGAAGCATTACTGGAAGGTGAACTTTTCTGGTTGCAATTCTTTGACTGGTTTCTCTCATGGCTTTCAAATTCCATTCGCATTCCAAACTTCTCTGTTGCATCTTTAACATTGATCACTTGGAACAGTTCACAGGAATCTTGATTCTCCTGCCCATTATTACCTTCAAAGCAAAACAGAAATGAAAATGATGACAAAGTTAGAGAAAAGGATCAAAGTGTAGAAGTCAAGTGAATTTCCTTCTGAATTTCTATGAAATTCCATTAGGTTGTATGTTTGTATGTCTACAGTGCTGTGATATAGACATGATGATTTCTATATTGATGAGTCATAAAAGCTTTGAAAATATCTAGAAAATATCTCTTTCCTTACAGTTATCTCTATATATGCAAATCTCACTCAGTTTTGAGTCAAAGAGTAATCAGGAGAAACATCCAAGGAGAATTAGGAGAAAACTTAAGATTTATTGGGGTGGCTTAATTTCAGCAGAGACTTGTGAGAAATGAAGCAATTTTGAAACAAGCTCCTTCTTTCCAGGTGTAACTTGGAGCAGCTGCTCTACAGCATCTGGGGGTCGGGCGGGAAAAGGCATCAGCCTTTTCTCCATCCCAGCAGTGAGATTTTGGAGATAAATCCCTTGCTTAAAGCCTCCCATTGACTTGTTAAACATTCTTCATGCTGAGCCTGGAAAGGTTGGGATGCTTCAAGAATGGCTTCAAGAATCACTGCCCCAAAGTCCCATCAGCTTGCAAGGGCTCCTTGGCTGGATCTGGTACAGGCATCTGTACACAGAGAACGGAGGCCTGAAGTCCTTTAGTATGAGATCACAGAAGACCAGTAGTGCAAGATCTCAGGCTACTAATCTTACTTGATCTTGCACTGCAGTACTTTAGGCCTGTGTTCTTTTAAGAACTGAGGACTGCATGAGATCCAGAACAAAAGTCTTTGAAAATGAAAAGAGGACTGCATCTGAAGTATTTGGGGGAGGGCTGGTTGTAGCTTGGAATGGTCGCTAAGTAAACTTCTGTAACTTGGGGATTACCTGTACCCTAGTATGCTCTGAGACACACTGCATGAGGCCCTTTTTTAAAAAATTACATTGGGTGAATGCTCTTCCATGGGCTGTGTGTGAAAGTTCTGTTCTCACACAATTTGGGGAGTTTTCAGAGGACAAATGACAACACACACCCTTCACACGACCTCCAGAGGACACATAAAAACACACCTCATTCTTTTCAACCTCCACAGATAAATTCAAATAGAAATGGAAAATTACAGATAAGAAATAACACAGAAAGCATTTCAGCAAAGAAACATTGACTCTTTCCTTCCTTGGAGCATCAGAAGGCCAGATCTTTTCCTTCTCCCTCCCAAGAAACAATATCCAATTAGTGTTTTTTAATAAAAAAGCTAACTATAATCTGTCTTCTTGAACTCTCTGATTACGGACCAGAAAACTCTTACCCAGAGAGACCACGTTCCTATGGTTTTCAAGCATGACTTCCGAATGCAGCGCTTTCTGGTCAGGATTCAGTTGAGACCATTCCTCCTCAGAGAAATACACAGCTACCTCCTCGAAGGACACAAGACCCTCCTGGACATGGAAAAAAGAAGAGAACAGGAGGATTTGAGAGATCTGTTCATCTTCATCATTAATTTAGATGATAGAGGGGAACCCATCAAATTTGCAGAGAAGACCAGATTGACAGGAATACCAACACTCCAGGAAGATAACCTCCAGATATAAAAGGATTGACACATTGGATCCCATCTAACAAAATGAAATGAACAATCAGAAATGTAGGGTTCTACATTTAGGAAAGAAAAACCAAATATACTGGCAAAGATGATACCTGTCTCAAGAGTAGTAAGTGCAACAGGGATCTTGGAGTCCTAGTGGACAACCGCTTAAACATGAGTCACCACTATGCTTCAGTTGCCCCCCCCCAAAAAAAAACCTTCAATAGAACCATAGGCTGCATTAAGAGGGATAGAATCAAGATGATATAAAGTGTTAGTACCACTTTATAATGCCTTGGTAAGACCACACTTGGAATATTGCATGCAGTTTTGGTTGCCAGATGTAAAAAAGGTCTTGGGACTCTAGAAAGAGTGTAGAGAAGAGCAACAACAATTATTAGTGGACTGGAAGTTAAAACATATAAACAACGATTGCTGGAATTTGGCATGTCTAGTTTCATGAAAAGAAGGACTAGGGGAGACATGATAGTTGTGTTCCAAGAAGCAATGGATGGAATTCAAGGAGAGAATTCAAGGAGAGAACCAACCTACAAATAGAGAAATTTCCTGACAGTGAGAACAATTAATTAGTGGAATGACTTCCCTCCAGAAATTGTGGTTGCTCCAACACTGGAGGTGTTTATGAAGAAATTGGATAGCCATTTATCTGAAATGTTATAGGGCTTTCTGTCTGAGCAGGGGGTTGGACTAGAACACCTCCAAGATCCCTATCAACTTTGTTATTCTATTCTATTGTTCCCAAATTCCCAAAGCAGAGATATGTTAAATGGCTGTGGGTTATACAAGTCCTATTCTTAGGTGAGAAAATGGGCAAATCTGAAAACTGCTTTTACTGAAGAAATATTTGGGGAATTTTTAACAAGTTCATTGATTCTGAAAAATCTTCAGTGCCTTTCAGTAAAGTAACCCCACTTCTGGATCAACCGATCTATCGCTCTGTCTATCATTGATTGATCTACTAGTCTGAGCCATTGGCTGAAAGGAAGAAAGCAAAGAGGAAAAAATTCCCTGGGAAAATCATTTCTCAGCCTTTGCAAAACAGGAATGTTTCATCTCCTAATCGAGGTGCAAAGCAGAGGATTGGAAATTATTTTCCAGCCCAAAGTACCATGACTACATGCTCAACATGGTCACTCTCTTTGGATTTTAATAATATGCTTTATTTTTTAATATGATTTGCTGATTTTTGAACTACAGGTTATAAATAAGTCAAAGAATTACCAAAAAAAGGGGGGGGGTCTCTCTAGCAGTTCCTGCCACTATGATATGTTTATTTCTTGAAGGACCTTTAAAAATTGCTTCTTGTAAACTCCAAGTTGGAGGAGAACCTAGCAGAACAAGATAACCAGAGGAAGCTATGCTGGCTGACAGCAACTTGAACCTGCTATTCTGCTTTCCATCTTGTGAAAGAACAGAAAAATAATCCAAGCCAAAGAAAGAGGGGAAATAGAAAGAGAGAGACCACTTCACTTCCTGAAGGGAGAATAGAAATCTAATAAACTTTTCCTTTTCTTACTTGATTTGGAGGTTCAACTGCTGTTTGATCTCCATCATAAAAATCAGAAAGCTTCATTCTTTGTTTCTCTGTAAGGAATAAATAAATTTCCAAATGCATAATTAACAAAATAGAAGGAGGTATTCTATAGGAAAGAAGAGAGAGCGAAGGGAAGACAGATGGGGAATCGGAGGATCTTCCATTACCTCCTGAGGTGTCCTGACTTTGATCTTCCCAAGGGATCCTCCTGAAAAATAGCTCCTGAGAGGGATTTGATGGGTTCTTCTTTCCCTCAGGATCTCTGATCTCCACAGTGCAGCACTTCAAATAGGAGGAAGGAAG
>NW_020769480.1:17254-38700 GCF_900518735.1 Pseudonaja textilis | reverse complement strand
TATATATATTGATTTGTCTGTTTTAAATGTATGTCAAATAATTTTTCTTTCTAGAATAAATAAAGAAGTAAGTAAGTAAGTCACAAGACATAAAGTGGATTCTCGTATTTGGAACACAACCTCAAAGCCTCCAATATCCATCTGTGTGGCTGAGTGAGAAAATAGTGGAACAATGTCCTACAAGAATTGGAGGATTGCCACATATTATGAACAGGAGAAGTTTGGGAAGGAGGGGTGAAGAGTTCAAGCACTCTATTTATTCCCTTCCAAACTCCCTAAAATCTCCCACCTGCCACTGGAGAGGCTCCTTCTGCTCCTCCGCCTGGCTCAGGAGGAAGCCTTCCGCCAGGGCCACTGCCTGGGAGCTGCTCTCTGCTCCACATTCCCGCACCCAGTCCTCCATCTCTGGGGGCAGGAGAGCCAGGAGCCGCTCCAGAACCACCAGGTCCAGCATCTGGGCTTTGCTGTGCTTTCCTGGGCTCAGCCATCGCCTGCACAAGTCATGGAGTCGGCTGCAAAGTCCTCGGGGACCTTCAGCCTCCTGGTATCGGATGAAGGACCAGGGCAGAACTTCTGAAGGGAGGATGGTTCCCTCCTGCAGGACCTTCTGCCTGGTTCTGGTCCAGCTCTCCCCACAGCTGCCAGGCTGAAGAACCGCAGGGCCTTTTCCGCTCCCCTCCTTGGCCAAATGGGGTGTCCGCATCCTTCCTCTCTCCGGCACAGAAGCTCCAAAGGGCTCCAGGGACTCTGGAGGTCTCCAGGGGCCTCTTCCTTCACAGGACCATTTCTGGGGCCGCAGGACAGATCCCTGCTGGTCCTTCCGCTCCCTTCCTTCCTTCCTTCTTTCCTTCCCCTGCAGAGGAAATCCTGTCTTGCAAAGGCTGCCAAGGGCTCCGAGGTTCTGGATCTGGGAGGAAGAGAAACACTGACGCCCAGGATCAGAAAGGGGGATTCAGTCCCTGGACCCCCCTCCCCCAACCTGCCCACAGCCCCAAGCGGCTCTTCCCAGTGCAGGGCCCATCCCATCCCCCCGCAGGGCCGGCGAGGAGGCCGCCGGGGGGGCGGCCCCCCCCCCCCCCCCCCGCTTCTCTCCCCCTCCGCAGACAGGATGTGGCTCCCAGGAGCCCGGTGCGAATCCTGCTGCCTCCTCTTCCTCGCCAGGCTTCTCTTCTCTCCTGCTGAGCCTCCACCAGGCCTGCCCTTCCACCCTTCGCATGGAGAGGGCGGCTGGCGCGCATGGGACTTTGGAAGAGCCCCCCACCACCCCCCACCGCTCACCCGGGACACGTCTGGATGCTCTCTAGCCAGACCCTCCTGCAGCCACTCCGCCTCCTGTGGCGGACCAGGGTTTGAAGAGAGCGATTGCGGCGTCCTAGAGAGGCAAGGCTCAGTGATGTCACTTCCTCTGGAATGCCAGCCATGACGTTCGCCTCCAGTGGCCCAAGAGGGAAGCACCTGTTCCCTTCCCTTGGCCGAGGTTGCCCTCTGGTGGAATTTGGGCGGGAAAGAGGAACGCATCTCAACATCTTTTTTATAGTGTGGTGACCATAACTGGATGCAAAACTCTAGGTGTGGTCTGACTAAGGCTTTATAGAGTGGCATTAGGACCTCACTATTGCGTGGTCACTCTCCCCCAAAGTTCCTGTAACTTCAACCCCATCTATCATTTCATCTCCATTCGTGAGAATTCAATCCAGCATGGTTGACCCTCTAGTTCCCTTCTCTGCTTTGGGGGAGACAAAATTTGTCTGCTAGGAATGTCAGGAATCTGTTTCATCTTCAATTAGCTGCACAGCTTGTCTTCCAGTTGATGTTACTGTGTTACTCACATAAGGCTGGGCCTCATTTTTTTTGACCCCCCCAAAACGGCTAGGCAGTCTTTTCGGGGGGTGACTTAATTCCCCCCCTTGCATCCTTGGGTAGGCGGGCGGCGACAGCTTGGATGTTCGGGAGACCTTCCGCCACCGTTGCTTTCCCTTCTCCCTTGCTACTGCGGTGTTAGAGCAACGCCACAGCATTTGGCGCAGCCACATATGGCCAGTCAGGGCTCCTCCCTGCAACCGGAGCCCCAAGGAGACACTTGGCTTCAGGAGCTCCTGTCGCACAATAGTAATGGGGACTTTACCGTGTTTCTCCAACAATACGGCCTCCACCAATAGGAAGCCCCAGCATGATTTATTGGCATAAAATAAAATTAAGCCCCTCCCCCCAAATTAAGACCTATATTAAAACATGAGAAATGGGGGGGAATGGTGGGGGGGGAGGGGTGGCTTGCCGTTAGGAAGTACTTTGTTGCATGCCCAGAAATGATGCTGCCTGCATTGGTAGGGCACTTCATATCGGGAGACCTTCCACCACCGTTGCTTTCCCTTCTCCTTTGCTGCCGCGGCGTTAGAACAATGCCACAGCGTTTGGCACAGCCACATGTGGCCAGTCAGGGCTCCTCCCTGCAACTGGAGCCCTGAGGAGACACTTGGCTTCCAGCACTCCTGTCGACGCCTTCTCTTTGCCTTCGAAGGTAAAGCGAATTATTTTAAAAACCTCCGCTCATCACACCAGGGCTGCACCGGAGTAGTGCAGACTGGGCAGAGCCGGGAAAGCGAGTCGCGGGTGATTCCTGGCTCTGCCCAGCCCACACGGCTTGGCGCGGCCCTGGCGGGATGAGTGGAGGGCCTGGCGGGGAGGCGCTCACTGCCTTGGTGAGAGCTCTGCTGCCGGAAGGAGGGCCCGCCTGCCTGGCACAGCTGACAGGCGGGCCCTCCTTCCCGTGCAGGCTGGGCAGAGCCAGGAATCACCCGTGGCTCGCTTTCCTGGCTCTGCCCAGCCTGCATGGCTCCGGCACGGCCCTGGTGGGGTGAGCAGAGGTTTTTAAAATAATTCGCTTTACCTTCGAAGGCAAAGGGAAGGCGGCGACAGGAGTGCCTGAAGCCAAGTGTCTCCTCAGGGCTCCAGTTGCAGGGAGGAGCCCTGACTGGCCGCATGTGGCTGCACCAAACGCCATGGCAGCAAAGGAGAAGGGAAAGCAACGGTGGTGGAAGGTCTCCTGATATGAAGTGCCCTACCAATGCAGGCAGCACCATATCCGGGCATGCAACAAAGTACTTCCTACCGGCAAGCCCTCCCCACCATTTCCCCCATTTCGCATGTTTTAATTTAGGCTGTAATTTGGGGGGAGGGGCTTAATTTTATTTTATGCCAATAAATCATGCTGGGGCTTCCTATTCGTGGAGGCCGTATTGTTGGAGAAACACGGTAAAATCCCCCATTACTATTGTGCTAGGCTTCTTATATACCTCAGTTAACCAACTAGCAAAAAGTCCATCTATTTCGTTTGTTTGGTAGGTTGGCCTGTAGCATATACCTCTGGTGCCATGTCATTCTTTGTTCCTTTTATATTGCTTTCAAGGAGATGTTCATCCTTGTTTGAAGCTGTATATTCCACTCATGGGCTTTATCCCACCAATGGCAGTAATGTTACACTTGCTCTCGTGTATTAGGGCAGTGGTGGCTAACCTTTTTGGGCTCCTGTGCCAAAAATTGTGTGCGCACTTGCACGCTCATGTGCTAGCACCCAGAAGGCAATGAGCCCTCCCTGCTACCCCCTACAAATGCATACGCAACCCCCACCCACCTACGCACTCCCCCCCACCCCCTTACTTGCAGTGTGCCTCACAGCTGATTTTTGGCCAGTTTGAGGCCTTTTTCGGCTTCCCAGAAGCTTCAGGAAGGCTTCTGCAGGCTTTTCAGGTCAAAAACTAGGCCCATTTAGTCACTTCCGGTATTTCCAGAAAAACAGCAAGTGACAAAACGGGCCTAGTTTTGGGCCTGAAAAACCTGGAAAGCCTTCCTCAAACCTCTGCGAGGCTGAAAAAGGCCTCAAACTGGCCAAAAATTAGCTGTGAGGCGTGTGCACGTGCAATGAGATAAGTTTGTCTGTAGCTTCCATGCTGGGACAAATGGCTCTCCATGCCACCTGCGGCACGCATGCCATAGGTTCGCCATCATGGAGCTAGACTATCCTGGGGTCATCAGCTCACCAACATCTGACAAGAAAAGTCAATGGGGGAAGCTGGATTCACTTAAAAAACACATTTCACTCAATAACTGCAGTGACTTGCTTAACAACCGTGGCAAAAAAAATTGTAAAATTGGGCACATTTAAAAACTGCCTTGCTTAGCAATGGAAATTTGTATTCTAACTGTGGTCATAAATTGAGGATTACTTGAATTCTGTATGTTAGTGTCAAAACATCTGAGTCTGTGAATACCATAAACTCAAAGCATAAACTAAATCACTATTTTTTTTTGGGGGGGGGGGGGTTGCAACGGTGTGTTAACACATTAACATGGCAAAAGCCCATTGAAAGCCAATTCATCTTATATAAACTGCCTACCCCTATTGTTAGAAATCTTCCCCCAGCAAATTCATTCTCTCTTGTGGGTATAGGATTCAGGTTTTGGAAAAATCAGGTCTAAGGCAGCCAGGATTCGTAACTCAGATAAAAAATTTTTTTAGTTCATACCAAGAAGACAACGTATGCATAAAAAGAACCAGGTACAGCTAGTCTAGGGAGTCCCACTAGAGTGGATATTTGCATGGGAAGTAAGCTGCCTGCTTCACTGAAGTTCTCCCTGAAGTCTACACATTTATAAGGGTTTTTCTCCTGTCTGAATATTCTATGTGAAGCAAGGGTGCTGCTCTTGCCAGATGTCCGTTCATTCATACGGCTTCTTCCCCCGTGTGGATCCTTTTATGGGAAGTGAGTTCATTGCTCCTCTTGAAGGTATTCCCACATTCTCTGCATTGGTAGGGTTTCTCTCCTGTATGGATGGTTTTATGGGAAATGAGGTGGCTGCTTTGACGGAAGCTTTTCCCGCACTCTGCACATTTAAACGGCTTTTCCCCTGTGTGGATTCTCTTATGGCAGGTAAGCTGGCTGTTCCATCTGAAGTTCTTTCCACATTTCATACATTTATATGGTCTCTTGCCTAAGTGAATCGTTTTATGGGAAGTAAGTTCACTACTTTCCCCGAAACTTTCCCCACTCTCTACGCATTGATATGGATTCTCACCAGAGTGAATCCTTTTGTGGGAAGTAAGCTGAGTACTCCAAGAGAAGCATTTTCCACACTCTGTACATATGTATGGTCTCTCCCTCGGGTGGATATTCCTATGGGACGTGAGCTCAGTGCTGCTCCTGAAGGCCTTTCCACATTCCAGGCATTTGTGTAATTCTTCTAGTGCGTGGATCCGTTTATGGGAAGAAAGCTCACGGCTGCCTCTAAAGCTCTTCCCACACTCTATGCATTTGTATGGCTTCTCTCCCGTGTGGATCGTTTTATGGGAAGCGAGCTGATAGCTCCAGAAGAAGTTCTTCCCACACTCCATACATTTGTATGGTTTTTCTCCCGAGTGGAGTCTTTTATGGTAAGCAAGCTGGCTGTTTCTCCTGAAGGTCCTCCCACATTCTGTGCATTTATAAGGTTTTTCTCCTGTGTGGACCCTCCTGTGGGAGGTCAGCTCACTGCTTCCTCTGAAACCCCTCCCACACTCCACGCATTTATAAGGCCTCTCCCCGGTGTGGATCCTCCTGTGGGAAGTCAGTTCGCTGCTCCTCCTGAAGCTCTTCCCACACTCCGGGCATTGATAGGGTTTCTCTCCTGTGTGGATCATTTTGTGGGAAGTAAGCTGATAGCTCCAGAGGAAGTTCTTTCCACACTCCATGCATTTGTACGGTTTTTCTCCCGCATGGAGTCTTTTATGGTAAGCCAGCTGACTATTCCTCCTAAAGTTCCTCCCACACTCGGAACACTTAAAAAGTTTTTCCCCTGTGTGGATCCTTTTATGGTAAGTCAGGTCATTGTTCCAGCTGAAACTCTTCCCACACTCCAGGCACTTATAGGGTTTCTCCCCTGTGTGGATCCTCCTGTGGGAAGTAACCTGGCTGCTGCTCCTGAAGTTCTTCCCGCACTCTCTGCATTTGTAGGGTTTCTCCCCCATGTTGATTCTATCACGTAACGAAAGAATGAAGGTCCAGCTGTAACTTTTTTCATCTTCCCTGTTCTGATGAGCTTCTTCTTTAGTGTGGGTTCGATCATGTTCATTTAAATCTGATTTTTCTCTGAATGTTTTCGCACTTTTCCCAAAACACCTTGTCCTTTTTCCTTTGGAAAGGTGCAGGGCTGCTCTGTCTTGAATTTCATCACATTGAAGAGCAGAAAACTTTCTGCTTCCATCCTTTGACCGGTTTCTCTCATGACTTTTTAGTTCCGTTTGGTTTCTTCCTTCTTTGCGTCTGAGAGCTTCTAGTATTTGCCTACAGCACACGTTCTCTTGCCCAACAGTATCTTCAGAGAGAAAGAAAAAAAGTGTGGGTTTAAACTAACAGAAAGGGGATAAAATCACCAAGAACATGTGACATAATTGAGAATCCCAATTCTGCAAATCCCAAAAACCTCAGTAATATTTTTATAGGCTATTCTGACCTACGTAAAACAATCTGACTTAAAGCTTATTAAATTTAGAGACCTGGTGCAGGTTCCTATCAATTTTATTGATATAAATTTGCACGGGATGGAAATTTAAATTTCACAGGCTGTAGAAACAATTTTAAAAGCCATTTATCTAAAACAATTCCGCACATTGGGTTAGTATATTTGCCTCTTGCTATCAATGATTTTTTCTTTATTCTGCACTAGATATCTTTTCCCACACATTCTCTTCTTGTTTCAGATGAGAAAAAATCTGAAATCTTCACTCAATGTATGTTTCCAGGGCAAACAAAGTACTGTTCAATATGTGGTGTCAACCTGGGTTTTACTTTCATTACAAAAAACACTTTCCCAGGAAAACTAAAACTCTCAGCTCAGCCATAAAACACCAAGAAGGCCAAGTAATGTTTTTATCAATCAAGAAAAGATCCTGAGAAGCAGGTAGAGCTCTGCACAGCAGAAGATAGTAACCCCCTAGGACCGGGGTAAGGAAACTTGGTTTTAATCACTTATGGACTTCAACTCCCAGAATTCCTGAGTGAGCCATAAAAGATTCCTCATTCCTGGACTACCAGTTTTTCAGTTGTGGGGAAAATCCAATTTTTTACTTGAATGGGACTGTTTATATACAAATGTAGGACATGTTGTGCTACAAAAAAGTATTTCTTTGATCTATTAAAAAACTATGTCCAGCCCCATAACCTCATAGTTATGCCTGACTTCACTAGGCATATGATTTGCTGTATCCAGTTTGCTCTGTCCAATCACAAGGATCAGTTTTGATTAGTCAACAAAGGGAGGCTGCAATCCCTCCCCTTTAGAAGCCCACCTCTGCCTCCAGCACTGTCCCTCAATCACTGTATGCTTCAGCGTAAGGTGTTTTGGAACCAGTAAAGGAGATTTTTTGTATTTTCTCCTTCTCCCAGATATAAGGTGTGGTTCAGTGGTGGGATTCAAATTTTTTTACTACCGGTTCTGTGGGCATGGCTTGGTGGGCATGGCAGGGGAAGGTTACTGTAAAATCCCATTCCCTCCCCACCCCACTAACCTGCTTTCCAGCTCCATTCGCCTGTGCAGGGCAACAAAAGAAGATCCAACCAATCAGGTGGGACTCGGGAGGCAGAGAATAGGTGGGGAAGGGGCCAGTCAGAGGTGAGATTGGCCGGTTCTTCAAACTACTCAAAATTTCCGCTACCGGTTCTCCAGAACTGGTCAGAACCTGTTGAATACCACCTCTGGTGTGGTTGGCTTTAGGCCAGAGAGCTGGTTCCACAAAATGCCTTTTCTACCTGCCTGTGCCCTTACCCAGGGAGGCCACATTCCTCAGGTTCTCCCTCATGACTTCCCCGTGGAGGGCTTTTTGGTGGGGATTCAGCTGAGTCCACTCTTCCTTGGAGAAACACACAGCCACCTCCTCAAAGGATACAAGACCCTGGAAAAGGAAGGGGAAAAAAAATTTTCTCCATTAGTAATCCAGGAAGGTTTTGCATCTCATACCCTTTGTTCAACAAATTCCCCAAGCAAAGATTGGGTATGGATTATTGTCTAAGAGAAAAGAATATATGTAGCTCAGTGCTGAGCCGAGCCGTTTGCTAGCAGTCATTTCATTACCTGGCTAGACAACATTATCAACACAAGTGAGTGAGGTTTTCTATCTGTTTTTATACAGTTGCTTGCCTGGCCAGTGTTGGATGGTGGAGGGGGATGGTTTCCTCTTGACAGCTCCTGAATTACAGTATTGTTTTCTGATTGTTTGTCTGGTATGATTTATTAACCCAAATTATAAATATTTACTATTAAGGCGACTGGGCAGTTTACAGATAAGAAACTATGCAATCCATACAAAAAAGACAAGATCAAAGAGTTAAAAAGAGGGAGGGAACATCCTTTAGCCACCAACCACCCCCAGGGTTGGATCCCTGTGCCAGTTGATAAGAGCAAGCATGACTTGAAAGGGATCTCCTAGTTAATTCTGCCACATTCCATTTCAGGCTGCTTAAAGAGCAATAATGCTGTTGAGTCCCGGGGAAAAGGGGACCCCAAGTGATCCCCTAAATGTTTCTCTCCTACCTGAACTGGAGGTTCAGCCATTCTTTCAGTTCCACCAGGAAAAGGTGACGATCCTAGAAACAGCAAGGGCATAATTTGATTTCCTGCATGGGACTTTCACTGAGCTAAAGCAGAATTTCAAATATTACGTGAAGAACTAAAGACCATATCAGAGCATTGAGACATTTCTTGAGAATGTCAGGTTCCTTTGAAAGACTCCCTTTACCTCCTGAGATGTCCCAACCTGGATCTTCTTGGGGGATCTCCCTGAAAGGCAGCCCTTGAGAGGCATCTGACAGATCCTTGCTCCTTTTAGGATGCCTCGGGATGGCTTCCAGAAAGGGCTGCTGCATCTGACATACCTAGAGATGGAAAAGAGAAGTGAAGGTTTAGATAAAACCTCTCAAATTTGCTGATGCAGATAGAACAATGGAGCAAGTGCCCCAAATACATATTCTGGTGGGAAAGTGGAGAAAATGCTCAATTCAAAGATATTCTCGATTAATGCATAGCTTCAGAGAGGGTGTTCTCTCACCTGCAGCTCTTCCTGCTGGTGCTTCTCCGCCTGGCTCAACAGGAAGCCTTCGGCCAGGGCCACTGCCTGGGCGCTGGTCTCCGCTCCACACTCCCGCACCCAGCTGGACATCTCTGCAGGAAGCACGGCCAGCAGCTGCTCCAGGATCACCAGGTCCAGCATCTGTGCCTTGGTCTTCTTCTCTGGCTGCAGCCAATCCTGGCAGAGCTGATAGAGGCGGCTGCACATCTCCCGCGGGCTCCTGCCCCAAATGTCCAACGGCAAGAGGCCAACCTTCTCCCTGGTGGTTTCCCGCAAGGCGTCCCGCAGCTCCTCCACCTTCTCCCAGAGGGCTTCCTTCAGGGAGGAGTTCTGCAGGGCGCTCCTCAGGGAGTCCACCTGGGCCAGCAGCTCCTCCGCCTGCATCAGCGTGTCTGACCAGAAAGCCAGCGCCTGCGTCTCCAGGGCCGCCGCTTTCTCCCACAGGACATGTGCCTCCTTCACAGGCGCCTCCTGGGCAGCTCTTTGCAGGGCTGCCTCCCCCTGCCCCAGGGGCACCTGCCGGAGGGTCCGGCGAAAGGCTTCGGCTTCTCTCCGGGCCGCCTCAGCCTCCTCCAGGCGGCCTGCCCACAAGCCCTTCTCCAGGCAGGCCACCTCCCAGCAGTCCGTCTTCCGCAGCAGTGCCTCGGCCTTTTCTAGCATCGGCTGCAGCTCTTCCAATGACGCCTCCTGCAGGCCGGTGTGCAGCCCCTCCAGCTCCCTCCGCAGCGCCTCGGCGCTCTCGGCCCAGCCTTCTTCTTCCAGGGCCTCCCGCAGGGCCAGCAGCTGCCGGGCCCGGATGCGCCCTTCCTTCCGCACCGCCTGGCCCAAATCCCGTAGGCTCTCCCACAGCTGGTCGTCCAGGAACGTCGCCAGGGCCCCTTCCAGCTTCCGCGCGGCGCGCACCGGCCGCCCCCGGCCCTCGGCCGCCTCCAGCTCTGCCACCACGCCCAGGAGCGCCTCCCGTACAGCCGCCACTTTCTCCACTGAAGTGGTGGGTGCGGCTGCTGGCTCGGCCGGCACCGGCTGCTCTTTGTCCTCGCTCGGCGCCGCCTCCTCCTCCTTGGCCAGGGCCGGCGGTGCTGCAGACCTCTCGCCGCCCGCGGCAGACGCGGCCACTCCACTCGTACCGCCGACGGGCTTTCTCCGTCGGGCCCGCCGGGCCGCCTCGCGCTCGCCGCGCGCCTGGAACCAGCGGAGCAGCGCCATCTCCAGCCTCAGGAAACCCTGGAGCCGCTGCTGCTCCGCCTCCGAGAGCGCCGCGTCCCGGGCCAGCAGGGTGTCCCTGCCTCGGCGGGCCTCGCTCAGCTGCGCCCGGAACCGCTGTAGGTTCGGCTGGCCCAGGTTGACCTCCCAGCGCCAACGCGCCCGCACCGCTTCCGACACCCGCTCCGCCAGCAGAGCCTCCACCTCGGCCAGCCGCTCCGGGGAAACCTCCGCCGCCGCGACCCCCGGAGCCGCCATCACCGCCGCTGCTGAGCGCCCCTGCCTCCCAATCGCTCCGGCCGCAGGAGCGCGCACGGCGACCCTGCTTAGCGACGGAAGCGGTTGCCCCGCCCATCCGCCGATCCCGCGCTCTGCCTTTTGCCTTCCGCCCCGTTCCCTCAACAGCCGCTTTCCGAGACTTCAACTCCCAGAATTCCCCCGTCAGCCTCCCGAGGGCCTCTCGCCCCGCCTCCCGAGTCTTCTGAACGCGCCGACAAGCGAATAAAAGCCTCCAGTGGTGCTGCTTCCCGGCGCCGCCGTTCCCGTAATGAAGGCTACTCAGGAACCTTCTACTACATCTCTCGGCAGTCGAAATAGCGACCCAAACGGACTGCTTTCATCTGCCCAGCCTGAGAAACCGACTAATCTGAAATAAAAGAGCCCCGGTGGTTCGTCCCTCATCCCGATTCGGTTCGGGCGATTCTCCTCACGGGGCGTCCGTCCCCTTCCCGCCCGTTTCTTCTTCCGCACTTCTGGGCGCCTAGGTAAAGTTTCGGGCCAATTTTACCTCAGGAAAGAATTTAGTATTATCCTGCCTCCCCTTCTCAAATCATCGCCTGAGGTAATCTCTCATTCTATTCTATTCTGAGGTAACCTGAGGTAAAAACAAAAAGCAGGAAACCTTATAGAGGTCAAATATGGCATTACAGGACATACACAGCATAGGAGGTAACTAAAGTTGGTTAAATGAGGTGTTATTATCAGCTTGAAGCAGGCCAAAGAGGTAGAAGGGGGAACAGCCAAGTTAAGCTCCGAGCCAGGAATCAAATTAGCCTTTATCTCATTTGACAGGGATGCCCTCTAATAAGAATAATAATCCTTTATCTGTTAATTCCTACCCCTTTACTTCAACCAACCTTCCTGCCTCGCCTCCCCACACCCTCTAATAGTAACCGTTCCTGGCAGAAGGCGGGGCTTCATTGTGCTGCGCTGATTGGCAGTTCCCCGACCCAATCACTAACTGAGGATGGCAGCATCTGTCAGACTCAATTTCTGTGATTGACCTGGGGGAGAGGGGGACCAGGAGGGTGTGGTTGACTGACTGACTGGGTATGGCCAGCTTGACCCCATCTCCAAACTGCTGGCCTGTTTCCTTGGGGTGACTCTGGGTTTGGCACCTAGTTTCCCAAGATGAGAAGCTCGACAGAATGCCAACCCTTGTATGGAGACCGTCTTGTCAGGATCCAGGTAGTGTGCTGTCTCAAGGAATATCTGCATAGGTCACATTGCAGGAGAGACACTGGCCCGTTTTGCTCACAAACGGAAAATGGCGATCTACTCTGGGGAAGCAAAATATTTTCTCTGCATTTGCACTTCCCCGGGGAGTTTGTGTGACCCCTGCAGAATGAGATGGTTATCGGGAAGGTTTCAACCTCCCAGCTTTGCAGTTTCCTTTCCCTTCAACTGGAGGCTTCATTGATCTACTTAGCAACGGAAATTCTGGACCCAATCATGGCCGTTAAGTCGAGGTCCACCTGTACTGTGCTAATGGAGGTCACACCTCTGTGCAGGACAGTAGCACAGTATGGGTGGACCTCGACTTATGGCCATGATAGAGTGCAGAATTTCCAATGCTAAGCAAGACAGTCATTAAGTGAGTTGTGCCTAATTGCACAACCTCTTGTCAACATGCCTTTGAGAAGATTTTGTGTCTTCCTTTGGCTGTTTCACAATTTTTTAAAAAGTCTGCATTTTTCACCTTTCTAGCATTTATAATTGCATTGATACCAATTGTGTTGTACATCACCCTGAGTGATACAGATATGGAGTGCGAAAGAATTTAAACATAGGAAAATTCTTGAACTCTGCATCATGAAACTTCTTACGTCTCCATCTGGGCTGCCAGAAAAACCATGCTCAGCACTGCTGTCAGCCAAATGTGCCAGGACCATAAACACAGAATTAAGGCACAAACTGATCAATCAATCAATCAGAATAGAGCTGGAAGGGACATAGGAAGTCTTCTTGCCCAACCCCTGCTCAATCTGGCAAGAGATTTTTAGAAAGAAGTTGTATCGAAGACTAACAGAGCAATAATATCTGGTTACTCGATATGAGAAATTATGACAGACTGATCTCCATGTGGGAATTCTCAGCAGGGAAGCAAGACCAGGACTCCGTCAGATGCAACTTCAGCACTCCAGGACATGAAGGCTCCTCGTTCCTTCTCGTGAGCAGCCAGATGCCTCTTAGGCTGCTGCTCGTTATGGAACCTCTTTGTCCACTGTGAGGATGGAGGCAATGTTGGTCCTCCATGGAGCTTTTGGTGTCTCACCCAATTCCTCTTCTGGTTGAAGATCTTGTCACACTTGGTGCAAGAGAAGGGCTTTTCCGCTGTATGCCTCCTCTGGTGCCGCAGAAGGTGCTGCTTGTAGTAAAAGCTCTTCCCGCACTTGGGAAAGCTGTGGGGCTTCTCCCCTGTGTGGATCCTCCAGTGGAATATGAGGTTGAAGCTGTGGTGAAAGCTCTTCCTGCACTCGGGGCAGCAAAAGGGCCTCTCGCTCGTGTGGATTCCCTCGTGGGAGGCCAGCTGTGAGCGTCGGATGAAAGTCTTGCCACAGGTTAGGCACTTGTGGGGCTTGTCCTTGGAATGGATGAGCTGGTGGAGGTTGAAGCTCTTACTGCAGACAGGGCACCGGAAGGGCTTCTTACCTGTGTGCTTCCTCTGGTGGCAGGTCAGGTTGGTGCTTCGGTTGAAATGCTTCCCACACTTGGGGCAGTGGAAGGGCTTCTCTCCATGTGCCAAGGTCCGTGTGGCCATCCAGGGAACTGTAAGGGTATGGCCCGCCTCACTTCATTTCGGCCCACGCTGTCTCGCATGTGTGTGCACATACAAACTCAGTTCTTCATCACCACGTGCAGGGCAACCAAAGGAGTCTGTGGGAGAAGTTAGTAAAAAGTTAGTTCAGACCTTTCAACCTCGCGAGATTTTTTTTTTGTGAGCAGTTGGAAGGTCTGAACTATCTTTTTTATCGTAGTCCCACAGACGACTTTAGTTGCCTTGCACGTTGCAATGGAGAATGGAGCTGGAAAGCAGATTAGTGAAGGGATGTGGCTGTCCTGGGTGGGGGGGTGGGGGTTGAGGGTTTGGCATGGGTGGCCTGGCTGAAGGGCCCTCAGGTAAGCCAGTGGGTGGTGGGTGGGGCAGCTCCACACCCCCTGCCTTGCTTTGTCCCCCACACACACCCTGGCCTCGCTTTGATCTCTGTTCTTCGGCACTTCTTCTCCTTGCTTGCCGCTGTAACCTGGCAGGAGGCTGAGCAGCACATTGATATGGCAGCCACGAAGCAAGGTGGTGACCTGCAGAGCTGCCCCCCACATCCCACACCGGTTTACCTGAGCACACCACCAACCAGGTACTGAAGCCCAACTGCTATCACAGCGAGGCAGAGAGAGAAAGAGAGGGGGGGAGGGAGAAAGAAAGAGTAGGGAGGGAGGGGAAGAGGGGGAGAGAGAGTGAGAGGAAGAGAGGGAGAAGGGACAGAGGAGGGAGGGAGAGAGGGAGAGAGAGAGAGATGGAGGGAGGGAGGCTCTCCAAACTCTGGTGCGTGCGTGCGTGCGTTTGTGTGTGTGTATGAGAGAGAGAGCGCAATTCGTGCTTCAGCAGAGGCAGCCAAGCAGGAGCCACCAGGATTCCCCCCCTCCCCGCAAGCAACCAATCCCGTGTTCTTCTCATCCTCATCGTCTCTCCGCTGAAGCAGCTTCAGAATCCGCAGGACAGGGTTTCATTCGCCGGGATGCAGCCGGCCTCCGGGTGCCCTTTTTTGGCTGCCAGGATGGGGCTGCAGGGAGGCCCTCGGAGGCAGTTTGGGAACCCAAAGGGACATCTAATCCACCCCTCCATGCCCACAGAGGAAAGTCTAGCTGAGAATCATGAAGAGAACAAAGAAAATGGAGGGTCCCCGCAGGGCCTGCCCTGAACCCCCTTTAGTTGCAGCCCCCCAAGACTGAAGGGGTCCCCCATGCCACTTTTGCTTTCTGCCCCCCACTCTCCTCCTCCTTCAGGTCACAAAGGACTTTGCCTAGAGACTGATGATGCTGCAGCAGAAAGAATTCCCATTGGTCCTTCAGCTCGTTCTGGCCCCGCCCAGGTGAAAAGTCCGAGAAAAACGTTTCCCTCACCCCCGTTCCTCCACTGGGGCTTGAAGCATCTGGCCGGGACAGACAGACAGGCAGACAGACAGACACACACCTCCCTCTCTCTCTATTCTGCCATAGGAAGAGCTGCCGCACTGGATGATGGGGGTTGGTATCCCCACAGCCAGAGAGAAGTTGGGGGTCACCCACAGACACACACCACCCCCAATCCGAAGGGAAGCCCTGGAAAAACCTCAGCTAAACCAGGGAGAGGCGCCGCTTCCCTTCAAGAGATTAAAAAAAGGCATTTCTTTCTTTGAAATACGTGTCTCTCTTCCTCAGAACACATATATATATAAAGTAAAATGTTGGCAGAAATTTCGCCCGTGTAAAAGGGCAGATCTGGAGCAAAGCGGCGCCTGGCTGGGCTTGGAGGACAGAAGAAACTTTGGCTCGCGCCTAAGAAGCCCGGATGGCCGCGGCAGTTGCCAGAGGCGGCGGAGGACACCCGGAATGCGGCCTCCCCGTAGAGAGCCGGCCAGTGGGGAAAGAGGGGCTGGAGAGGATCGGGGGATGGAGTGAAGGGCCTTTCTGAGGGGAACCCTGGGAAGCTGCGACTTTAGCCCTGACCGCCTTCTAAGAGGACGAAATGACCCCAAAAGGAGCCTCCGGATCACCAGACGTGGCGAAAAAGGCACGAAAATCCTTGGCTCATCCAGCTCCTTTCCCGGCTGCCCCAGGAGAGGATTTTGGTTCATATAAAAGAGGGCAAAGAACCACAGACGTGGAAGCCTTTGTCTGACAGGGAGCCATGGAGAGGGGATGTTCCCCCTATTCCCAGGCCCATCATTCCCGCCCTCTCCCTTCCCCCTCCCATGCGCTCCTCTTTCCCGCCCTTTCTACCATCCTGGCCCTTTGCCCCGAATCCACCAGGGGGCGCCCTCCGCCAGGAGAAGGGAACTCCAGGCGCTTCCCCATTGGGCCACTGGAGGGCGAAACGTCACGGCTGCCTTCCCTTGCCTCTCTAGGACGCTGCACTCGCTCTCCTCAACACCTGGTCCTCTGTTGGAGTTGGAGAGGCTACGGGAGAGTCTGTCGGGGACACGTGCTCG
Organism: Pseudonaja textilis; assembly: GCF_900518735.1. Next base: position 22,932 of record NW_020769480.1, on the reverse strand, counting down.
GAGAAGAGAGAAGCCGGGCGAAGAGGAGGAGGGGGCAGAATTCGCATCGGGCTCCAGGAAGGCCCGATCCTGTCTCCAGAGGGGGATAGAAGCGGGGGGGAGGGGCGGCTTCTCCAGCCACCTCCTTCCTGGCACTGCTCGGTGGGGCCCTTGGGTCCTGTGCTGGGAGAAGCCTCTTGGGGCTCCGGGCAGGTTGTGGGAAGGGGGTCCAGGGATTGAATCCCCCTTTCTGATCCTGGGCAGTCGATCTCACTCTCCCTCCCAGATCCGGAACCTCGGAGTCCTCCACAGCCTTTGTAAGCCAGGATTTCTTGCGAGGGTGGGGTGGGGGGAGAAGGAAGGAAGGGAGCGGGAGGACTGGCAGGGATGCGTCCTGCGACCCCAGAAATCGTCCTGTGAAGGAGGAGGCCCCTGGAGACCCCCCAGAGCGCTTTGGAGTTGCTCTGCTGGAAAGAGGAAGGATGGAGACACCCCCTTTGGCTAAGGAGGGGAGCGGAAAAGGCCACGACTCTTCAGCCTGGGAGCTGTGGGGAGAGCTGGACCAGAACTGCTCAGAAGATCCTGCAGGAGGGAACCATCCTCCCTTCAGAAGTTCCACCCTGGACCTCCATCCAATACAGCGAGACTGAGGGTCCCCGAGGACTTTGCAGCCGACTCCATGACTTGTGCAGGCGATGGCTGAGCCCAGGAAAGCACAGCAAAGCCCAGATGCTGGACCTGGTGGTTCTGGAGCGGCTCTTGGCTCTCCTGCCCCCAGAGATGGAGGGCTGGGTGCGGGAGTGTGGAGCAGAGAACAGCTCCCAGGCGGTGGCCCTGGCGGAAGGCTTCCTCCTGAGCCAGGCGGAGGAGCAGAAGGAGCAGCTCCAGTGGCAGGTGAGAGACTTTAGGGAGCTTGGAAAGGAATAAATAGAGAAAGTGTTTGAATGCTTCACCCCTCCTTCCCAAACTTCTCCCACGTTCATAATATGTGGCAGTTCTCCAGTTCTTGTAGGACATTGTTCCATTGTTTTCTCACTCAGCCAGACGGATGGATATTGGGGGCTTTGAGGTTGTGTTCCGAATAGAAGAATCCACTTTGTGTCGTGTGTATATTAATATATATTAATTCTGCTTCTTTTTTCCTTCCTCCTATTTGAAGGGTGGGACTGTGGAGATCACAGATCCTGAGGGAAAGAACCCATCAAATCCCCCTCAGGAGCTCTTTTTCAGGAGGATCCCTTGGGAAGATCCAAGTCAGGACACCTCAGGAGGTAATGGAAGATCCTCCTATTCCCCATCTGTCTTACCTTTGCTCTCTCTTCTCTCCTATAGAACACCTCCTATTTTGCTAATTATGCATTTTGAAATTATTTATTCCTTACAGAGAAACAAAGAATGAAGATTTCTGGTTTTTATGAAGGTGATCAAACAGTGGTAGAGCCTCCAAATCAAGTAAGAAAGGGAAAAGATATTGGACTTTATTTTCCCTTCAGAAAGTGAAGCGGGTGTGCAGAGGGCTCTCTCCTTCTATTCCCCCCCCTTGTTTGGCCTGTATTATTTTTGTGTTCTTCCACAACATGGAGACCAGAAAAGCAGGTTGAAGTTGCTGTCGGCCAGCATAGCTTCCTCTGGTTATCTTGTTCTGCTAGGTTCTCCTCCATCTTGGAGTTTACAAGAAGCAGTTTTTAAAAAGTCCTTCAAGAAATAGGAATAAACGTATCACAGTGGCAGGAACTTCTAGAGACCCAAATTTTTGGTAATTCTTTGACTCACAATTGTGCAAGGCTAATGAAAAATAAGTAAATACATTGCCACATGACCATTTTTAAAAACCCTTAAAAACCGGGTTTGCACAAAACCATTCGGGCCACTGTATTTTGCACCAACAGGGGCCTCCAGATGCTCTTCAGTGGCAGCCCTATGTAGAGCACATTGCAATAGTCAAGACAGAAAGTGGGGCAGAGTGACTGTGAGTAGGGACTGTTGGTCCAGGAAAGGGCGTAACTGGCGCACAACCTGAAGTTGTGCAAAGTTCCTCCTAGCCACAGCTGCCACCTACTCTTCAAGTAGGAGTCGTGAGTCCAGGAAAACTCCTAGATTACACACACGGTCTTTTGGGGGTAGTGCCACCCCATCTAAGACTAAAGGTGGCAATTCTACCTGAGTCAACGAACTCCAAACCCAGAGCCACTCGGTCTTGCAAGGGTTTAGTTTCAACCCATTGCTCCCCATCCAGCCCTTAACAGCCTCCAGGCACTGCGAGAGGGAGGACACAGCATTACTTAACTCACCATTGGCTGAGACATACAGCTGAGTATCATCAGCATATTGGTGATACCTCAGTCAATGGTGCAGGATGATCTCATCCAGCGGCTTCATATAAATGTTGAACAGGAGCGGAGAGAGTACCATTCCCTTGGGACCCCATAAAGCAGTGGGCGAGGACTGCATCTCTCCCCTTCTATCAACTCTGACTGAGAGCGGCCACAAAGGAAGGAAGTGAATCAAGATAGCAGAAGGCCCCCAACTTCCATCCCCTGAAGCCGCTTCAGGAGAATCCCTTGGTCAATGGTATCGAAATTACTTTACTGAAAGGCACCGAAGGTTTTGCAGAATCAATGAACTTGATAAAACTTCCCGAAATATTTCGTCAGTGAAAGCAATTTTCAGATGTTCCCATTTTCTCACCAAAAATTTGTTCTTGTGTGACACACAGCCATTTAACTTAGTGCATATCTCTGCTTTGGGAATTTGAGGACAATGCAATAGAACAACAGAGTTGGTAGGGATCTTGGAGGTCTTCTAGTCCAACCCCCTGCTCAAACTGGAAGCCCTATAATATTTCAGATAAATGGCTGTCCAAGTTCTTCATAAACACCTCCAGTGTTGGAGCACCCCCAATTCCCGATTAATTGTTTTCACTGTCAGGAAATTTCTCTTTAGTTGTAGGTTGGTTCTCTCCTTTAATAGTTTCTATCTGTTGCTTCTTGGAACTTTGCTATCATGTCTCCCCTCGTTCTTCTTTTCATGAAACTAGACATCCCCAATTCAAGCAACTGTTCTTTATATGTTTTAGCCTCCAGTCCACTAATAATTGTTGTTGCTCTTCTCTGCACTCTTTCTAGAGTCTCAAGATCTGTTTTTAGATCTGGCAACCAAAACTAGATGCAATATTGCAAGTGTGGTCTTATCAAGGCCTTATAAAGTGGTACTAACACTTCATGTCATCTTGATTCTATTCCTCTTAATGCAGCCTATGATTCTGTTGGTGGTTTGGGGGGACAACTGAGGCATAGTGCTGACTCATGTTTAAGTGGTTGTCCACTAGGACTCCAAGATCCCTGTTGCACTTACTACTGTTGAGCCAGGTATCACCTATTCTGTGCCAGTGCATTTGGGTTTTTTTCCCCAAATGTAGAACCTTACATTTCTCACTGTTGATTTTGTTTTGTTAGATGGGGCCCAATCTGTCGATCCTTCTATATCTCGAGCTTATCTTTTGGAGTGTTGATATTCTTATCAGTCTGGTTTTCTCTGCAAATTTGATGAGTTCCCCTTCTATCCTCTTATCTAAATCAATGATGAAGATGAACAGATCTTGTGAATACTCCTTTTCTGCTCTTTTTTCCCATGTTCAGGAGGGTCTTGTGTCCTTTAAGGAAGTAGCTGTGTATTTCTCGGAGGAGGAATGGTCTCAGCTGGATCCGGACCAGAAAGCGCTGCATTCGGAAGTCATGCTTGAAAACTGTAGGAATGTGGTCTCTCTGGGTAAGAGTTTTCTAGTCCCCAATCAGGAAGTTCAAAAAGAGAGATTATAGTTAGTTTTTTATTTAAAAACCACTAATCAGATATTGTCTCCTGGAAGGGAGAAGGAAAAGATCTAGCCTTGTCGTGCTCCAAGGAAGGAAAGAGTCAATGTCTCTTTGCTTAGATGCTTTCTGTGCCATTTCTTATCTGTATGTTTCCATTTCTATTTGAACTTATCTGTGGGGCATGTGGGGCAAGTTTCCTCCCCTCCACCCTGAAAAGGCTTTTGTGTGCCCTCTGGAGCAGGGGCCTCCAACCTTTTGGACCTCAGGGACCGCCAAACTCATAATTTTAAATCCTGCAGACCAGAGACCCTGGGAAAATCCCAAAAAAAGTCTGCAGGAAAATTCCCCGCCCCATTTTTCTACCAACCGATCATTCTTTATTTAGGATCTCAGGATACCAAATCCAGCTCCGTTCTCGTGGGGTGGGAGAGACTTTTGGCTTCATACAAGGAAAGCAGCAGAAGTCTTTCTTTCTCTTCCCCAAACTCTGCCAGAAATGAGTCTTTGCCAGCGTAGCCTCTTGGAACAGGATGCTTTGCAGGATCCCAACGATTCACTTCTTGTGAAGTTTGGGGGAGAGAAAGAAAGCCTTTGGCTGCTTTCCTTGCGTGCAGCCAAAAGCAGAAGAAGAAGGATGCGGAAAGAAGCAGCCTGGTGGCCAGGCGATGTGTGTGGGACATGTTGGGAAAATTCCCCCCCTTCGCCCTTTCCCCCCTCCCCTCACTACCTTGTGTTGTTCACAATGCAACCGATGCAAGCCTTGGGTTCCCGTGGGCCATGTGGGCGGCGCAGTCTCATGTTCCCACGTAGCCTGGATTAATTGCTTTGAGGATGACAATTCTCTGTGGACCACCAAAATTTGGTTACCATTCCTCTAAAGCACCTGAGGGCAGGACAAGAAGCAATGGATGGAAACTAATCAAGGAGAGAAGCAACTTAGAACTAAGGAGAAATTTCCTGACAGTTAGAACAATTAATCAGTAGAACAACTTGCCTCCAGAAGTTGTGAATGCTCCAGCAGTGGACGTTTTTAAGATTTGGATAACCATTTGTCTGAATGGTGTAGGGTTTTCTGCCTAAGCAAAGGGTTGAACTAGAAGACCTCTAAGGTACCTTCCATTTCTCTTATTCTATTCTATTTCTTAACTCAAAGTTGATTCTGAGTGAGATTGGGATATATTTAGATAATTGTAAAGAAAGAGATGTTTTCTAGATATTTTCAAAGCTTTCATGACTCATGAATGTAGAAATCATCATCTCTATATCGCACCACTGTAGGCATGCAACCTAATGGAATTTTGGAGAAATTCAAAAGGAAATTCACTTGACTTTCTACACTTTGATCTTTTTCTCTAACCGTGTTATCATTTTCATTTCCTTTTTGCTTTGAAGGTAATAATGGGCAGGAAAATCAAGATTCCTCTGAACTGTTCCAAGTGATCAGTGCTAAAGATGCAACAGAGAAGTTTGGAGTGCGAATGGAAGCCAAAAGCCACAAGAGAAAACAGTCAAAGAATCGGAGTCAGAAAAGCTCATCTTCCAGTGATGGTCCGATGCAAGACTTTCTTACCCAAGAAGAGAAAATAAGGAAAAAATATACTGGAAAAAGTGTGAAGCTCATCAAAACTGAAGTACAAGTAAATGAACACTATTTAACCCAAAACAGAGCAGAAGATGCTATAAGAAGATACAATGGACAAAATTACAATGGGACATTCATTCTTTCTCTTGGAAGTAACTTCCTTACATCTGAAAAAGTGATTAACATAAAAGAGAAGACTTATAAATGTTTGGAATGTGGGAAATATTTTAGAACAAGCAGGCAACTTACTATCCATACAAGGATCCACACAGGGGAGAAACCATATAAATGCATGGAGTGTGGAA
>NW_020769479.1:664828-726447 GCF_900518735.1 Pseudonaja textilis | reverse complement strand
TTGGCCCTTGTCAGTTTCACAGTGGCATTTCTAGCTAGGAGATTGCCTGATAGTTTTAATGAAGCCAAGTTCATTACTTTTAGCATGCTGGTCTTTTGCAGCGTTTGGATCTCCTTCCTCCCCACATACCTGAGCACCAAAGGGAAATCCATGGTGGCTGTGGAGATCTTCTCCATTTTGGCCTCTGGAGCTGCTCTCCTGGCTTGTATCTTTTTCCCCAAATGCTATATTATTCTGCTGAGGCCTGATTTGAATTGTAGAGAAAATATAGTAAGAAACAAAAATGTCTAACTAATGCAAGGAGTTGCCTCATTTATATTTGTCTTTGTTGCATGTTTAGAATGTGACAAGATTTGGATGTATGGTAACTAATATTATCTTTCAACTCTGGTGAACCTATATGAAAGTTGAGGAAAGAACTTGAATTAGAAGGTTATGGTTACTTTTGCTTTACATATCAACACCTGAAAGAACAATTTAAATCGGATGAAAAAGAGTTCTGGGTTTTTTCCTAAAAATGAACTGGTAGTGATGGGCATGTTATTACTGATATTTATAAAAAATTTATTGAAATTGAATTTGGAAAGTGAACATGTAAAACATTGTATGATTCAGTGGGCAAGGAATTTTGGATATAATGTGATGCTTGAACAATGGAAAAATATGTGGATGAAAGGTTTAAAATTTATGCTAAACTATCATTTAAAAGAATTTTTTATAAGATGATGTATCGGTGGCATTTCACACCAGATAAATTATCTAGAATATATAAGGTTATTTCAAATGAATGTTGGAAGTGTCAAAGAAAGAGAGAACTTTTTACCATTGATGGTGGACATCAATTCAACCCAATTCAAACCTTTATTGTCAGAGTACAACATGTGTACTATGAGATTGGCTGAGCTTCCCTTCGTGCAACCCCCGCAACACAATACCACTCACAGTGGAAGACAGAAAGTCCCTAACCCAGTGAATCCTGCCAACCAACACACAATCCTGTTGCACCATGTCAACTTATTGCACATTGCGCCAGCACCACAAGTCAATCATACTATGTTGTTGTAGATTTATTTTCAGGTCAGGATTCTGACAGCACACGGATAAAAACTGTAATTCAGCCTGTTTGTGGGGCAGCCTCTCCTTCTATATCTCCTTCCTGATGGTAGGAGAATAAAGAAGTGCTGACCAGAGTACAATTATTGTGAGTTGACATGTGATAAAGAAAAGAAATTTTGGAATAAGATTCATATTATTATACAGAAAATTCTTAAAACCAAAATAAAAATGAAACCAGAAACTTTACTTTTGGGTTTAATGGAAAAAAACTCAGGGAAAAAAATTGGAACTTGGATGTTATATATGTTGACAACAGCAAGATTATTATACACACAAAAATGGAAGGACATTTTGATCCCCACTATGGATGAATGGCTACAGAAGCTGGTGAAGTTGGCAGAAATGACTAACTTGACCATTTTGGTTAAAGGAAAGAATATAAGTAGTTGGTTTCCACCTGGAGATTATTTGTAAACTTTGTGCTTGATGTAGAAAAAATGAAACTTCGATTTTGGGTTTTACCAATTAGACTGGTGTTTTTCTAGAAATGGCTAGTTTATATTATTATGGGAAAACAAAAAGTTATTGTTTGATTTTAATGCTTTTTTTTCTGCAAAAAGAGAGTTGGAAGTTGATGTTTCTTCTTTCTTTCCCCCAATTTTTCCTCACATTTCTCTCCTCCTTCCCCCCTTCTACTATGACTTCCTATTTACTTTTAATTTTGTATTTTATCTTATAATCTAATAAAAATGATAAACTGGATTAGAGATGTGTGTATTATTTCAAGGAGGGAATTTTTTTTATCTTGTTCCTTATTTTATTTAGTTGATTTTTAAGGTACCATTTTGAAGGATTGGGTTCAATATCAGTGTTTTTATACATATTCGGCTGTTTGAGGCTTTATAAATTTTCCCTACAACTGTTCAATTTTTTTGGAAATAGCAGGGTTTAAATCCCTCTCACCCATCAAGATATGCAGTACTGACTCATCAATATGAGGCACAGAGTTTTCCTGAGAGCAATGAATGGGAATGCATAGGAGGTGCATGCTTAGGAAGTGCAGAGTGCATGAAGGCCAATGGTGTCTGGCAGTAGCTGCAGCCCAATAGAGCCCACTGGAGCTCTGCAGCCCATGCTGTGCAGGTGGATCCAAGCAATGGACTGCCATCCCTCTAAGCATCAGGCAGACATAGAGACATGGGATCAGCCTGGTCCCACCCCACAACATGAGGGACACCAAGCTGGCAATGCGCACCCTGGCCACACCCACCAAGACACCACAAACACACAGCCATTACTCACCCCACCCCACCCCAGTTCACACTGAGTGCAACAACAATCCTGATCAGGCTTCTTATTAATAATCGATGGAAAATAACAAAAGAGAGAAGCAATGTACAAGTTAGGAGAAATTTCTTAAGGAATGGTTTACCTTTAGAAGTCATAGATGGCCCACTGCTGGACTCATTTATGAAGAGACAGGATAGCAGTTATCTAAAACTGTAGAGGGTCTGTTTCTTGAGCAGGAGGTTGGACTAGAAGACCTCCAATGTCCCTTCCCTTATTCTCTTTCTATATCAATCCTAGCACAGAGTAAGATTAAAAGTGGTCCTAATGGGTTCCTGGTCTGAAATTCATCATAATTTCCTGCATCAAAGGCTAAAATGTTGGGCCTCTCGGAATAGTGAAGTGACCAACCAGTTCAGATGCTTCCTTGGCCTGGCCCAGTTCATCAAACCTGGTTCCTGCATTCTGCACATTTTGACAGTGAGCTAAAAAAAAATCATTAGAATTTTCCAGGATCCTGATATAAATTATTTATTCATTCCAAACATTAATTTATCAGTTAACAAGAACTTGGGCCAAACTGGTGCTTTCATCAAATTGGAGTTGAAACTATGCCCAGTGATAAAAGGGATACTTTTAGTTTCAGAATTAAATATGCCTGATTCCTCAGATCGCCACCAAGAGGTGGAACTAGCTTCTCAAATATAAATTCAACTTCTCAGGATGGCCATTATGTGATGGTAGAAGCCATGATGTCTCATTTGTAGCTCTAGCCCAAATACTCCAATTCCTGAAGGTCTCCTTTCTTTCAGATTCTTGCCTATTTGAGGAACGTGCAGTTCAACAACAGTGCTGGAGATGAAGTCTCCTTCTCAGAAGATGGACTGGGAACTGCTCGTTATGACCTTTTCAACTGGGTTCTCCTCCCGTATCAATCTTATGTCCCCATGAAGGTTGGGCAAGTAAATCCTGAGGCTCCCCCAGGCCAGGATTTCACCATTTACTTTGATGAAATCATCTGGGCTACAAAGGTGAGCTGCAAGGAAATGTTGTAAGTTCAGGGAACAATGCAGAACATCCTTCTAACTTCAAAAATAATCAATTGAGTAAGAAATCATGCCAGTCATTTGGTGAAAAATCTGCTTTGCTGTAACACGTTTGAGGTCTAATTTGTGTCATTCCACAAAATGAACAATGTCTGCTTGAAATGCAGGATGACATTTCAGCAAAAACCGTGATTTCCATGGACCATTTCTGCTTAGTTGCATCTTCAGGGTTCTTTCTTTTAGAAATGCTGTGATTCAGTCACAAGCCTTCTTTTGCAGGATAAAACCCCAGTTCCAATTTCCAGCATCTATTGGTAGGTTGGGAGTGCCACTGTCCTGAATCCCCCAGCAGCTGTTCCTGGTTTTTGATAGACAATGGTGAAAAATTTGATTAGAAGTGATTCTGGGCATAGAAATGGAAATGTGGAACCAATTAAAGAATTCATTGGTGTTTCTCTTTCAGACCATCCCCTTTGCCAGGTGTGGCATGAAGAGGTGCCAGACAGAAGGGAGGAGAGGAGTTCCAGAGGGCGAGCAGGTTTGCTGCTACCAGTGTGAGGCTTGTCCAGAAGGGACCTTTTCTAATCAGACAGGTAGACCAGACTTTAAATGTTAATCCTCCAGAATCAAAGGAAGACATTCATTAAATCAATCTATTTTTGTTCTTGTTGTCATTTCTGATGAGATTGATGTCCATTCAGACTTTTCAGCAGAACCTTCAGTAAACTGCCCTATCACAGAGGACACCTTTCCTAATCCTCAGAAATTGCTTGCAGGATAGATTTAGGGAAGAATTTATGAATCCCCAACATGCATTTTCACTCCTACTTTCACATCCAATTGGGAAAACAAACTTCCAATCTTTTCCTAGGGATGTGGGGTAGTCCAAATCTTTAATTTTTATCATTTAGTGCATGCCTCTTCCATGGGCTCTATCCATCTCTATCCATTTCAATATTATTGAAATTGAATTTGGAAAGTGAACATGTAAAACACTGTATGATTCAGCTGGCAAGGAATTTTGGATATAATGTGATGCTTGAACAATGGGAAACTATGTGAATGAAAGGTTTAAAATTTATACTAAACTATACTTTAAAATAACAATTTTATAAGATGACATATTACTGGCATTTAACATTGAATAAATTATCCTGAATTTATAAGGGTATTTCAAATGAATGTTGGAAGTGTCAAAGAAAGAAGGAAGTTTTTACCATTTATGGTGGACTTGTGATAAAGCAAAGAAATTTTGGAGTAAGATTCATATTATAATACAGGAAATTATTAAAACAAAAATAAAAATGAAACCAGAAATTTTTCTTTTCTTTTGGGTTTGGAAACTTGGAGAAAAAAATTGGAACTTTTATCTTCTATATGTGGACACACAAAAATAAAAGGACATTTTGATTCCCATTATATGAATGGCTACAGAAGCTGATGAAGTTGGCAGAAATGGCTAAATTGACCATTTTGGCTAAAGGAAAGAATAGAAGTACTTTTGTTTCCACATGGAGACTGGTTGTGAACTTTGTGCTCAAAGTGCAAAAAAATGAAAGATTGATTTTGGGTTTTACTGATTAGGCTGATGTTTTTCTAGAAATGGTTAGTTTATATTATTATAGAAAAAGAAAAGTTATTGTTTGATATTACTGCAACAGAGGGAGTTGGCCTTTTGCCAACCTTTCTTATTTCTTTTTCCCAATTTCTCTCCCCCTTCCCCCCTTACTGTGTCTTCCTATTTACTTTTGCATTTTGTATTTTATCTTATAATGTAATAAAAAAGATGGAAACAAGATGTGTTCATTATTTCAAGGAGGATATTTTCTTATTTTGTTCCTTGTTTTATTTAATTTATTTTTAAGTTAGTGTTTTAAAGGATTGGGTTCAATATAAGTGTTTATCTGCAGTCCTGATCATCTTCCCTAAGAACTGTCAAGACCTAGAAGAGAACCAATACAGATGGAAACCAGGGTTGACAAGGCTGAGCCCGATGGAGGGGTCAAATGCTCCATTCGTCTCAAGTTTCCAAGAGACCTAAGTCAGGGGTGGGACAATACAGGTTTGCACCTGTTTAATAGAACTGGTTGTTATGGTTCCTGGTAGTTCGGAGAATCAGTAAATGAGGCCTCTGGCTGGCCTTACCCCCTCCGCCTGCTTCTTTGTTCCCTGCCCAGTTAGTCCCTATCGTGCATGCAGAACATCATGCGTATGTGTGACATGCCTGCAACCTAATTTTGCCTGCTTAACAGGCCAGCCATTGCTGCCTGCCTTTGCCTGCAGCAGAGCAAAAAGCTTGCAAGTCCCCAGACCCTCATTCAAGAAATGGCTCTTACAGGTAGGCCTGCGAGTCGTAATAGCCCCTCCCCCATTGTCCTCAGGCCTCCCTCGGCCTCCCCTGGCCATCTCTGGGGCTCCCCAGGCCTCCTGCAGCTATCTCTGGGGCTTCTCAGGCTTTCCACAGCCATCCCTGGTGCTCCCCAGGCCTTTCATGGTCATCTCTGGGGCTCCCCTGGCCTCCCAGGGCCATCCATACAAGCATTGGCATGACTGCTCACAGTTACAAGGGTACAACTGATTCTCATGTGCCACCAAACCCCATTAGCACTCTTACTAGCTGACCAACTATGGCCCAGACTAAACTCCATCTTGCTTGCAGATGGTCAGTTTCACTTAGGTCAAATTCCCAACTTCAACATGATTCCAACTGCTCTGTGCATTACAAGAAATACAAACATGGGGGCAGATGATGAGACATTAGCACCCAGAGGTGAATCGCCAGAAGGGACCCAAATGCTTTGCAGATGTGGTACTTGCTGGCAGAAGAGGTGGAAATTGACCTAACCCGAAACAGATGCGGGGGAGGGCTCTGGTTGGAGAAAGCCCTCCCCCTCACATTCTCCAGAAGTCCTCAAGCCCCAAAAGGGAGGGATGGCGGCAAGACCCAAACCCACTGCCTGTTTCTGATGTGGGATGGAAGGCCACCAGGCTGCGGACTGCAGGGCCAAGTTGGAACCAAAGGGGGTGCCAAGAGGAAGGAAGAAGCCTGAAAAAACCCCAGTGAAGTCTCGCGAAATGACTCTAAAGATGAGGGAAGTTGTAGAGGTCACCTCTCTGTAAGGAGAGGAGCTGGGACCTCCGACCCCCTCGGAAGAGACTGAATCCGATTCGGAAGACGACTCCCTGGTAAGTCCAAACAAGAGCCCCATGACCATTCCAGTGAAGTTAAGGCTACCCACATTGGGGGCCAAGGGGGAAATGCTAGCCTTGCTAGACTCTGTGTGCACGAGGTGTGTAATCAACACGGGAGTAGTAGAGAAGATGGGCTTAAGACTAAAACTTTTAAAAATGCCCATGGCCTTTTGCCAATTGGATGGATCAGTGGCAGGGGGCTGCCCTGCATGCTTCATTAGGGAACCCATAGAAATGATCATGGGAGAGCATAAAGAGACCCCGTGTTTTATTGTGGCCCCTGGGATGGAGCAACAGCTAATACTAGGATTACCCTGGCTCTGGAAGTGGAACCCCCACATCAACTGGAGGAAGGGGTCATTGTGCATATGTACCATCCAGCGGCCAGAAAGAGAAGAGCAATCTCAGCCGAAGCTTCAGAATCCGGTTGAGTTAGCCTCCACAGGCACTGAGAACTTGAAGGGGAAGGAGAAAATTCTGGTGGAATATTGGGATTTAAAGGAAGTGTTCACTGAGAAGGCCTCGGATGAGCTTTCCCCTCGTCGGTCAACAGATTGTAGTATTGAAATTTTACCTGGGGTGAAGCTCCCGAAATCAAAGTTATATTCGATGACACCAGGGGAATTAGAAGAGCTGCGGTTATTTATCGATGAAAATTTGGAACGTGGTTTCATCCAACCCGCTAGACCCCGGGTAGCGGCCCCAGTATTGTTCTGTGAAAAGAAAGATGGCTCCATGTGCTTGGTGGTGGACTATAGAAACCTGAATGCTATTTCCATGGAAAATGTGTACCTCCTCCCCCTGATGAAAGACATGTTGGCCGACCTGGCCAAGGGAAATTTTTTTACAAAGCTAGACTTGAGAGAAGTGTACTACTGAGTTCAAATTAAGGAAGGAGATGAATGGAAAACTGCTTTTAACTGCCCAAAGGGTTGTTTCCAATTCAACGTTCTCCCATTTGGTCTACAGGGGGGCCCAGCATATTCATGCAGATGATTAATCAGGTGTTACATGAGGATCTATACAAGGGCTTTTGGGCTTATCTTGATGACATCCTTATCTACACGGAGACTTTGGACGAACATGTGAAACTAGTGCGGTCAGTTCTAGAGAAACTCCGAGCCACTAAGTTGTATGTTAAACTGTCCAAATGTGAGTTCCATCAAGTGAAAATCGACTATTTGGGGTATCACATCTCACATGAGGGCATAGAAATGGATCCAGGGAAAGTGCGTGCCATGTTTGAATGCCCCCCCCCACACACACACACCAGAAAACAACTTCAGAGTTTCTTGGGATTCACCAATTTTTACCGACAATTTATCCCAGCTTTTGCTAAGATAGCAATGTGTCGCGTTGAGCGACCGGTCTGTTGTTTCGGCTTTCTGGTTGATTGCTGAATTCCTCTCAGAGAATAACCCTCGCAAGGGTGAGTTAGTCCTCGCAAGGACGAAGTTTAAAGTAACCCTCGCAAGGGTGAGAAAATAGCCCTCGCAAGGGCGAGATAGAGTGGGACCCTCGCAAGGGTGAGGCTAGGCAAGACTCTCACAAGAGTGATTGCCAAGCAAGCACAAGAAATAAAACACACAAAACACACGAGATCTTCAAAATGAGGCAGCACTTTGAGCCTGGGGGAGATGGGATTCCCTGGCTGCCCTGGAACAGATGGAAATGTCCGGGCATCTCTGCTTCTTCTCCTCCTTTCTCCTCCCCCAGGCTTTTTGCTGTCCTCTTTTATTGTGCTAATTCAAGGGAGGAGGTGAGAGAGGAATTTTACAGGAAGGTAAAGAGATACAATGTTAATCTTTTAGACCAGTCTACGTGACATGAGCCACATACTCTGTAGCTGCTATTTTGTAACTGCTATAGACAGGCATATCTTCTTTGAATACACATTCTCTGTCTGCGGTTAATCCTCCATTAACTCCCTTCCTGTCAGTGCTTTCCTTCTATAATGTTCTGAACTGAATACGTGCTTTTTGGCAAGATTTCTTCCTGTGGAAAAATACAGGACAGAGCCAATGTAAAATAGTCACAATTCCTCCTTTTCTTTATTTTTTGTGCTCATGACTCTAGGTAGAGTTCTTTCTCTTCCAGAGTAGTCTCACAAGGTGGCAACAAGCCCTTCGGTTTGTTGATGCCTTGCTGAACCAGCTCATACGAGGAGAAGTCCTCATCCCCCAAGTCGTGGCTGGACCGAGTTAAGAAATTTTCTTTGGGAGAAAAGAAGTTATTAATGTCTATTTCCTTCTCTGACTCTTGGTCAGAGTACCATTCCAACAGCGGTTTTTTGACCAGATCTTTTGATTCAATGCTGGATGTAAGAAAGCTAACTGTTTTTTGAGTATTGTTAATTTCATTGTCAAGTGTTTTCAAACGATCCCTCAATAATTTTAGTAAACGTCCTATTACACATGGACCAATAGTACATGCAAGAAGCAATAACACAAGAGGACCTATTAAGGTTGATAAGAGTGTTGTTAACCAGGGAGAAAAATTAAACATGCTTTGATACCATGACTGTCCTTGTTGTCTTTCATTCTCTCTATCCTTCAATCGTTTATGTAATTCAGCCATGGAATCTTTAACAATTCCTGAATGATCAGCATAAAAACAACATTCTTCTTTTATTGCTACACATAATCCCCCTTTGTTTAAAAATAATAAATCCAGACCTCTTCTGTTCTGAAGAGTCACTTCAGCCAGAGATGAGAGAGAATTTTGAAGAGCAGTAATTGAAGTCTCTATTCGTTTGAGATCTTCATCTATTTGTAAACTAAGAGTAGCTAACTGTTGATGACCAACAGCTAAAGCTGCTGCACCTGTGACTGCACCTGCTGCCCCAAGGCCTAACAATACAGATAGTGTTACAGCTGTTATTACTTCTCTTTTTTTATGAAGGGGAAATTGTGGAGGTTCAAGTTCATTAATAAGTTCTGACCCTGGATAAATTGTGATCTTTGGAATCAGTGTTACCTGAATGCAAAAGGATTTCTGAGCAATAAGAACATCACCATGAACACAAGCAGTTGCTCCTGTGGAGCATGCCCATATAGAATTATTACCTGGGATAAAGAATTGTCCTTTGAGACGAGCTGTGATATTGCCATTGGAGGTGGTGTATAGAGGACCATAGCCTCCAATGTTAAGGTCTAATCTTTCTTTTGGTAAATATACATCACAGTGATATCCAGATGAAACCTTCTGACAATATTGAGAGTGACTGGCAGGTATGTTTCCTAGGCAACATCCCTTACCTACTATGTCAGTGATAGTGATGGAGGAAGTATTCCATCTGCATTGTGTGTCACTGGTGGAGTTACTAATAGGTTCATTGCAAGCCACTGCTTCATAGAATGGTGGCAATTCAGATAAGCAAAGCCAACATTGATCAATTTTGGATGAATCATTAAGTGTAGTTGCTAGCAATTTGTAAGAAGAATTAACCAATTGTACTAATGGATTCACCTGAATATTGGTTTTTTGTAGAAAGTTTGATTTCAAATTGTGATTGGGACCAATATCATAATTAGACATAGATATAGAAAGACGAATTGTAAAAATATTCCCTTCATCTCCTAGACCATCCCACTGACGTCCTCCCCAAGTAAACCCAACCATCCATTGTTTTTTTGTAAGTGTCTTTCCTTTTGCAGTAAATGTGATTCTGAGTGGATTTAGTCTCTGTCCACAACAAGGCCTTGAAGAGCAGGGAAGATGTTCTTGAGCACGGGTAATATGAATATAGTCATTTTTGGTAGGCGCTTCCCACCAGATATGACCTGTGGATACACAACTCCATTTTTTACAATATCTGTCAACTACCCCACCGCAGGCAGCACGAGAAGCACCAGTACTGTGAGCAGGACAAAAATATAGTCTAAAGTTGTGAATAGGTGCTGGAGAACAGGAGCCTTGCTTGTCCCATATATCAGCTTGTAGTTCTTTATCTGCAAATTTTTCTACTCCTGTCCCCATTTCAGCAAAATCCATGAAAAGCTGAGGAAACCATGGCCATCTAGTATAATTAGTGGTGGTGTTTAAAATATTTCCTTGAAAATCAAGGATAGTCCAGGTATAATCTTGAGGTTGATGTTCATTTGTAGAAGGTTGTAAGCTTCGAGGAAGGCGATGATAGCCAAATCTTGGAACAGCATGAGATGCAGACCGCTTAGAGATGGAGTTGTCAGCGATGAAGACAGGATACCCAAGATGGCGAGCTCGAATGGGAGCTGTAGTCTTACGATGAGTGTCATCAGGGATGAGGTGGCGTCTTCGCACGACAGGTGTTTTGTAGTGAACAGGAACCCAGGAAGATGAATGATGCAATATGCATTTGGTGACATCACAGGGTGGAAAGCAGCAACGAAGATGCCATTGTAGTTTGTTTCCAGGAAAAGTTGTCTCAGAATTAGCTTGAGATGGCAATGTAGGAAAAGCAGAGGATAGTGGAGGAGATGCCACTGAAGGAGTGGAAAGTAATAGAACAGTGTGATTAAAGTATGTGTGATTGTGAGAAAATCCTAAGCAAGAATAAGATCCTATAGTAGATAGAGTAACATGTATAGTTAAAAATATTAAACAAGGAGAATAGTAATAGTGAACAGTAATGTCAGAAGTAGGAGAAAGAAAGCTACCATTGTGTTGGAAAACATAATTACATGCAGAAAGGAGATTATCTTTAAAAATAAAGGTAACAGTGTCAGCAAGAAAAGTAAAAATAGCATCAGGAGATGCCCTGAATTGAGAAAAGACAGGAAATATTGATATCAGAAGAAAAATTAGAGTTAGAGTCAGGTTTGCCATGGTAAGGTCTGACACAGCGAGCAGGAACCCAAAGCACTCGATCAGGAAGTTGGACAGCAGTGTAACCTTTTCCCCAGGTGATGAGCTGTGCAGGACCTTTCCACGCAGGATCTGGAAGCTGTCTGAAATAAACAAGAGGACGGGAAGAGGGAACTACTGGCTTGGTGAAGTGGCGAGAAGCCGCTGTGGAAAAAGGAGAGCCAGTAAGATTAAGAAAGTTAAGAGAATAGAGAGTAATGTTCAAGATGTTTTGTAACGCCGGGAGGTTCGGGGGGGCCTAAGCCTTTTTTCCCTATTTGCCGATCAAGGGCATTTTTCAGAGTTTGGTTTGCCCTTTCCACAATAGCCTGACCTTGGCTATTGAAAGGTATGCCAAATTTATGTGTGATGGCCCACTTATGGCAAAACTCAGCAAAGGGAGAACTGACATAAGCAGGACCATTATCTGTTTTGAGAATTTTTGGACATCCCAACGTTACGAATGACCGAATACAGTGATTAATAACATTTTTAGTAGCCTCTCCTCTTTGTAATGTTGCCATAATAAACCCTGAATATGTATCAACTGATACATGAATGTATTTCCAGGGAGCAAAGGGAGGATAATGAGTTACATCCATTTGCCATGTATCACAGGCTTGAGTACCCCTAGGATTAACACCTTCAGGGATACCTTTGGCCTGCAAGCTACATGTTGGACATTGTTGAATTATTGCTATGGCTTCTTGATACGTAATCCCAAATTGCTGTACCAAGGCCTTCTTATTTTGATGGAAATAGTCATGACTCTCCCCAGCTGAAAGCTGTTGTGGAAGAGGAGAGGAGGCCATAATTTTACAAGCCTCATCTGCCATATGATTGCCTTCTGCCAGAAATCCAGGCAATTGCTGATGACTTCTGATATGAGCTACAAATAAAGGTTTCCCTCGCTTTTTCAGCAGTGTCTGAAGCTGTAAAAAAAGTGTCATGAGAGAAGGAGGGGTAACAGGAGAAATATATGCATCGAAAATATGAGCAACCATCTGAGTAACATACATGCTATCAGATATTACATTTAAAGATTCCTGTGGAAAAAGAGACAAGGCCAAAGAAAAAGCAGCTAACTCAGCTTGTTGTGCTGAGTTCTGTGGGGCAGTTAAACGTTTGTTCCATTGAGCATTTTCACACCATGCACATGCTCCAATATTTTTTGAACCATCAGTAAAGACAGTTAAGCCTTCCTTCAATGGCTGTTGGACAAAAGGTGATTGTAAAACAAAAGGAACTGTCTTCAACACCTGTAGTCGTGCATCAGATGGAAGGTGGCATGACACTTGGCCACACCAATCTTCCAATGCATCCTGTAATGTTGTGGAAGTCTGAAAAAGAGGTTCCCATTGACTAATCTTAAAAGGAATATACAATGTAAAAATATCCATTCCCATCAGGGCTTTGGTTCTCTTGCGCCCTTTTTGTATAAGAAAAGCCATTTGTGCTGCTTTAGTAAAAATAGAGGTTTTTGGAGTATGTGGTAGGTGTAACCATTCCAAGAAATGAAGATTTTTTGCATTAGATACTTGAACAATTATTGCAGTCAGTAATTGATGAGTGGAAATAATAGCAAGAGAAGGTGGTGTGTCTGCAGTGCACGGTTTACCCATTGAGTTGCTAGGGCTGTGTTTACTTGCTTTAAAGCTTCTAGATGCTGAGCTGAAAGATAGACCTTATCTGCAGGATTTTTTAATCCTACTAGTGCTTGAAAAAGCGGTGATAGCATCTGTGTGGTTAGAGCAAGATATGGTCTAGCCCAGTTAATAACTCCCAAGTACTGCTGTAATTGAACCAATGTGGTTGGCTGTGGAAGTGTGAGTGAAGGAATATGTGGAGATGCTGAGGAAGCTAAAACCTTGTGACCTAAATATTGCATTGGGTAGTGAGACTGGATTTTTTCAGGTGCTATATGTAACCCTGCTTTTGCTAATGTGGTCAAGAGGATCGGAAAAGTTTTTTGTACCGTCCCCTTTGGCCCATCAGCCGCAATTAAGATATCATCCATGTAATGATATACAAGAAAATTAGGAAATTGAGATCTATAAGGATGCAGAGCCTCATTGACAAAATATTGACACATGGTTGGTGAATTAAGCATACCTTGTGGAAGAACTTTCCATTGATACCTAGATGTGGGTTTAGAGTTATTGAGTTCTGGCACTGTAAATGCAAAGATGATTCTATCCTTTTGTGCCAGAGGTATAGAAAAGAAACAGTCCTTTAAATCTATTATTATGAGATCAAATCCAGCTGGGATCAAATTAGGATTAGGCAGACCATTGAGTGTAACAGAAAGAGTTGGTTTTGAAGCTTGAACAAGTTTCTGCAATGCAAACAAAGAAAGAGGTTCAAAAAGAGGCAAAATTATAAGTGTAGCAACTACTGTCCCCTTTTTTAAAGAAAAGCAACGATCTCCTATTGCAGCCAATGCAAGATTATTAAGAGCAGAAGAATCATATAAGTAAGGAGCTGCAACCACACCCTCTATTGTAAGAGAAGAATTGGGAATAAGCAAGACAGGTGTGGAAGGAGGAAGAGGTTTGAAAAGCGTTGCAGTTAAAGGAAGAGTAAAAACAGCACCAGGATCATCATACACAAGATCCTCTAACAATACCACAGGAAACGTTGTGGCGGTTAGTTCAGCCTTTGTGGCGGGGCTAGCTGAAGACCCCTCAATTAGTTTCCCGAAGGCTGTGAAGGAGAAGGATTAGAATAACAATTTGAAGCCCAATGATAGCCTTTCCTGCAGCGAGGACAGATAGTTTTTGGCTTAGATGAAGAGGGTGGACCTCTGGTTTGGCCACGAAAAGCAGCTCCTCCCCCTGGCTTTTGACATTGATTTTTAAAGTGTCCTGGCTTGCCACAGTTAAAACAATTGCCATTGCGTGTTAAAGCAAAAGCATCAGGAGGAGAAGTGGTAGCAGAATTAGGATTTGGTAATGAAGCTGTGATTGCAGTAAGCATAGAAAAAAGCATTTTCCAATCATACAATAACATAACTGTATTAGCTGTAACCAAAGAATCAAGTATTCCCCTAGTAAAAGGAGAATGCAATCCATAAGTTGTAGCTGCATCTTTTATATTTTTCAAAACTTTAAACTCAATGTTACTATGAACATTGCCTCCTCCCCCAGGGATGATAGTCATAGGATAAGCAGAAGGTTCTTCTGTTTCTAAAGATAGAGGTGATGACAAAAGATTAGTTATGATTCCTCCCATAGGATTCATAATAGGAGAATCAGAAAGAGAAGAAAGAGCAGGAGGAGGAGGGGAAGAAATATCTGAATAAGGAGGTGGTAGGGAAGACTTTGATTCCAAATGAGCTGCAAGAGGCTTAGAAGTTTTTGAATTAGAAGAGTGGGAGTCAGAAGAAACAGGAGAAAAAGAATTTTCAGGAAGACTAGAAGGAGGATAAATAGTTGTTATAGCAGCCATTATTGCTCTCCAAGAAATACGTATATCCATGGGAGCTCTGGGAACTTCATGTAAATATTTTCCTAATTTTTCCCAGTGAGAATGGCTAAGAGTTCCAGCAGATGGATAGGCTGGACAGTGTGCCTCAATATAAATTATAAATTTATTTAAAGATTTTTTAGAAATAGGGTACACAGTGGTACCATTGGTTTTTTGAAAGGAATTAGCTTTCTTCACTAGATTATAAAGTTCGTCCCTATGCCCTGACGAAACTTGAGAAATCGAGGTGCCCATACTTACTTTTTTGTCGACTTAGCCTATACCAGGAGAAGAAGAATGAAGTGAAGAAGATGCACTTCTAGACAAAAGTCACACCTTGGAACCAGAAAGGCGAAGGGATCCCAGACGATTAGAGATCCCGGACGAGCCCCCAGCTGTCGCGTTGAGCGACCGGTCTGTTGTTTCGGCTTTCTGGTTGATTGCTGAATTCCTCTCAGAGAATAACCCTCGCAAGGGTGAGTTAGTCCTCGCAAGGACGAAGTTTAAAGTAACCCTCGCAAGGGTGAGAAAATAGCCCTCGCAAGGGCGAGATAGAGTGGGACCCTCGCAAGGGTGAGGCTAGGCAAGACTCTCACAAGAGTGATTGCCAAGCAAGCACAAGAAATAAAACACACAAAACACACGAGATCTTCAAAATGAGGCAGCACTTTGAGCCTGGGGGAGATGGGATTCCCTGGCTGCCCTGGAACAGATGGAAATATCTGGGCATCTCTGCTTCTTCTCCTCCTTTCTCCTCCCCCAGGCTTTTTGCTGTCCTCTTTTATTGTGCTAATTCAAGGGAGGAGGTGAGAGAGGAATTTTTACAGGAAGGTAAAGAGATACAATGTTAATCTTTTAGACCAGTCTACGTGACATGAGCCACATACTCTGTAGCTGCTATTTTGTAACTGCTATAGACAGGCATATCTTCTTTGAATACACATTCTCTGTCTGCGGTTAATCCTCCATTAACTCCCTTCCTGTCAGTGCTTTCCTTCTATAATGTTCTGAACTGAATACGTGCTTTTTGGCAAGATTTCTTCCTGTGGAAAAATACAGGACAGAGCCAATGTAAAATAGTCACAGCAATGCCTATTACAAACCTTTTAAAGACAAAAGGGGAGGTGAAGCCTAGGCCTAGCAAAGTGTTAGAGTGGTCCATGGAGTGCCAAGCGGCCTTTGAAAAGCTGAAACTACTGTTTGCTGCAGAGCCAGTGCTAAAGCACCCGGACATGGATGCTCCTTTTGTGATCCAAGCTGATGCGAGCGACGTGGCCATTAGAACGGTGTTACTTCAAATCAGTGAGAAAAGGATTTTGCAACCCTGTGCCTATACTTCCCATAAACTATCTGAAACCGAAAGAAGGTGGGCCATCTGGGAAAAAGAAGCTTTTGCAGTCCGCTGGGCTCTACTGACTTGGAGACATTTCTCCAAGGAGCAAAACACCTGTTTGAGGTATGGACTGATCACAAGAATTTGGAGGCCTTAAAAACACCTTGGAAGCTGTCCCCCAAGCAAGTTCACTGGGCCCAGTACTTTAAACAGTTTAATTTCTCATTGAAGTACATTCCAGGGGGGAGAAATTTCATGGCGGATGCCCTATCTAGACTACCTCAATATAATAGTGCTCACCAGGAAGTAATACAGCTGATTGTCTCAACCAAAGAGCTAGCAGCTCCAGTAGTTACTAGAGCTCAAAAGAAGAAGCAAGAAGTGTATTTATCAAATGGTCTAACTGCACAACTAAAAGAGGCTCTAAAACTTGATGAGTGGTTCCTGGCTCATTCAAATAACTGTACAGTTAGAGATGGATTGGCCTGGGTGGGAACCAAGTTGTATGTGCCAGAGAAACTGAGGAGCCAAATATTACAGCAAGCTCATGATTCTAAAGCAGCTGGCCATTTTGGATTTGTGAAAACCTTACACCTGGTTAAGCGGCAATTCTGGTGGCCCACATTGAAGAAGGACATTGAAACTTATGTGGCTAGCTGTTCGATTTGTGCATCAGCAAAAAGACCTCCTGGTAAGCTGGCAGGGACAGGACAAGATTTTGTACCCATACCTGAACTTCCTCGTGAAAGGCCTAACATTCAATCATTAGATGAATGGATAATACAACTCCTGCTTAATTGGCCAGTCACTTGTAAAGCATTAGATGATGTGCATCAAGCTCATAAGAAGTTTGCAGATAAAAATAGATCTCCCCAAAAACCATATCAAGTAGGCGACAAGATTTTCTTGTCCACCAGATATCTACAAACTACTCAAAAGTTGAAAAAACTTGGTCCTAAGTATGTTGGTCCTTTCTTGATTGAAAGGATTGTAAACCCTGTGGCAGTCCAATTGAAATTATCAAAAACTCTTCAACGTATTCACCCAGTCTTCCATGTTAGTTTGTTAAAACCTGAACATACTTCCAATTTGAGGCCAACCCAAACTGATCCTCCTGTTCCACTGCTGATTGAGGGTGAACAACATTTTGAAGTTAAAGAAATTCTGGGCTTTCGTAAATGGAAGGGTCGACTGCAATATTTGGTTGCTTGGAAACATTTCCCTTCTTCCCAAGCTGAATGGGTCAACGAGAAAGATGTTAGAGCCCCTAGGCTGATCAAAGCATTTTGTACCAAGTATCCGGATAAACCCTAGGCCTATGTTTATTGTTTATACATGGTTATTAATTAGTATCTTTTATGTTTCTTTCTCTTATAGGACTAACATCTTTTTCTAGGAGGGGCGAATGTCAGCCTTCAAGATCTTCTTCTATTGCTTTGCATCTTTCAGCTGCCATAAGTAATGGAGGGAGGAGTGGGGATAGTATGGGAAGCGAGCTGGAGGTGGTACAAACTGGCATTGTATAAACTGGAGGGGAGGAGAGCACATTCTTGCTTAGGTTTCTATTTCTTGCTTAGCTTTCTTTTCTCTGCGCAGCTGCAAACCTTTATCAAAGTATGTCAAGGTCAACGGGCAGAAACCTCATCACCACCTGAAGATGTCCACATGATGATATTTACAACTTTTAATTGGAAGAACCATTTGAACTTTTTGGGGGTGGGATCAACTCCATCACTTTGTATATGTGATTTACACACCTAATTCCTCAGATTCGGAATTCTATGGTTGCTACCACTTCATTTCCAGTAAAAGATATCTTTTCTCTAATTAAAAGAGTCTAAGTATTTCTTTCTTGGATTTTGAATAGAGCACTGCCTGACATCCTGAGGCCATCCATGTGCCACAGGTGGTGTATGATCTGTTAAAGTTCAAGTGAGATTTCAAAATCAACCTTCAAATTAGTTTCTGCATAAACCTTTATTTTTATCCTAGGAGGGAAGATGATAAGAATGACCAGGCAGGAGTCATGCTACAGTTGATGTTGATGTTCTTCTCGCTCCTGGCTCCAACTACAGTAAAGAGGCTGAGAACCATGTGTGTGTTCAAGGATTATATTGCCTTAGATAAAAGCTACTATAAGCCTGGTGATCTCATTTTGGGTGGGAATTTGCCCCTGGGAGGCAGTTTTGATTTTACTGTCTCTCACTTTAATACATTGAATCTTCTTTTAGATAAAGGGTAAGTTTCAGCTGGAGAGCAGACATACAGATAAATGGCCTCTTTGCTTTAAATTCTAGGACCTTTTTCAGAAATATTTCCTCTAGTGTACTGCACTACTCTAGTGTAGTAGACATCTTCTGCTTCTCTCAATTGAGTAGAAAGCTCCTAAAATAGGCTGGAATTCTCAATCTCTTCCTCATAGAGATAATAAACAACAAACATGAAGAGTACATTAGAAGCTGTGCTGTCATAGTGAAGAATTTGAATTTCAATATTAATCTGTACACTTACTCCAGAGTTCAGGAGTTATGAAAATCCCTCTCAGCTTTGGAATCAGTATTGCTCATGAATAATGGCCTTCGGTACATCTATGAGGTGACTCCCACTGTAGTCCTGTGCTCAGCAATGTTTATCACCCCTGAAGAATTTGGTCCAGGAGAGACCCTACATTATTAGTGTCAAAGAGGAATGTTTGGGAAGTATTACAATCATTGCAGCAAAATGAAAATGGAGGAATAATAGCGGAGTATAAAAGAGCCCATGATATGGATGGAAAGGCTTGTCTGTTTTCTCTTTTTTTTTTTAAATAAACTTTATTAGTTTTACTTTTTAAAAAACAACAACACAGCTACAAATTATATACAACAAAAAGACGAACAGGTCTTGGCATAGGCCAAGAGGGAAAGAGAGGAAAGCTTGAGAGAGGAAAGAGGGACAGGGAAGGGAAGGGGGGGGGGAAAGTGGGGAAAACAGAAGTAGAGAAAACAATTATAATAAAACCATATTTTTGTGACTGTCTGTAAGGTCTTTTCTTCTTCCAAACTATCATCGGCAGTGCTTTTCTTTATCTCTGCCTTGGAGGCCTCAGCCTTAATTTTCTTAGAGGTGATCTATCTTTGAT
The DNA here is from genome assembly GCF_900518735.1 of Pseudonaja textilis. The sequence continues at coordinate 707,123 of NW_020769479.1, read as the reverse complement.
TAAGCCAAATGTACAAAGGATTCCAATTGCTATAATAGGTTGAAGATTCTTTATTTTTTAATGCTTGGGTTAGTTTTTTTCCATTTCAGCGCATTGTAAGATTTTCTGAATAACCATAAGTTCAGTGGGGATAGAGGGTAGTTTCCAGCACTGGGCAAATGCCAGTCTGGCCGCGGTTAAGATATGGATTGTAATATACTTTGACTTTTTGGATATTTGTTTATCAAAAATTCCTAGAAGGAAGGACTCTGGTTTGTACTCAATTTGTTCCATGGTTATTTCCTCTAGCCAGTGCCTAATTTTTTGCCAGTACTTCTGGGTTTCCTTGCATGACCACCACATGTGGAAGAAGGTACCTTCTATGTATTGACATTTCCAACACTTGGGGCTCATGTTGGGGTGCATCTTCGCCAATCTCGAAGGGGGCAGGTGCCATCTATAAAACATTTTATATAAGTTTTCTTTATAAGCTGCTGATTTCGTGATCTTAATGTTCCTATTCCAGATCTTTTCCCATTCTGCTAGGGTAATGCTCCGACCCACATTTCTGCTCCACGCAATCATATTTCCCTTGACAATTTCTTGTTCTAGTTCTGTTTCTAATAAATATTTGTAAAATTTAGATATATTTTTTTTACTTGGTCCTAGTAGAATTTTGTCTAGGGTCTGTAATTTATTGTAGATTCCAAATTCCTTAATGTCTTGTTTGTATTTACTATGAATTTGAAGGTACACCCACTGATCAATTATAAATCCTCGCTCTTGTAGTTCTTGTCATGTTTTCAACTTTCCTTGTGGGTCTAATAAATTTTCGTACTTAATCATTTTGGTTATATCCAGATTATTAAGGTGTACTATCGCTTCCATTGGAGATAGCCAAATCGGTATTTTTAGATAAAGTTTTTTACGTACTTTTTTCCAATTAGTTAATAAAGAGTTCCTGATAAGATGCCTATGGAAATATGATTGCCTGGGTTTCCCAGATTCCCACAGAAAGGCATGCCATCCTTTCTGCATATCGTGGCCTTCTAATACTAGTGTTCTTTTGTTAGTTAGGTTCACCCAATCCTTTATCCATAGTAGGGTGGCTGCCGTATAATATATTTCCCAGTTTGGCAAGGCTAACCCTCCTCTGCTTTTCAACTTGTAGGGCTTTTACGTTAATCCTAGCTTTTTTCCCCTGCCAAATAAAATTCAATGTTATCTTGTTTAGTTCCGTAAAAAAATTTTTATTTAATTTGATTGGTATTGTCTGGAATAAATATAGAAATTTTGGCAGAATATTCATCTTAATCAAAGCAATCCTGCCCAATAAGGAAAGTTGTTAATTGCTCCAGAAATCTCTTTCTTAGTTTGTTGGAGAAGTTTATCATAATTGTTTTCTTTTAACGATTTGCTTTGTGGAGTTAGCCAAATTCCTAAGTATTTAATTTTTTTTTGTCACTTGTATTCCCATTGTTGTCTCTAGCTCTTTATTCTGGTCTCCTGTTAAATTTTTAGTCATTAATTTTGTTTTTCCCCTGTTTATTTTAAATCCCGCGACTTCTCCAAATCGTTCTAGTTCTTCTAATAAGTTGTGACCTTTTTCTATGGGCTCCTCCAGAAAAAAAACCAAATCATCAGCAAAAGCCTGTACTTTATATTCTTCTGATTTGATCCTCAAACCTCTAATTCTCAAATTTTGCCTAATGTACGTCAGAAGAGATTCTAGGGCGAATATGAAAAGCAGAGGGGAGAGAGGGCAACCCTGTCTTACCCCTTTTTCTATTTTTATTGGGCCAGTTTGTTCCCCATTTATTAGAATGTTTGCCTGTTGAGTGTGGTAAATTGTAGTGATGACATTTTCAAATCTGGTGCCAAGATTCATATTATATATTTTTTGAATTAAGAAATGCCAATTTAAATTGTCGAATGCTTTTTCAGCATCCAAGAACATAAATGCAAATTGTTTTTCCGGGTGGGCTTCATAGTATTCTGAAATGTCTATCACTGTTCTTAAATTATTCTTAATTTGTCGAAATGGGAGAAATCCGTTTTGATCTTCATGGATATAAGTGTTTAAAACCTGTTTTAATCTATTGGCTATTATAGAAGAGAATAATTTATAATCTGCATTCAGGAGCGAAATTGATCTATAATTATTAATAAGTCTGTGGTCTAGGTCCTCCTTCGGGATCAGCGAAATTAAGGCTCCCCTCCACGAGTCCGGCATCTTGGCTGCTAACAGTACCTCATTAAATACATCCAGCATCAGTGGTCCAATTTGTTCTATGATAATTTTGTAAAGTTCTACCGGTATCCCGTCTGGTCCTGGTGCTTTATTGTTACTTTGCTTCTCTATTGCTGACTTCAGTTTGGACCATGTTATATTTTGGTTTAATAATTCTATCTCTTCCTCTCCAATTGCTTTATCATTCGCTTCCTCCAGATATTCCATTATTTTATCCTCAGAGACTTCTTCTTTTTTGTATAATTTCCCAAAGTAATTAGAAGTGATCTCTTTTTTCTTCTCTATCTCCTCTTGCATACTGCCCCCCTCATCCATTAATTGGTGTATCAATCTTTTTTCTTTCGTTTTCTTAAGTTTGTGGGCTAACCATCTCCCTGGCTTGTTTGCATGCTCAAAGTAGATTTGTTTAGCCATTTTCAGACTAATCTCCAATTTTTCTTGTTCCAGTAAATTTAGTTTGTGTTTAGTTGTTATTAACTGGTTCTGTATTCTTTGGTTTTTGGGGTTCTTTTGTAATTGGGTTTCTAAATCCTTAATTTCTTGTTGTAAGTTACTTTGTTGGGCATACTTTCTTTTATTTCTCATAGCATTGTAAGAGATTGTTATTCCTCTTATAAATGCCTTTAATGTGTCCCATATATTTTGTTTCGAAGTTAGATCATTATTATTTTCCTTTAAGAAGAAGTTCAGTTCTTCTTTCAGTTTATTAGTATATTCTTCTTCTTTTATTAAATGAGTATTAAAAGTCCATCTTTTCTTTGGTTTTCTTCTACCCCTCCAGGTTATTTGAATTGGGTTGTGGTCAGCCCAATCATTTGGTAAGATTTCGCTATCTTTGATTTCATTAAATAATTCACCGTTTATCCAAGCCATATCTATTCTTGTCCAAATTTTGTGTGGGTTAGAATAATAAGTAAACTGTTCTTTTTTGGGATTTAATTTTCTCCAGATATCTACCAGATTCATTTCATTCAACATATCCTTACATGGCTTAGAGAATTCTCTATTTCCTTTTTTGTTCTTACTCCTATTACTATGATCCTTCCGATAGTCAGCAATAGAGTTAAAATCGCCAATCAGAATAATATTACCATTTTCAAATTCTGTTATTTTTTGATGGAGATGTTTAAAAAATTTACCTTGATCATCATTTGGGGCATATATTACTACCAGTAAGAGTGTAATGCCATTAATCGAGATTTGTACCACCAGAGTTCTTCCTTCAGGGTCCGCCCAGATTAACTCCGCTTTTAAGTCATCTCTCACATAGATTGCAATACCTTTCTTTTTGTGTTTATCTGCTGGTGCTGTAAATAATTTTCCCAGTTTCGGACAATCTAGGAATTTCTCCTCACTTTTCCTAATGTGTGTTTCTTGTATGCAAATTATATCAACATTTTGTTTTATTAGTTTGGTTAGAATCCTTTTCCTTTTAGCTCTTGAATTTAGGCCGTTTATATTAATGGAAAGAATCTTCCTTCCTTCATCCATTTACTTAAGTCTGCCTCACTTTTTGTCTCGTAACTCTACGGCTCTCTTCTTGTGATTGATATGGAGTTGTTTCTTCTCTTTCTCATTGTAAGTTGTCTTTCCCTTGAATTTGGACAGGTCTTTCTTCTTTGTTCCTGTGGCGGTTACGATCTTCCTGCATATTCCTTTGGATTTTCTCCCTAGTGAGTTGATCCTCCATGGTTGTTAGCTGTTCTAGGAAGTTTTGTGTTTGTTCTATTGAGTCTATTGTAATTTTTCTTCCCTTCCACGATATTAGCATCCCTTCTGGGATTAGCCATTTAAATGAGATTTTTTCTCACTAAGCCATTCAAGTTTAGCCAAGAAAGGTCTTTTAAAAAACCCTAAACCCAATGAAATTTGGATGTTGCTGCCCCTCCCAAACACCGAAGCAAACCCTACAAGAAAGCAACCTTAACTGTAATATTCCCTGTGTTTTTCTCACTATAGGATCCAACCCAATAACTACCAGCATTTCCTTGCATTGATGTTTGCTATCTCTGAGGTCAATAAGGATTTTCTTCTGCTCCCCAACATCACCTTTGGCTTCCACATCTATGGCCATTTCGAGAGGGAGATACTTATTTCCTTAAACAGCCTCTCCATGCTCTCCTCACAAGGCCACGTGATTCCAGGTTACAAATGTGGCTGGCAGGACACCCTGTTCTCCATCATTGGTGGCCTCAATCCCAAATGGGGATTGAGGCACATGGACTCCATCTTCAGCATCTTTAAGGTCCCACGGGTAAGAGGTACAGTATGGAGTAGAGAGAAATCAGAAGGTTACTCAAAGGCAAAGAGGTCGGGTTTTGGGGGGAGGCACATCATGAGCCTGTGAGTCTTAGTTAATTCTTTATTAAAGGGTGGCCATCGTTTTAGTGCCATGTATTCTCTGTATCAGATTGTAAGTTTTTTCTCTTTTTTTCTGATGTACCTCAACCAATACAAATGTGTAACTGATGTAGATGGTGGCACTGTCTGAAACAAGAACAACAATTTTGTCAAAATATTGATTTTTACTATTGAAATACATCCCAATAGCGATAACTGCAATTTGGCCAAATTATCTAAATCTTTTTTTTAAAAGAATTTTATTAGTTTTTAAAGACAAACAAAACAAACAGAACATAAAAACATCCAACTTTCCATAAGTATACAAGTTTTTTCTCTTTTCTTCTGATGTACCTCAACCAATACAAATGTGTAACTGATGTAAATGGTAGCTATTCTTAAGACAGGAAACAGATTAAGTTTCCAACTCAGTGTGAATCAGCCTGACTGCTGGGGCCATCAACCTCACAATGGTGACCCCAAAGTCAACATCAGATAAAAACTGAATGCACCAATTATCACATTAAACAAGAAGAAAACCTTCTACACACCAATTCCACCGGCGCTTTCTACAATTTTATAAACAACAAACTAAAAGACTCAGGGTCTATCCACCCCTGAAAAGACTGAATGGTAAAGACTGCAATGATGACACTATTAAAGCCAACATCTTTAACACATTCTTTGGCTCAGTATTTGTAAACAGCAATGGATAATGCCCAGTATTTCCTAGTCAAACCACAGACAACTACTATGATCTAATGCATATCAATTTTAAAGAAGACAATGTTGAAAAAAGACTACACAATCTAAAACCATCTCTATCTATTGGACCAGTCGGAATATGTGCCTATTTCTTAAAAAAAGCTATCCACTGCCATAGCAGAACCTCTAAGCATAATCTTTGAAAAATCTTTCAGGACCAGCTCCTTGCCAAACCTATGGCCATGAGCCATGGTCATCCCCATCTTCAAAAAAGAAGACCCCAGCCTAGTTGAAAATTACAGACCAATCTCTCTGACCGGGACAAAAAGCAACAACTAAGGTACCCTGGAATTTAAATTTTGCAAAAGATACATCGCTCCCAAAGAAGACTTGGAAGTGGCAAATGAAAGTAAAAAGGGGGAAAAAAAATTTCACTCTCCTTCCTAACGTTGACAGCGAACAGAAATGAATGAGAAATCGGAAGAAACCTGCTTTGGCATCAATAGGTAATTAAACTGGATAATTAAATGTCAAGGGGATAATAAGGATTTCTGAACACTAAAAAAAAAATTGCTGTAAGTGGGAAGGGAGAGGAAAAGAATAGGAGCAGGATTTGGAAGGAGGAGACTGCCTAGAACTTAAAAGAATCTGATTAAATACTAAGACTTCTAAAAGATACATTTTAACTGGAATTTTGTAACTAAACAGTAACCCCAGGAAGAGAAAGTGAAAAAAGAAGAAAGTGTCAAAAGAAACAGTTTGTGTGTAGATTGTTTGGTGACTTTGGGACTTTTGGAAATTATATTTGAATGACTAAAAACACTTGGGTGGTTGTTTGAAAAAAAAATTTTTTACAATGGCATCACTTGTGGATGAACTGAAAATGGAATTTAAAAATACAAAGAAGAGGAACAAGAAGGGAAGGGCTCTCTTGGCTCTCTTTTTCAATTCTTAGAAATGGCGATCTGTACCTATGAGAAACTACAAGAAAGGACTGCACAACAAGAGGATTGGGACAAAGAAGAAGCCATCTTTAATGAACAAGTAACTTTACTTGGGGAAGAAAGGGGAAAGGAGGAAAAGAAAACGGAGACTTTAAGATAAAAAAAAAACAACCAAAAAAGGGAAAAATAAGGTGAAAAGTAGATATAATGTTAGAAAGCAACAGAAAGGAGGAATACAGAAGAGGGAAATGGAGGTGGAGAGACAAGGGGGTAAAAAGGGCAGAGAGAAGAAGCAAGGGAGGGAGGGAGGGATGAGAAGCTTCAAAGGTGTGGAGCAAGATGTAAAGAAATAGGACTTATTTAGAGATAATGGGTAAAATCTTAATTGAAAAAGTGATTCTGCAAAGGTACATAAGATTGTATTGTTATATTTGTATTAGAAATAAAGTTAGAAAATTGGAAACAACATGTGATTAAAAAGTGGTATAAAATACTCAGTGTAATTCAGTGAAACTTTTGTGAACAAAAGGAAGGAAATGGAATAAATGAGAGAATTGAATTAGGAAGGAATGGGAACATTTTAATGACACAATGTTTTAAAATATAAGTGAAGTGGGGGGGAAATAATTATGGAAAGTTTATAAGTGTTCCCATAGAAGTATGATACTTAACTGAAAAGTAATCGGTAAAATGTTTAAGATTTAAATGAATATTAATATTAATGATAGATTTGAAATGGTATGGATTATTGTTTTAATTATATTATATATTTATAATTTTTTTCTCTTTTTAAAATATGGTTGTAACTTTAGAATGTACTAAGCAGAATCCAAATGGAAGTTATGTACTATACTAAGTGTTATAAATTTAGGGGAAAGAGTTAAAGGCGTCATACTCCAATTAGTGATTACAGGAGAAATTTTGTTTAAAGAGAAAAGATAATAGACAGCTGGAAACCAGACAGACAAAGAATATAGGCATAATGATCTGAATTGAGATAAGATAAATAAAATAAAACTAAGAAAGTTAAAAGAGGGGAGAAGCTATATAGAAAATTTAGAATAGAAATAAGATATGGAATGGTATTTAAATGAGCATGAATTTGAATTTGTGTCTGTACAAAGAGATGTAACCCAGGATCAAGCTGCTTTCAGAAAAGATATTTTATGTTTATATCTTTTATGTTTTGCTTCTTGGTATATTGTTTTTGAAAATCAATCAAATTTGTTTAAAAAGAAAAAGAAAATTACAGACCAATCTCCTTATGCTGCATCACTTGTAAAGTTGGAATCAATTATTAGCCAATCCATCATCCTCCACTTAGAAACAAACAACCTACTCTCCAATAAACAATTTGGTTTCAGGAAAAAAATATCCTGTAATCTGCAACTCTTACACTGAAAAAACATTTGGACCACACAACTCGATCAGGGCAAAGCAATAGATGCAATTTACATAGATTTCTGTAAAGCCTTTGATTTAGTGGTACACAACAAACTACTCCTAAAACTAAAATCTTACAGTATCTCTGGATACAAAGCCCTTACATCTAAAAAATATCCAAGTTACCCAGGAGCTTGCTCTTCCTGAGACCATTATCTGTGAACTATCCTTAAATATCACAATTCGATTCTTACTATGTTACAGAGCACCTGATTATGACATCGAACATGTAAACAAGCTAAATACACTACTAACATGGGCAGCATCCTGCCCATACCCTTTTATCTTTCTTGGTGATTTCAATCTGCCTCATATTGACTGGACCCTAAATGAATTTACAACTGAAACCATACATGCAACCTTTTACAATGCTGTTACAAATCTGGGACTGGAACAACTAGTAACCAACAACACTAGACTAAACAACTGCCTCGATCTCATCTTCTGCAATAGTTTGAATTTAATTTACGGAATACAAACTAAAGAACCCTTTTCCAGCAGTGACCACAATATGATTGACTTTTGTCTCAACATACGTCCACACAAAAACCACCACAATGATGTGATCCCCAATTATAATTTCAAAAAAGGCAACTATGATCTTATAAACAATGATCTCTCATCCCTTCATTGGCAATCTCTATTCACTGGATGCAATACTGTTGAAGACCATTACAACTTATTTTTACTTGAAGTCAAAAGAGTCATCAAAATATATGTACCAACAACTACTCCCAAAACAAAACAAAAAAACAGATTGCCCATAACAATAAGGAAACTTCAATCCAAAAAGAGATCACTCTGGCGGAAAAACAAATCTGGTCACATTGCCAATTTCAAAAGCCGATACAAAAATTTATGCCACCAAATAAAGACCGAATGCACCAATTATCACATTAAACAAGAGGAAAACCTTCTAAGCACCAATTCCACCAGTGCTTTTTACAATTTTGTAAACAACAAACTAAAAGATTCAAGGTCCATCCCACCCCTGATAGGACCTAATGGCAAAGACTGCAACGATGACACCATTAAAGCCAACATCTTTAACACATTTTTTGGCTCAGTATTTGTAAACAGCAATGGATCATGCCCAGTATTTCCTAGCCGAACCACAGATAACTACAGTGATCTCATGCATATTGATTTTACAGAAGACAATGTTGAAAAAGCACTATGCAATCTAAAACCATCTCTATCTATTGGACCGGATGGAATATGTGCCTATTTCTTAAAAAAGCTATCCACTGCCATAGCCAAACCTCTAAGCATAATATTTGAAAAATCTTTCAGGACCAGTTCCTTGCCTAACCTATGGTCACAAGCTACAGTCATCCCCATCTTCAAAAAGGGAGACCCTTGCCTAGTTGAAAATTACAGACCAATCTCCTTATGCTGCGTCACCTGTAAAGTCATGGAATCAATTATTAACCAATCCATCATCCTCCACTTAGAGACAAACAACCTACTCTCCAATAAACAATTTGGTTTCAGAAAAAAAATATCCTGTAATCTGCAACTCTTACACTGCAAAAACATATGGACTACACAACTTGATCAGGGCAAAACAATAGATGCAATCTACATAGACTTCTGTAAAGCCTTTGATTCAGTGGTACATGACAAACTACTCCTAAAAATAAAATCCTATGGTATCTCTGGACAACTGCATAAATGGATAGAAGCATTCCTGTCAAACAGACAACAAATGGTCAAAATTGGGAGTGTCCTATCAAATTCTGTACCTGTCAATAGTGGTGTCCCTCAAGGCAGTGTTCTAGGACCAACTCTCTTCATACTCTACATAAATGACCTCTGTGATCATATTAAGAGCAACTGCGTTCTTTTCACTGATGATGTAAAGCTGTTCAATACCACAGACAATACTGCTACCCTTCAAAAAGATCTTGACTGTGTATCAGAATGGTAAAACAAATGGCAACTTCAAATCTCAACAAATAAATGCTCTGTCTTACATATTGGCAAAAAAAATCCGAAAATAAAATACAAGCTGAATAGTCAAGATCTTGTTGATGATCCAAGCTCTGTAAAGGACCTTGGAATACTCACCTCTAATGATCTAAGTGCTAGAGCCCACTGCAACTACATAGCCAAAAAGGCATTAAGAGTTGTTAACCTAATCTTACGTAGCTTTTTCTCACACTACTAACTAGAGCATACAAAATATTTGCTAGACCAATACTCGAATACAGCTCATCAGTCTGGAACCCACATTACGTATCTGATATTAGCACAATTGAGAAAGTCCAGAAATATTTCACAAGAAGAGTTCTCCACTCCTCTACTCGTTGTAGAATACCTTATGCCACCAGACTTGAAATTCTAGAACTAGAAAACCTTGAATTACGCCGTCTTCGGTCTGACTTAAGCATGGTATATAAAATCATACATTGCAATGTCCTACCTGTCAATGAATACTTCAGCTTCAACCATAACAACACAAGAGCACACAACAGATACAAACTCAAGGTTAACCGCACCAAGCTTGATTGCAGGAAATACGACTTCAGCAACAGAGTGGTCAATGTCTGGAATACTCTACCCAACTCTGTAGTTTCTTCCCCAAACCCCAAAAACTTTAACCTTAGACTGTCTACTATTGACCTCACCCCTTTCCTAAGAGGTCTGTAGGGGGCGTGCATAAGCACACCAACGTGCCTACCGTCCCTGTCCTATTGTTTCTTTTATTTTTCTTTTATTTTTCTTATATGTACCCATTTCATGTATTCATAATTATGTATACACTTATACTTATTATCTTGTAAACAATTGACAAATAAATAAATAAAAAAAATAAAATAAAAAAAATACCTGCATTACTGGATAGAAGCATTCCTGTCAAACAGACAACTAATGGTCAAAATTGGGAGCGTCCTATCAAATTCTGTATCTGTCAACAGTGGTGTCCCCCAAGGCAGTGTTCTAGGACCAACTCTTTTCATACTCTACATAAATGACCTCTGTGATCATGTCAAGAGCAACTGCATTCTCTTCACTGATGATGTAAAGCTATTCAACACCACAGACAATACTGCTACCCTTCAAAAAGACCTTGACTATGTATCAGAATGGTCAAACAAATGGCAACAACAAATCTCAACAAATAAATGCGCTGTCCTACATATTGGCAAAAAGAATCAGAAAATAAAATACAGGCTGAATAGTCAAGACCTTGTTGATGATCCAAACAATAAGAATAAAATAAAAAATAAAAAAACTTCTTAAAAAAACATTTGCTAGACCAATACTCGAATACAGCTCATCAGTCTGGAACCCACATTACGTATCTGATATTAACACAGGTGAGAAAGTCCAGAAATATTTCTCAAGAAGAGTTCTCCACTCCTCTACTCGTGCAGAATACCTTATGCCACCAGACTTGAAATTCTAGACCTAGAAAACCTAGAACTACGCCGCCTTCAGTCCAATCTAAGTATAGTATATAAAATCATACATTGCAATGTCCTACCTGTCAATGAATACTTTAGCTTCAACCATAAAAACACTAGAGCAAACATCTTTGCCAGTCTCGCAGGAAGTAGGTGCCAGCGATGAACCATTTTATATAAGTTTTCTTTATATGAGACTGACATGGTTAATTTGTAATTTGTTTGCCAGATGTGTTCCCACTTACCTAATTCAATACTATGACCCATGTTTTTAGCCCAAATTATCATAGATTCTGTGATTGTTTCTTCTTTTAATTTGTAGTCCAAAAGATATTTATATGTTTACTAATTGTTTTCTTTTCCTCTCCTATCCATATTTTGTCTAATTCTTGTGGGGTCATATTAAAGCCAAATTGTTCTCTATCTTTTTTATAATGGGTTTGTATTTGTGCATTTGTATTTGCTTCCTATTTTTAAGCTCTCCAGTATCATATAATAAATCTTTATACCTGACAATATTTTCATAATCCAGTACATTTGGATGTGTGACTGCTTCCAATGTAGATAGCCACAATAGAACCTTTGGGTAGTGGTTTTTTTTTAATCTTTCCCCAGATATTGAACAACACATTTTTTACATGGTACCTTTGGAAATATGAATGTTGTTTAGATTTTCCATCGCACATGAAAGTATGCCAGCCAAGTTGGAGATCAAAACCTTCTAATACTAATAACCTTCTATTTTCTAATTTAACCGAATCCTTAAGCCAGTTTACTATAGCAGCATTATAATATAATTCAAAATCTGGAAGGCCAAATCCTCCTTTTTTCTTGGCATCCTGTAATAATTTATATTTCACTCTGGGTTTTTTCCTCTGCCATATAAATTTAGATATACATTTGTTTAATTCCACAAAAAAATTCTTTTCCAACTTGACTGGCACTGTCTGAAACAAGAACAACAATTTTGTCAAAATATTGATTTTTACTATTGAAATACATCCCAATAGCGATAACTGCAATTTGGCCGAATTATCTAAATCTTTTTTTTTTTAAAGAATTTTATTAGTTTTTAAAGACAAACAAAACAAACAGAACATAAAAACATCCAACTTTCCATAAGTATACAAACGGTGTGTCGGTTGGTTTACCAATTTTTTTGTGCATCCATTTCGTACTCTCAATTACAATTACATTACATAATGACTCATATTATCAATCAAAAATTATATACCCTAGTATCACTATTAAACAATCATTTGACTCTAATTTTATTCATTCATGCTTTGCGAGATAGCTACAATTTACTTAGTTTATTTAATAGCAAATCATATAATCATACCAGATCTATCCTAAAAACATTATAATATCAAATAGAAAAGAAAAAATGTCTCTTTAGATATTCATTATCATCTAAAATTCTAAGTATTCTATTTATTATGTTTTATCATCCAACCATCTATAGAAAAGATCCCAAATTTCATAAAATTGTTTATCCTCTTGTTCTCTAATTTCAAATGTCAATCTACTCATCTCAGCACATTCCAATATTTTCTTAATAATTTCTTCCTGCAATGGTATTTTCTCATTTTTCCAGTTTTTAGCAAATACAATCCTAGCCGCTGTTAATATATTTACAATCAGGTATTTCAAATCTTTACTGTATGTATCAGGTAAGATTCCCAATAAAAAAAATCTCTGGTTTCAAGTCTATATGTTTCTTTGTCATTTTTTCCAACCACATGCGAATTTTAGTCCAGTATTTTCTAGCATCCTCACAAGTCCACCACATATGGTAATATGAGCCAGGTATCTGATGACATTTCCAGCATTTTTCAGATTTATTCTTGAACATTCTTGCTATTCTTGTCGGGGGAAGGTGCCACCTGTAAAACATCTTATACAAATTTTCTTTATATGGTGTTGACATTGTCATTTTATAATTTTAAGACCACAATTTTTGCCATTTCTCTAGATCAATCCCATATCCAAAATTATTTCCCCAAGCAGTCATAGTTTCTTTAACTTGTTCTTCCTCTAACTTAATTTCCAATAAATAACCAGATAGTTTTTTAATCACCTTTTCATCAGTACCTATCAAGATCTTATCTAAATCAGTCAATTTATCATAAAATCCCTCTGTCTTAAAATCTTCATCATACCTTGAATGTATTTGCACATATGAAAACCAGTTCATCTTTATACCTTGTTCCTCTAAATTTTGCATTGATTTAAGTTCACCCTTTTCATCGAGGATTTCCCCATATCTAACTGTTTGTTCCTTCTTATAAATTATAGGATAGGAAAATGTTTCAATGGTTGATAGCCAAACTGGAATTTTCAGGTAACATTGTCTTTTAATCTTCTCCCAATTCATCCACAAAGACTCCCTTATATGATGTCTTCTAAAATAACCCTGTGTTTTAGTTCCCTTATACCATAAAAAAGCATGCCAACCCAACAACAAATCAGGTCCTTCTAATGTCAACAAACTAGTCTTTCTTAATGTTATCCATTCCTTAGCCCACATCAAGTTTGCAGCGTGGTAGTACAATTCCCAATTAGGCAAACCAAAACCTCCTCTAACTCTGGCATCTTGTAGAAGTTTTAACTTTATTCTCACTTTTTTGCTTTGCCATATATACTTCAACACAATTGTATTTAAATCTTCAAAATAGTCTTTTCCAAGCCTAACTGGTATTGTTTGAAACAAGTATAAGATTCTAGGTAAAATATTCATCTTGATTGTTGAGATTCTCCCTCTTAATGACAATTGTAGATTTTCCCATTTCATCAAGTCTAAGGCTATCTGTTGCTTAAGTTTAATATAATTGTTCTCTTTTAATGTACTACATCTTGGTGTCAAATATATCCCCAAGTACTTGACCTTATTCGTAACTTGAATTTTCAATAGGTCTGCCAGTTCTCTTTGTTTTAATAACATATTTTTCTTCTTCCCCTACCAATGAGAACACACCCCCACCCAATCAGAACACAGCCAAGCCCCCCCCCAATCAAGTCCCACCCCCACTAGCAGTTAAAAGGAAGAAGCAGCTGCAATCTCACATCACTCTGAGAAGCACAGAGCCAAAGACAGAAGCCTGAAGATGATGAATGAGACTTCATCGAAACGTTGCCTAGATACTTCGAATCTTACGCGGGAGAAAACCCAAACAACCAAAGATCCACATACAAATACCCGCGAGAACCTCAGAAAACAAATTATATATATATAACTAAAGGGAGCCTCTAATCTAAAAATTTAAAAAATCCAAAAGGAGAAGAGAAAAAAAAGAATATATACAAAGGAAAAATCAGTCCAGCTAACAACTGCTAAGTCGCAATGAAACTCCAGTAAAAATAAAAAAATAAAAATAAAAAAACCAAGCCTCACTTTGACATCTCTCTTTAAAAATCGCCGCTTATCCAATTTTGTCAAAAATCTTACAGATTTCTTCTTATTCTTAGAGTGTCCTTTCAAGTCTCAAGATATTAGTAAAAAAAAAAAAAAATCTCACCAGCCGACACACTTTCTCTTTCGATCTCTTCCTTTCCCAAGCTGTCCCAACTTCAGCAGCTTTGGGGCTGCCTCTCTGCCACTGGCAAAAGGGTCTTCTCCTGGATCAACCAGGGACTTTGCAATGTCCCTGGGATCCACAGGATGTGCCCCTCCCTATCACTGTCCCTACAGGATGGTTTAGGTCCGTTTGGACCGGCCAGGGGCGAAGATATCGGCTGCAATCTTAGAGCTTGATTGCAGACCATACCGCCGCGACGCCAGTTCCTCCCCTCTCCCCCAATTATCTAAATCTTTATTTGCATTATTAACTTAATATAGTTATCTTTTTTTAATCGACGAATATCTAGCAGTCAACCAAATCCTTAGGTATTTTACTTTATTTACCACCTGCATACCTAATTTATTTGCTAGTTCTTCCTTCTGCTCCTTTGTACAGTTTTTGTTAACACTTTTGTTTTTTCTTTGTTAATTTTTAACCCTGCCACCTTTCCATATTCTTCTATTTCTCTTAGTAGTATAGGGCTCGCTTCTAAGGGTTCTTCTAATATAAATGCTATTTCATCGGTGAATGCCTGGAGTTTGTATTCCTCTTCTGCCAATATATACTGCCAATATATACAATAGAGGAGCTAGGGGGCAGCCTTGTCTTACTCCCTTATTTATCTTTATGGTATCTGTATTTTCCCCATTTATTAATATTTTTGCAGTTTGCATGTTATAAATTCTCTTAATAAATCCTATAAAATTTTCACCAAATTTCATGCCTATCAGTTGTTTAATAAGGAAGTTCCTTCATGTATGGCTTGGAGGGGTTTGAAGTGGGTCGTGATGCAGCTGCAGTATGGCTTCTGGTCCGTGGTCATGTCTCATCTTCTGTATGTTTGTGAGTCTGCTTTCTACATGGAAGTGTGCTGGTAGCATCTTGTGTGGCCCTCGTGCGTGTGGGTCTGGTGTCATTCTTCATGTTAGGTACTCATTTGTTCAAGAATGACACCAGACCCACACACACAAGATGCTACCACCACACTTCCACGTAGAAAGCAGACTCACACCCACTTCATGTATGGGTCCGACCGGATTCCCCCTATCTTCGGCTGCCCCAACAGGGCAGCCTTATCCTCCAGATCCTTCGGGATCGGAGGCACCAAGACAGCTAGCATGGCAGGTATCATGCAGAGTCGCAAATCCCTACCGTCGCCAAAGCCTGGCAAACTGGAAGGCCAATATCTGAGATGCTTTGTCAACCATCAACAGAACGATTGGGTGACTTACCTCCCTTTGGTGGAGTTTGCCTTTAACAATTCGCAGCATGCATCTACTTGCCTAACGCTGTTTTATGCGAACGTGGGCTACCATCCACGATTTTTCCCGTTGTCAGTTGTGGACTCCCTGGTCCCAGAAACACAAGAATTTCTTGAGGAGTTGCAGTCGGTTCACAGATTAGTGGTGCAACAACTGGAACGGGCAAAGGAGGACTACAAACGGTTTGTGGATTGTTCATGTCGGGTGACACCTCCGCTAGCTGTGGTTGACAAGGTGTGGTTATCCACAAAGCACCTTTGGGTCGATCGCCCGATTAAGAAGTTGGACCACTGCTTCATTGGTCCATTCCCTATTGAGGCGGTCATCAGTCCCGTCGCATATCGACTCCCCCTGCAGTGCTCTATGCGCATTGATCCTGTCTTCCAGTGTTCCCTTCTGGTTCCTGACTCCCCATCGTGTACACTCCATTCTCCTGAAGGTACAGCTTCTCCATCGGTACCCAGCGATGAGACCACCGCTGATGACACAGTTGTCAGCGTTCAGGATTCTCATTGGCTGAAGGGGAGATTTCAATACTTTGTCGGGTGGCTGGTGAATGGATTGGAGGTTCTCTCTTGGGTGGATGCTTCCACGGTTTGTGCTCCGGACCTTATCCGGAGGTTCCATGAACACTTCCCATCGAAACTGCATCTGGCTCATCAGACTCGGGGGAAGGGCCCTGCAGTGAGGGATAGTGTTGTGCCTCCAAGGTTTGAACCAGGTCAGTCAGCAGATGTAGGCTCGAGTGATGAAGAAGATCTGGCATTGAGATTCGAGCCTGCATTACTGAGCGATGTTGAGAGGAGTCTGGGGGAGGAGGAGGAGTTGACTCTGAGAGATGAGCCTGATTTATTAGAAGTTTCAGAGGCGTCTTCCTCTTCTGGAACTCCCTCCCTGATTGCACCTCAGGTGTTAACTGTTAATCAGGAAAGTGTGCCAGAGGCTTCATGCGATGATGAAACTGCCGGAGGCTGGCTTGATGCTAGGACTAGGAGAAGATTGAGACATCAATCTCAGTTAGAAAAGAGACATCCAGCCAAGGATTAATTAAAAAGACTGACACGCCCCTTCAGGGGATATATAAGGAGCGTGTTAACACCTCTACCCCGCTTGAAGCAAAGTGTGTTTTTGGTGCAAAAGAATTGCGCATGGCTGCGGCGTTGTGATTTATGGACAGTTCAGACTTGCCAGGCGGATTCCAGGAAGACTGCCAAGGACTGTGAAAACAAAAGCAGTTAACTCTTTTGGGTCTGGTTTTGTTTGCTTGAATATTTGAACTTTGGATTCTCACCTGTGGATACAGGTGAGACAGAACGTGTGTGTCTGTGTGTGTGTGTGCGTATGTGTAAATAAAGCACTCATTCCATTCCAATTCAATTCTATCATTAATATTCATTAAAATCTTAACATCTTTAACATTTCTTTTCAATTAAGTATCATACTTCCTTGGGAACACTTATAAACTTTCCATAGTTAATTCTTTTTTTTCCCATATTTCTCACTTATATTTTTATAAATCATTACTAATAATTAAAAATGTTCCTTTTAATTCTCTCAATCATGTTAATTCATTTATTTATTAACAAACATCCCACTACATAACAGTAAATATTTTATCCATCATCATATTTTCTAAAATTATTTCTATTTGTAATATAACAATGCTATCTTATGTACCTTTGCAGAATCCCTTTTGCAATTAAATTTTCACCCATTATCTCTAAACAAGATTATGGTTACAATCCTTATATCTTTTCTCTGTTTCTCCATTTCTTGTTTTTGTTTTTTAAAACTTCTTTTCCTTGCCTTCTTTCCCCTCTTCTTCTCCCTCCCCTTTTTACCCCCTCGTCTCTACACTTCTAACTCTTTCATCTGTAATCCCCCCTTCTGTTGCTTTCTAATATTATATTTATCTTTCAAATTGTTCTGCTTTTTGATTGTTTTTTCTAGTCTTAAATCTTTCACTCTCTTTACCCCCTTTTCTCCCCCCCCACTTAAAATTATTTGATCATTAAAGATGGCTTCTTCTTTGTCCCAATCTTCTTGTTCTGTAAGCGTTTCTTGTTGCTTCTCATAGTTCCAGATCTCCATTTCTAAGAGTTGAAATACAAAGCCAAAAGAACCTCTCCCTTCTTGTGCATCTTCTTTCCATTTTTTAAGTTCCATGTTCAGTTCTTCTAAAAGTGGTGCCATTTTAGACACTTTTAAACAACCACCCAATTGACTTTAGTCATTTAAATGCAATAACCAAAAATCCAAAGATCACCAAATAATCCAAAGCTATTTCATCTAGCTTCTTTTTTCAACTTTCTCTTCCTGGGGTTCTATTATTCTGTGGCCAAATTTCAGTTAAAATGTATCTTTTAGGAATCTTGTTGAGGTTTCACTGTAAATTCCTTTTAATTCCAGGCAGTCTCTAGCTCTTGATGAGTCAGCTTCATTCCTCATGTTCCTTCAGCAGAGCTCTGGAGGTCTCTGGATCCTTTTCAGCTCCCTCAATTAAATCCTGGGGCATATTGGGAACCATGAACCAATAGAGGTTGCATCCCATCCAAGGCCTCAGTAGCTTTCCTATCCCAGGAAGTGTCCAAGGCCTCAGAAGGACCATGCAACAGAACCTCGAGTATTATTTCCGGTACCCGTTGGAACCTCACTGGTCACTAAGAGCAGACTGGTCAAACAGATCCTGTCTCCCTGCATTGAGGGGAAGCATAAAAGATTCTCAAAGTCACCAGGCCACGATCTGGCCAGGAGAGAGAAGACCAGGGTAGATCCTCCTCAGATCAGGTTGGAATTGGTCTCTTTTGAGTTGAGCCAAGAAGGATAGAGGCCATGATGAAATGCCTCTAAGGTCTGTCTCAGGGATGGCAGATTCACATTTCTCGAGACCTTAAGTCTGGGGAACCCCACAGTTAACTGTGAAATGCCCCCCAGAGTCTCAGACATGGAGGTTGTCATGCAGCAGGAAGGCTGATACACGAGTAACAATCCCAACTGGTTCTGTGAATGAATTTTCAAGAAAAGACTTTCAGACTTGGAAATTCTGGGAGCAGCACCCCAAAAGACCAAAAGAGGCAACTGGACAACAATTGCTATCCTTTGACTAAAGCAACAAAAATTTGTAAGTGTTGCCAAAAATATTGCAGTTAATATCCTGAGATTCCTCCTTAAATTACATTTCTGTCTTGTGCCACCATACCCAAGTAGCACTCCTATTTTCTGACCAAACTAGGGCATAAGACAAAAATCCATCTTGTGTTCAAGAGTCACTTTCATGTAGGTCAAATATACAGCTTTCCCCATGACTCCATGTGCTCTGTGAATTACAGGAAGAGATAGAAACATGTTTTCCATTCTGCTGCATGAAGAGAAGCTATTGCTAAGGGGATAGGGCAAAGGCCTTTCCCTGTAATTATCAGAAGAAGAGTTATTCTTCATGTATCATCTGTGGATTTCTAGACACAAAGATCTTCCAGGATAAAATCTGCTTTTAAAAATACATATGAGTTCACCAGCAGGGGGGCAGAACGTGTCACCTTAGCTAGTCTTGCAAAGAGCTCACTCCTGGATTTGAAGAGTCTCACATGCCTTTGTTTCCCGTATGGTCAGAGCCCAAGCACTGATAAGAGGAAACATGGTTGCTATAAATTTGTCCTGGGGACCTCCAGGAGACACAGGTGGTATCTGATCTGCTAAAGTTCCAGTGAGATATCAGGAGCAAACCTGTAAATGACTTTCTGCATAAACTGTGATTTCTGTTCTAGAAGGGAAGAAGACAAGAATGACCAGGCAGGAGTCATGCTACTGTTGATGCTGATGCTCTTCTGTCTCCTGGTTCCAACTAGAGCAAAAAGGCTGCAAACCATGTGTATGTTCAGGGATTATATCGACTTAGGTAAAAGCTACTACAGGACTGGTGATCTCATTATTGGTGGGATTTTGCCCTTGGGAATCAATGTAAAGTCTCCTGCCTTTGACTTTAATACAGTGATGCATGTTTCAGAAAATGCGTAAGTTCCAGCTGGAGGGGAAACATACAGATAATTATTTCTTTGTTTAAAATTGAGGACTTTTTTCAGAAATACTTATTCTTATATTTGCACTCTCCTGGTGTAGTGCACATTTTGTGCGTTCTTGATAAATCAGCAAACTCTTAAAATAGGTTAGAATTCTCAATCTCTTCATCAGGAAGATGATAAACAAGAAAAATCAAGAGGGAAGTTGAGCTGGTCTAGTGAAAAACTCAAATCATAATATTTATCTCAACAGTAATTTGTGGTATAAAATTCAAATAAAAGGTCAACACACTTATAGTGTTCAGGAGGTACAAAAAAATTCCTCACGGTGTTGGAATAAGAATTGCCCATGAATAACAGCCTTCAGTAAATCTATAAGGTGACCCCTGCCAATTGTAGTCCTGTGCTCAGCAAGCTTTACCAAACTGAAGAAGCTGCTCCAAGAGAGACCTTAGATAATTACAATGAAAGGGGAGCAGTTGGAAAGGATTTCAGCCACTTCAGAAAAATGAATATGTCAGGGATGATAGAGAATATAAAATGGTTCATGATATCTATGGGAAGGCTTGTCTCCTTTCTCACAAACTAATCTAAGCTTAGCCAATGGAACTCCTTTGAAAAAAAATCCAACCCAATGAAATTTGGGGGTTTCTGCACTCAAAAGTCCCCCCAAACAGTGAAGCAAATTCTACAGCCATATACAAGGTTTCCTTTAATGTTCCCCAATGTTTTTCTCACTACAGATTAGTTACCAATAACTACCAGCAGCTCCTTGCATTGATTTTTGCTATCTCTGAGGTCAATAGGGATTTTCTTCTGCTCCCCAACATCACCCTTGGCTTCCACATCTATGGCCATTTCCAGAAGGAGAGGGATATTTCCTTAAACAGCCTCTCCATGCTCTCCTCACTAGGCCAAGTGGTTCCAGGTTACAAATGTGACCTGCAGGAAAGTCTGCTCTCCATCATTGGTGGTCTCAATGCCAAGTCGTCAAGGCTTATGACCTCCATCTTCAGCATTTTTAAAGTCCCACAGGTAAGAGGGCTTTCTTGGATATAGTGTGGAATAGAGAAAGATCAAAAGCACACACAGAAGCCAAAGATAAAACTAAAAGTAGCTTTTTGTTGGGGGGGGCAAGTGCATAAAATGAGCTTGTGAATCTTAGATTACTCTTTATTAAAGGGTAGCCATCATTTTAGTGCCATTTATTCTTTATCCAGTTGTTGGTTTATTCTCTTGTCTTCTGAAAACCAATAAAAATGGCTAAGGGAAGGAGATGAAGTTTGCCAGTCAAAGAGAATCACCCTGACAGCGAGAGCATCAACCACACAATGGTAACTACTAAAGTCAACCTGAAACTGTTACTTTGTCTTTGAAAACAGAATCTCTTTTTCTCCAGCTCGGTGTTGGCTTTGAGTTCTCTCCAGGAGAGAGAAGACTTTATCCTTCTTTCTTCCGGATGAATCCCAAGGAATCTTCTCAGTGTGTGGGTTTAGTCCAGCTGCTCCTGCATTTCCAGTGGAACTGGGTTGGGCTTCTGGCCCCTGAAGATGACAGGGGAGAACGTTTCATGTCAACTCTGACACCAATGCTCAAGGAGAAGGAGATCTGCCTGGCCTTCACACTAATGCTGCAACTTGATAATAGTCAAATCACTCTAAACAAGTTTATTCTCAATTTCCACACCTGGTATAAAGCAGAAGTGTTTATTATGTTTGGAGAAACACTTGTTACTCTCACAGTAATAGGGGGGGTACATTTTTATGAAACATTTAAAAAAAATTCATTAAGAAAAGTTTATATCTTCACTTCCCATTGGAAACTTGGCATGGAAGAATCTGAAGGATCATTGCTATTTATAAAGTTTCTCCATGGGATGTTGAATTTTAGGGACCACTCAGGGGATATCTCTGAATTCAGCCACTTCCTCCTGTCTTTAGACCCCTTGAACCCTCAAGGAGACGTCTATCTCCCTCTTTGGTGGGAAATTGTCTTTGGCTGCAAGATCCATAAATCAGGAGAGATCCCTCCAAAGGGGGGAAAACAATGTACAGGAAAGGAGAAAGTGCAGAATCTGCCGAATTACACTTTTGAAAAAAGAATGACAGGTGAAAGTTACAATGTCTTCAATGCTGTTTATGCTCTGGCACATGCTTTACATGAAATGTGTGGATCCAGAGTTGGACCGACCATGATGAGGCTTGGAAAGAGAATCTCAAATGTCCAGTCATGGCAGGTAATATTTTTGGCTTTTGACTCAGTCCACAGATGCTTAGATTGGAAGCTCTCCATATGAATTACTTCTGTTACTGAGTAAATGTGTGCATGCTCCCATAGCAATTCATCTGGGACCCTGTCCTGCTTTGTTAGTTTACCATTTGTTGTGACACTCAGCTTCTTCTCTGAAAACAGCTTCTTATTAATAATCGATGGAAAATAACAAAAGAGAGAAGCAATGTACAAGTTAGGAGAAATTTCTTAAGGAATGGTTTACCTTTAGAAGTCAGAGATGCCCCACTGCTGGAGTCATTTAAGAGGAGCCAGGAAATTAAAATTAAAAAAGAGGAATATAAATTTCAGGTATTTGCCGATGATATGGCATTTAGATTAGAAGAATCCTTAGAAACGAGCCCTATACTGTTAAGAGAAATGGAAAAATATGGAAAGGTGGCAGGGTTAAAAATTAATAAAGAAAAAACAAAAATGCTAACAAAGAACTGCACAAAGGAGCAGAAGGAAGAACTAACAAATAAATTAGGTATTCAGTTAGTAAATAAAGTAAAATACCTAGGCATCTGGTTGACTGCTAGATGCTCATCGGTTAAAAAAGATAACTACGATAAGCTAATGATGCAAATATCTAAAGATTTAGACAATTGGGTTAAATTTCAGTTATTGTTATTGGGACATATTTCAATAGTAAAAATGAATGTTTTTCCAAAAATGTAGTTTTTGTTTCAAACAGTGCCAGTCAAGTTGGAGAAGAATTTTTGAGTAGAATTAAAAAAATCTATATCCAAATTTATATGGCCGAGGAAAAAACCCAGAGTGAAGTATAAAATATTACAAAGTGCCAGGAAAAAAGGGGGATTTGGTCTTCCAGATTTGGAATTATATTATGATGCTGCTATAGTAAATTGGCTTAAAGATTGGGTTAAATTGGAAAACAGAACGTTATTAGTACTAGAGGGTTTTGATCTCCAACTTGGCTGGCATGCTTTCATGTGTGATGGAAAATTTAAAGAACATTCATATTTCCAAAGGCATCATGTAAGAAATGTGTTGTTTAATATCTGGGGAAATATTAAAAAAAAACTTGCTACCCAAAAGTTTCATTGTAGCTATCTACTTTGGAAGCAGTTACACACCCAAATGTATTGGACTATGAAAATATTGTTTGGTATAAAGGTTTACTGTATGACACTGGAGAGCTGAAAAATAAGAACCAAATACAAATACAAGGAAAGGAGATAGCATGGTGGCCTTCTGCACAAATACAAACCCATTACAAAAAAGATAGAGAACAATTTGGCTTTCATATGACTCCACAAGAATTAGATAAAATATGGCAAGGAGAGGAAAAGAAAGCAATTAGTAAAATATACAAATATCTTTTGGATTATAAATTAAAAGAAGAAACTGTTAAAGAATGTAAGATAATTTGGGCTAAAAACATGGGTCGTAGTATTGAATTAGATAAGTGGGAATACATTTGGCAAATAAATTATAAACTAACTATTTCAGTCTTGTATAACGAAAAATTATATAAAGTTGTTTATCATTGGTACCTACTTCCTGCGAGTCTGGCTAAGATGTTCCCCAATCTGCCACCCAACTGTTGGAAATGTAACTAGGTGCAAGGAACATACTTCCACATTTGGTGGACCTGCCCATGTGCCCAGAAATTTTGGAGAAATATTAGAAAGTGGATCTTAAATATAACAAAATAAAATTTAAAATTTGAACCTAAAACCTTTCTGCTAAGAATGATAGATGTAAACATGGAGAAAAAATACCAATATTTAATTTTGCATATCATAACTGCGGCCAGAAAAAGCTACACACAAAATTGGAAACTGTCTGACATCCCTTCAGAGGATATGGTGATTAAAAAAATACATGAATGCACTGAGATGGATAGCCTAACCACACTGAAAAAGAACAAACAAGATAGTGATTATTATGAAACATAGAACATTTGGTATGAGTGGTTAAAGAAAAGATAATATTTGACATGTGGATAAGTTATGGAAAAGATGGGAGACATGCATTTAATTAGAAACTACATAGAGAAATTAAAACATTACAAGAATGAAGGAGTTATTGTAACAAGGCAGATCACGTCAAGGATAAAGATAAAGAAATTTTAACCATTGTTCAATATATGCTATTAAATGTACATATATGTATGTTGATTTATCTGTTTTAAATGTATGTCAAATAAATGTTTTTTTTTTCCAATGAAAATAATAAAATAAAATAAAGAGACAGGATAGCCAGTTGTCTAAAACTGTAGAGGATCTGTTTCTTGAGCAGGAGGTTGGACTAGAAGATCTCCAATGTCCCTTCCAATACTGTGATTCTGTTTCTATATCAATCCTAGCACAGAGCAAGATTCAAACTGGTCCTAATGGGTTTCTGGTCTGAAATTCATCAGAATTGCCTGCATCAAAGGATAAAATGTTGGACCTCTCTGAATAGTGAAGTGACCAACCAGCTCAGATGCTTTCTTCACATAGCCCAGTTCATCAAACCTGGTTCCTGCATTCTGCAGATTTTGACAATGATCTAGAGAAAACCATTGGAATTTTCCATGGTTCTGATAGACAATATTTATTCATTTCAAAGATTCATTTATCAGTTAACAAGAACTTGGGCGAAACATGCGGTTTCATCAAATTGGAGTTGAAAGCAGGCCCAGTAATAAAGGGGAAACGTTTAGTTTCAGAATTAAATATGCTTGATTGCTCAGATCGCCACCAAGAGGTGGAACTAGCTTCTCAAATATAAACTCAACTTCTCAAGATGGCCATGATGTGATGGTAGAAGCCATGATGTCTCATTTGTAGCTCTAGCCCATATACTCCAATTCCTGAAGGTCTCCTTTCTTTCAGATTCTTCCCTATTTGAGGAATGTCCACTTCAACAACAGTGCGGGAGATGAAGTCATCTTCTCAGAAGATGGACTGGGATCTGCCCGTTATGATCTTCTCAATTGGGTACTTTACACCAATCGATCTTATGTCCCCATGAAGGTTGGTCAAGTAAATCCTGAGGCTCCCCCAGGCCAGGATTTCACCATTAAATCTGATGGAGTCATCTGGGCCACAAAGGTGAGCTGCAAGGAAGTATTGTAAGTCCAGGGAAGGATTCATCTCCCTGAGATGCAGAACATCTTTCAAACTTGAAAAATAATGAATTAAGCCAGAAATCATGGCAGTCATTTGATGAAAAATCTGCTTTGCATGTGATAGATTTGAGGTCTGATTTGTGTCATTCCATAAAGGATTAGGCTTGGGAACATCATTTGCTTGAAATGCAGGATGCAATTACAGGAAGCAGTGGTAATTTCCAACAACAATTTCCACTCAGTTGTATCCTCACAGTTCTTTCTTTGAGAAATGCTCTCATCCTTCCTCTGCAGGCTGAGATACTAGATCCAATCTCCCACATCCATGGGTGTGTCAGAAATGTGCCAGACCTGATTACCTCAGGATTGTTCTTAATTTCTGATTCACAGCAGCAATGTATTTGTTTAGAATGGATTCTGAATGTAGAATGTAGGAATAAGGAAGGGAAATAGGAATGGGGGAAAGAATGAATGCAGCTTAGGTCATCTCAAGTATTTCTCTTTTCTCTTTCAGAAGGTGCCCTTTGCCAGGTGTGGCATGAAGAGGTGCCATGCAGGAGAGAGGAGAAGAATTCCGGAAGGCAAGCAGGTTTGCTGCTACCAGTGTGGTGCTTGTCCAGAAAGGAGCATTTCTAACAAGACAGGTAGACAAGACTTCAAATGCAAATCTTCCAGGATCAAAGAAGGCATTCATTAAGTCGTTTTTTGTGATTGTCATTTTTTATGAGATTGTCCTAAAATTATATTTTTCAGCAAAACCTTTCAGTTTACCTACCTAAACTGCCCTGACCACAAAATCCATCTTTCTCGATCCTCAGAACTTCCATGCAAAATAACTTTAGGGCAGAATTTATGAATGTCCAACTTAGACTTCCACTGCCATTGTAATATCCAATTGCAAAAACAGCCTTCCAATTTTTCCTGAGGATGTAGCATGAGCAGTCTAAGCTTTAATTTTTATTACTCAGAATATACTTCTTTCATCAGCACTATCAACCTCTCAGGAAATAGACTTGATAGAGAAAGAAGGCATCCATTGATCTATGTCAATTTGATAGTGCAGCAGGAAGCAAAAACTATCTGAATTAATAGGTTTGAGGTACAAAGCAGAGAGGTTAAGGGAGGGATAATGTACCCACAAACAAAACGGCAATGTTTCTGGATAACAGATCTATCAGTTTTGTTTGTGTTCCATTATAAAATGGTGGAAAAAACAGGCAGGAATCTCAGACTGAGTGGCACATTATTCATGGAAGTGTAGAGTGAATGGAGAGCTGGAATGGAATAAATCCTTGTCTCTGGCTAATCTTATCCCCAGGATTATCATAAATGAAAGATGATTTGCTCTTTTTAATGAACCATAAATATTACAGTGGGTTATTTCATTATTCCCTTTGTGGGCAGGTCAACACAGAAAGAAAACCTTTGTATCACCTTTGTGAGAGGGAAAATATGCATGGTAGTTGCTCAAGAAATCCTTAGACAAAGACTTTTGATTTCAGATGCAGCTCACTGTGAACCCTGCCCAGAAGACCAATTTCCCAACAAGGACAAGGACCAATGTATTGCCAAGAAGATCCACTTTCTTGCCTATCAAGACACCCTGGGATATATTTTAGTTTCTCTTGGTCTTTTCCTCTCTGTGATCACTTCTGCAGTCCTGGTGATTTTCTATAAATACCATGACACACCAATTGTCAAGGCCAACAACCGAGATCTCACCTACATCCTCTTGGTCTCGCTTCTGCTCTGCTTCCTCTGCTCCTTCCTCTTCATTGGTCAACCAGGGAAGATCACTTGTCTCTTCCAACAATCTGCCTTTGCCATTCTCTTTGCCCTTGCAGTTTCCTCTGTGTTGGCAAAGACTGTTATGGTGGTTCTGGCATTCATGGCCACCAAGCCAGGGAACAAGACAAGGAAACTCTTAGGAAAACCACTGACCAACTCCATTGTCATAGTCTGTCCCCTGATCCAAGCAGTCCTTTGTGCCACCTGGCTGGGAACCTCTCCCCCGTTTCCCAGCATGGACTTCCATTCCTTGTTTGGAGAGATCATCTTGGAATGTAAGCAAGGCTCAGCTGTAATGTTTTATGGTGTCCTCTCTTACCTAGGAATTTTGGCCCTTGTCAGTTTCACAGTGGCATTTCTAGCTAGGAGATTGCCTGATAGTTTTAATGAAGCCAAGTTCATTACTTTTAGCATGCTGGTCTTTTGCAGCGTTTGGATCTCCTTCCTCCCCACATACCTGAGCACCAAAGGGAAATCCATGGTGGCTGTGGAGATCTTCTCCATTTTGGCCTCTGGAGCTGCTCTCTTGGCTTGTATCTTTTTCCCCAAATGCTACATTATTCTTCTGCGGCCTGAACTGAACTGTAGAGAAAATATAGTAAGGAACAAGAATTTCTAATTAATGCTAGGAATTGCCTCATTTATATTTGTCTTTGTTGCATGTTTAGAATGTGACAAGATTTCTAATAAATGATGATTTGAAAGAGGAATTTGTCCATAAAAGAATTCCTTATCAAGTTCCTGTCGTCAGTCTTTTGTTTTTTCATGTTTTCAAAATCACCTTAGTGAGGTCCAATGCACTGTATGGAAGGAAAACCAGTTATTAAAGATGTGTTTTTATTCCAGATATTTCTGAGTTTATATGGAAAAGGAAAAAACCCAGAACTAGATACAACCTACTACAAGATGCTAAGGAAAAAGGAGGATTTTATTTACCAATTGTATTTTCAGGCATGCTGTCTGGCCTGGTTAAAAGAGTGGGTGAACCTCCAAAATAAGAGGCTCCTTATATTAGAGGGCCATGAATTAAGGTTTGGATGGCACAGTTATTTGTGGTGTTTTAAAGTTAATGTTGATTTTAATAATCAGTTTCCTAGGTGTTCCGTACTAAGAGTTTGGAATAAATATAAAACTATATACAAAGTTGCCCCTTTTGATTTCCCATCAAGAAGCTTTTTCTAAAAGAAAAGAAATGGTGGCAAAGCCAGAATGATGGATGTACTTTGTACTTGAAGTGGAAAAGAATGAAACATTGACTTTGGGTATTACCAATGAGACTGATGTTTTTCTAGAAATGGCTAGTTTATAATATTATGGACAAACAAAAAGTTGTGATTTGATGCTAATGCTTTTTTTTACTGCAACAGAGAAAGTTGGAAATCAATATTTCTTGTTTTCTTTTCCCCAATTTCTCCTCACTTTTATCTCCCCCTTCTATTGAGCCTTCCTATTTACTTTTTTGTTTTATCTTATAACCTAATAAAAAATGTTACACTGGAAAAAAAGTTCATTTTATTATTATTTTATTATTTCAAGGAGGGAATTTTCGTATTTGGTTCCTTTTTATGTAGTTTATTTTTAAGGTACCATTTTAAAGGATTGGGTTCAATATCAGTGTTTTTATACATATACAGCTGTTTGAGGCTTCATAAAGTTTCCCTACCACTACTCAACTGTTTTGGAAATAGCAGGGTTTAAATCCCCCGCCCCAACCATCAAGATCTGCAGTGCTGCCTCATCAATGTGAGCCTCAGAGTGTCCCTTGGAGGAATGAGAGTGCATGGGGGCCAAGGATGTCCGGCAGTAGCCACAGCCCACTGGAGCCCACTGGGGCTCTGCAGTCCATGCTGTGCAGGTGAATCCAACCAGTAGGCAGAGATAGAGGCATGGGGGGAGGCAGGTGACCAGGCCTGCTGAATGCACCAGGTGGCCACCTACTCACCTGCCCACTCTGTCCCACCATTTACTTTTGCTTGCCTGTGGCCATTCCAGCTGGGACGGGGCAGGTGGCTGTGTGGCACCTTTGCAGGCCAAATCTCATGCTACCCTTCATGCATTTGCTTACACCTGAGGCTGTTACTGCCACCACGGGGCTCAGCCAGCACTGTCCAAACCTCTTCCTCCAGCTCCACTAGACACATGAGATGAGCCTCCCTCCCACCACCCCACCCACAGTGGCCCCAGTTTATGGGAAAGGTAGGGGGACCCCTCCCCAGGAGGCAGCCATGACTCTCCTCCCTACTCTTCTTCACTTGAGCACAGCCCCAAAGCTGACCCACATGCCCTACCCCAGCCTACCTCGGGACCCCACAGCCAGGCCAGCCCCTCCTCAACCCCTGCCTCACCGTCAAGCAGTGGCACTGGGCTTGTGGCCCCTGAAGATGACAGGGGAGAACATTTCATTTCAACTCTGATACCAATGCTCAAGGAGAATGAGATCTGTCTGGCTTTCAGTCTATTGTTCGAATTAGATAATGTTGAAATCACTCAGAACAAGTTTCTTCTCAATTTCCTCACCTGGTCTAAAGTAGAAGTGTTCATTATGTTTGGAGACTCTACTGTTATGGGCAGTGTAGCAGGGGCAATACATTTGTTTGAAAAATTCACAAAAGTATCATTTCAGAATGTTTGGATTTTAACCTCCCATTGGAAACTTGATATGGGAGAATCTGAAGACGCATTGCCATATATAAAGCTTTTGCATGGGGTCTTAAATTTTAGGGACTCTGGGGAGGTCTCTGAATTCAGCTACTTTCTTCTGTCTTTAGACCCTGTGAACCCACAAGGAGATTTCTTTCTCCCTCTATGGTGGGAAAGGATCTTTGGATGCAAGATCCATAAATCAGGAAAGATCCCTCCAAAGTGGGGAAAACTTTGTACAGGAAAGGAGAATCTGCAGAATCTGCCCAATTAAACTTTTGAAACAAGAATGACAGGAGAAAGCTACAATATCTACAATGCTGTTTATGCTCTGGCACATGCTTTACATGCAATGCATGGATCCAGAGTTGGATCAACTATGATGAGACCTGGAAAGAGGACCACAAATGTCCAGCCATGGCAGGTAATTTCTGTAGCTTTTTCCTCAGTCCACAGACACTTAAATTGGAAGCTCCCCATATGGATTTCTTCAGTTACTGATTAAATGTGTGCATTCTCCCATACCAATTCATCTGAGACACTGCCCTTTTTTAAGTTTACCATTTGTTGTGATACTCAGCTTGCTGTGTGAAAACAATTTCGGATTAATAATGGATGGAAAAAAAACCAAGGAGAGAAGCAATCATCACTAGCCATGGTCATCCCCATCTTCAAAAAGGGAGACCCCAGACTAGTTGAAAATTACAGACCAATCTCTTTATGTTGCATTGCCTGAAAAGTCATGGAATCAATTATTAACCAATCCATTACCCTCCACGTAGAAACAAACAACCTACTTTCTAATAATTTGGTTTCAGAAAAAAATATCCTGTAATCTTCAACTCCTACACTGCAAAAACATATGGACTACAAAACTTGATCAGGACAAAGCAAGTGACGCAATTTACATAGACTTCTGTAAAGCTTTTGATTCAGTGGTACACGTCAAACTACTCATAAAACTAAAATCTTATGGTATCTCTGGGCATAATTGGCTAGTTGCATTCTTGTCAAACAGGCAACAAATGGTCAAAATAGGGAGCGCCCTATCAAATCCCATACCTGTCAACAGCAGTGTCCCCCAAGGCAGCGTTCTATGACCAACTCTGTTTATACTTTACATAAATGATCTTTGGGATCATATTAATAACAACTGCATTCTTTTCGCTGATGGTGTAAAACTATTCAACACCACCGATAATACTGCTACCCTTCAAGATGACCTTGACTATGTATCAGAATGGTCAAACAAGTAGCAACTTCAACTCTCAAGAAACAAGTGCTCTGTCTTACATTTTGGCAAAAAAAATCAGAAAATAAAATACAAGCTGAATGGACATAACCTTGTAGATGCCCCCCACTCAGTCAAGGGCCTTGGAGTACTCATCTCTGATGATCTAAGTGCTACAGCCCACTGTAACAACATTGCCAAAAAGGCATTAAGTGTTCTTAAACTAATCCTGCAAAGCTTTTTCTCCATTACTATCGCACTACTATCTAGAGCATACAAAACATTTGCCATCTGTCTGGAATCTGCACTGCATATCAGACATAAATACAATCGAGGGAGTCCAGAAATATTTCATGAGAAGAACCCTCCACTCCTCTACTCGCAACAGTATACCGTATGCCTCCGGAAATTTTAAGTTTAGAAAACTTAGAACTATGCTGCCTCCAGTCAGACCTAAGCATCGTACATAAAAATAATTCATTGCAATGTCCTACCCATCAATGACAACTTCAGCTTCAATCTCAACAATTCACGGGGACACTGTTATGTCCTGAGGACTCAAGGAGTTCTCACTCAGGTCCACTCGCTTTGTGTGGGCGTTATTCCCCCATTCCCATTGGTCGGTTCTCCCCAGCAGCCGGCTATAAAAGCAGGCTGCGGGGTCCAACTGGCTGCTGATTGCTGCGAGCCAGTTCCAGGCTTGGCAAGCACGGTCAGCCCTTTATTTGTAAAATAAAGTACTGTTGCACTCATGCTCTGGTTCAGCCTCTCATTGCTCAAACTTAACACTGGCGACGAGGATGGGATGGCTACCAGAAGCACCTTGCAACCGCTGAGTCACTAGCCACCGATCTACAGCCCAGAGAGAGCGATCGGCTGGCGACAAGGGAAACGCTGATCCGCAGCCAGAGAGAGCGGTCAGCTAGCGAAACGAGCGATCAAAAAGAGCAAACGCAGATCCGCAGCCAGAGAAAGCGGTCTGAGTCAAATAGTTAGAAGCGTCTGTAGCCGCTTGTTAGCCCCGCTACGGGGAAAGTGAAGCGCTGCGAGCCGCAGCCGCTCTGCATTTGGCGCGAAATTCAAACGGGTGTCATTTGAATTTCGAGCCAGTAGGAATCACAGCACAGCGCTGTAGAGAGTCACTAACGCCCACTTTTTGGCGCGAATCAAGACACCTCCAACGGCTAGCAGCCAACGTGGTAACCCAGAGAGAGAGAAAGAGAGGGTAGCAAAAAACCTCTCCAGAGCTGATATCACTAGTAACTCACGAGCGTTTGTAGTCCCAGAGAGATTTTTTCCGCAGGTAGCCCAGCTGTTCCAGCACCATGAGTTCCAATCCAGTATTCCCAGCGTTTAAACCAGACGAAGAGAAGTGGGAATCGTATAAGAACCGTTTCAATCATTACATCGATGCGGTCGGCCTGTCGGATGCGGGAGAGCATCGGAAAAAATCCTATTTCCTAATCTACTGCGGAGCCACCGTTTACGATACCGCTGCAGCACTCGTGGTGCCGAGAGAATTGAAAAACGTTCCGTGGTCCGAGTTGCTTGAGATCCTCACAAACCACTACGCTCCCAGGCCTTCACAAATCGCCAGGAGGTTCACGTTCCGAATGAGGAAGCAATCAAGTAAGGAGACCATCAACCAATATATGGCCGCCCTCAGAACAGCAGCCCTGCACTGCGGGTTTGGAACATACCTGGAGGACATGCTCCTCGATCAATTAGTTTGTGGGGTCAAGGATCTCAACCTACAGAGGTGACTGCTAGCTAAAAAAGACCTCAACCTCGCGCAAGCGGTAGAGGAGGCCCTAGCAGCCGAGCTAGCAACGAACTCAGCCACCGAAATTCAGGGCCCAAGCGCCAAACTAGCAGCGTTCCCAGTCCATTCCGAAGAGGTGGAAGCGGAGGAAGGCCACAACGATGAGAACGATGTCCATCGCCTCACCAATGACAGACGGTCGCAGGTAGGGGCCAAACAAGAATACACCGGTCCACCCAAGCACATCACCCTGTGCCTAGCCTGTGGGGGATCACATCAAAGGGCCACCTGCAAGTTTAAAGGAGCCGTTTGCAACAACTGCCATAAGAGGGGGCACATTGCGAGAGTCTGCCAAGCCCCCCAAAGCGCTGCACAAAGACCCCCGTCCTCGCACTCGGGACCACAGAGGCAAGTATTAAACTGTCGCATGCACCGCCTTGCCAGGCGTACTTGCCACTCTGTTAGTAAAATTTCTCTCTCCGTTTCCCTAGAAGGTAAACCGTGCCACATGGAGGTTGACACAGGGTCAGCGCTCTCAATAATCTCGTGGAACACCCTCAAGAGACTCCACCCCAGCCTATCTACTACCCGGCTTCAGAGATGCCAGTTCGGTCTGAAGGACTACCAGGGGAAGGCCATTCCCGTGATCGGCAGAGGCAAGTTCTTTGTCAGTTTTGGAGCTTTTAAAGGCCACCTACCTCTAGTGGTAGTTAACGGCAATCTACCCACCTTATTGGGGCTCGATTGGTTTCCCCACCTCGGCCTAGGGTTAACAGGAGTCCATGCTGTCTCAACCTCAGACACTGACTCCTTATTCGCTGACTACGCAGATGTGTTCAGCGAGGAGCTGGGGTGTTATAATGGAACCCCCATCTCGTTCACCGTTGACCCCCAGGCAGTCCCAATCAGATTAAAACCACGTAGAGTTCCATTTGCTATTCGACCAAAACTAGACGCTGAATTGGATAAACTACTAAAACAAGGGGTCATTGAGCCAACAGATTTCGCCAAGTGGGAGACGCCCATTGTCACACCCCTCAAAAAAGATGGTAGCCTGAGAATTTGCTCGGACTACAAGACAACAATCAATAAATATTTACAAGTTAGCGCCTACCCCGTGCCCGTCATTCAGCACTTATTGCACACATTCGAACCGGGCAGTATTTTTGCTAAATTGGACATGTCTCAAGCATATCAACAGTTCCCTGTTGATAACCAAACAGCGGAACTTCAGACCATCGTCACTCACAGGGGTGCCTTCCGATGCAAGCGTCTCCAATTTGGCATAAGTGTTGCCCCAGGTATTTTTCAATCCCTCATGGAGCGGATTTTACAGGGCCTCCCTGGTGTAGTACCCTACTTCGACGACATCTTGGTCTCGGCCAGGGACAGACCCCAACTCTTCCAGAGAGTGCGAGCAGTGTTAGAGAGGTTCAGACAGCATGGCCTCAAGTTAAAAAAAGAAAAATGCGCCATTGCCACTAGACAGGTGGACTTTCTGGGTTATAAAATTGACGCCTCTGGCATTCACCCCCTGGAGTCCAAGGTCAGGGCGATCCACGAAGCTCCCACACCGACCTCCAAAACGGAGCTACAAGCTTTCTTGGGGCTCCTAAACTTTTATGCATCCTTTTTGCCCCATAAAGCCTCAGTAGCCGAACCCCTACACAGATTACTAGACAAAAAGTCACCGTGGCACTGGGGGCACAAAGAAGACCAGGCGTTTAACGCCGTCAAATCACTACTTACGTCAGAGGCAGTGCTCATCCAATTCGACCCCAACCTTCCTTTAGTACTGGCAGCAGACGCATCCCCTTTTGGAATTGGGGCGGTCCTTAGTCACCGACTCGCCAATGGCGCCGAGGCCCCCATCGCCTTTTTCTCCAGGACGCTCTCGGCCACGGAGCGAAATTACAGCCAAATAGACAAGGAAGCCCTAGCAGCTGTTGCAGCCGTGAAAAAGTTTCACGAATTCCTTTTTGGCCACTTCTTCGAACTGGTCACCGACCATAAGCCCCTCCTGGGCCTACTGACCGGCGACAAACAGACACCTCAAGTCCTCTCCCCTCAGATGACAAGGTGGACACTTTTCCTAGCGGCCTACTCATACAAACTTATCCACCGCCCGGGCAAAACTATATCCCACGCTGACGCGCTCAGTCGTTGCCCCTTACCCGCTCCGGCTGAAGACCCAGCTCCTGTCAATGCCATTTTTGAAATCACCCAGTTGGACCTGCCCATCACCGCCCTTGACATCGCCGCCAAAACCAAGGCAGACCAAACGCTTGCCCAGGTGCTCGACTGGGTGAGGAGGGGGTGGCCGGGAGGCAATGTTGATAACAAATTCGCACCCTTTAAGACTCGCATGCAGGAGCTGTCCAGTTTGCAGGGTTGTCTACTGTGGGGCACTCGAGTGGTCATTCCGACCTCGCTGCGTACCCGAGTCCTGGAAGCGTTGCACGAGGGACACCCCGGCATTGTGAGAATGAAGGCGTTGGCACGCAGCTACGTGTGGTGGCCGGGTCTAGACGAGGACATTGTCAATTGGGTAAGTTCCTGCAGCATTTGCCAGGAATCCCGTCCTGCTCCCCCCATCGCCACCCCTACCAGATGGGAGAGCGCCAGCGCCCCTTGGTCTAGAATCCATATCGATCTGGCTGGCCCCGTGCATGGAAAGATGTTCCTAGTGGTCGTGGACGCTTATTCCAAGTGGATAGACGTGGCGCAGCTATCCACGACCACCACACTAGCAATCACCAACGTGTTAACGCGCCTGTTCGTTACACATGGACTACCCGACTCCTTGGTCTCCGATAATGGCCCACAGTTCGCATCAGTAGAATTCAGCCGTTTTGCAGCCAACCTAGGCATTCGCCACATTTTCACAGCCCCATTTCACCCTGCGAGTAATGGGTTGGCTGAAAGGGCCGTCAGGACCACCAAAGAGGCCCTCGCTAGGTTTGGCAGAGATGACTGGCACCACAAACTCTCACGGTTCCTGATGAGCCAGCACTCAACCCCCTGTGCAGTCACCAATAAGTCCCCAGCGGAACTTCTGATGGGCCGGCGCCTGAGGACTGTATTAGATAGACTGCACCCACAATACTGCCCTGACTCTCCCCTCGCTTCCACTTCGGGGGTTAGACATTTTATGTTA
The DNA here is from genome assembly GCF_900518735.1 of Pseudonaja textilis. Next base: position 671,285 of record NW_020769479.1, on the reverse strand, counting down.
CAGGAGCCGATATTCGCAAGGAATTTCGCTGGGGACCCACTTTGGATTCCGGGCGAGGTCATCGCCGTCACCGGACCGAGGTCGTATAGAGTCAGGCTGGAGGATGGTCGCGTCTGGAGGAGACACATAGACCAACTCAGAAGGCGCCTCAGCAACCTCGCAAACAAGAATCCAGAGTCTCCAGTCGAAGGGGAACCGTCTCATCCGCCACCCAGCCACACCGCACCCAGTGACCAGTCTGCGCCAGCGGTCGTTCCGGTCAGCCCAAACTCGGACAACAGCGCCCAGAGAGTTGACCAACCGGATCCAACCCACGAGAGCTTGACCCCAGAAACCAACCCGGTGGTTTCCGAGGATGCCCAGTCCAGAGAGAGTGTTGGCGACACTATGCCAGCTCAACCGTCACAGACTGATACCGAACAGTCAGACAATGTTCCCGAGTTGCGCCGCTCCGGGCGCCAACACAAACCCCCCATCTACCTCAAGGACTATGCGTGTTCGCATCTGGGGGGAAGGGGTGTTATGTCCTGAGGACTCAAGGAGTTCTCACTCAGGTCCACTCGCTTTGTGTGGGCGCTATTCCCCCATTCCCATTGGTCGGTTCTCCCCAGCAGCCGGCTATAAAAGCAGGCTGCGGGGTCCAACTGGCTGCTGATTGCTGCGAGCCAGTTCCAGGCTTGGCAAGCACGGTCAGCCCTTTATTTGTAAAATAAAGTACTGTTGCACTCATGCTCTGGTTCAGCCTCTCATTGCTCAAATTTAACAGACACAATAGATGTAAACTCAAAGTAAATTGCCTGGAATACTCTACCTGATTCTGTGGTTTCTTCCACTAACCCCAAAAACTTTAACTTCAGACTGTCTACTGTTGACCTCACTCCATTCCTAAGAGGTCTGTAAGGGGCATGTATAAGCACACCAATCATGCCTACCATCCCTGTCTTAATGTTCCCTTTTATTCATATTTATTTCATATATTAATAATCATGTTTATACTTATATCTGTTATCTAATCAATGCTTGACAAAATAAATAAAATAAAAAAATAAACCTAGAACGTAGGAGAAATTTCTCAAGGAATGGTTCCCCTTTAGAAGTTGTGGGTGCCGCATTGCTGGAATCATTTAAGTAGAAATAGAATAGCCACTTGTATAAAATTGTAGAGCGTCTGTTGCTTGAGCAAGGGGTTGGACTAGAAGACCTTCAATGTCCCTTCCAATACTGTGATTCTGTTTGTATGACAACCACAGCACAGAGCAAGATTCAAAGTGATCCTAATGGGTTCCTGGTCTGAAATTCATTAGAATTTCCTGCATCAAAGGCTAAAATGGCAGACCTCTCTGAATGGTGAAGTGACCAACCAGGTCAGATGTTTCCTTCCACATGGCCCAGTTCATCAAACCTGGTTCCTGCATTCTGCAGCCTTTGACAATGAGCTAGAGAAAATCAGTGGAATTTTTCATGGTTCTCATAGAAATTATTTTTTCATTTCAAAGATAATTATTGTAGCCAAGTATCACAAGAGGAAAATCCTAAAATTAAATTTAGATCGGAGAACTAAAATTCTTGAGTTTTGATGAAATTCGAGTTGGAAACCATACCCTGTGATAAAGGAAAAATGTTTCATTTCAGAGTTAAATATTTGGTGTTACACACAATTGCTCAGATCACCATCAAGAGATGGAACTAGCTTCTCAAATATAAACCCATCTTCTCAAGATGGCCATCATGTTATGATAGAAGCCATGATGTCCTGTTTGTAGCTCTAGCCCAAATACTCCAATTTCTGAAGGTCTCCTTTCTTTCAGATTCTTCCCTATTTGAGCAACATGCAGTTCAACAACAGTGCTGGAGATAGTCTCCTTCTCAGAAGATGGACTGGGATCTACTCATTATGACCTTTTCAACTGGGTTCTCCTCCCCCATTGATCTTTTGTCCCCATGAAGGTTGGGCAAATAAATCCCAAGGCTCCCCCATTAACTCTGATGGAATCATCTGGGCCACAAAAGTGAGCTTCAAGGAAATGCTGTAATTTCAGGGAAAGATTCATGCATCTTTCTAGCTTAAAAAATAAGCCTCTCTCAGCCTGCAGAGATTCCAGTTCCAATCTCCAGCATCCATTGGTGTGACATGAATGCCACTGGCTTGAATCCTTCAAGAGCTGTTCCATATTTCTGATAGATGGTGGCAATGTATCTCTTTAGAAGAAAATCTGAACATAGAAGTTGGAATAAGGAAGGGAAATGGGAATGGGGAAAAGGAATGAATGCAGCAGGTTAATTGCTGAAGTAATTTCAAGTATTTATCTTTCAGACCATCCCCTTTGCCAGGTGTGGAAGGATGAGGTGAGAAGCAGGAGAGAGGAGAAGAGTTCCAGGGGGCGAACAGGTTCGCTGCTACCACTGTGATGCTTGTCCAGAAGGGACCATTTTTAATCAGACAGGTATAGCAGACATCAAATCTAAATCTTCAAATCTAAATCTAAACATGACATTCATTAAATCAATATATGTTGTTATTGTCTCATTTTTGATAAGATTGACGGGCACTCAAACTTTTCAATAGAACCTTTCAGTTTAGATATTTAAACTGCCCTGGTTACAGAGGCCACCTTTCTCGATCCTCAGCAAGGATAGTTTGAGGGCAGAACTTATCAATCCCCAATTTCCATTTCTGCTTCTACTTTCACCTCCAATTGGGAAACCAGCTTCCACTCTTTTCCTGAGGAAGTGGGCCATGTGGTCTAAGCTTTTAAAGTGTGCTTCCTCGGGCATCTCTATCAACTTCTGAGGAAACAGAGCTGCCAGAGAAAGAGGAGATTCATCTATCTATGTCTCTTCAATAGAGCAGGAGGGAACAAAAAAAAAAAGTCTGAATGAATAGATTTGAAATAAAAACCCGAGACCTTAAGGCAGGGATAGTGCACACACAAACAAAACACCAGCATTTCTGGATATCATTCTTCTTTGTGTTCCATTATAAAATGGCAGAAAAAACAGGCAGGAATGGTGCAAATACTCTCAGTATACATAAAAGAAAAGATACTATTAGGATAATCCTAAATGAAGGGTGGTTTGCTCTTTTTTTAAAAAAATTTTTTTTTTAATTTTAATTATAAGAATGCAACACAGTGCAGCCATTCTAGCATTACAATTGTTATACATATATCAATTTTACTTCACCATTTGCAATCCTCTTGTTTGATACATTGTTTATTAATTATTCTAATCATCATAGCTACTTATGTTCTGACCTAGCCTTCTTCTATGAAACGAATGATAAAATTTATTCCATGTTTCATAGTACTCAGATTCCCCCTTGTTTTTTTAATTCTGGGGTTAACCTATCCGATTCTGCATAGGCCATAATTTTCCATATTATCTCTGTTTCTGGCAGTATGCTTTCCTTCTTCCAGTATTGAGCATATATTATTCTAGCCACCGTCAACACATGTACTATTAGATAAATTAAATCCTTCTTATATTCTTCTGGTGTTATTTCTTGGGAGAAAAATTCCGGCTTAAATGGAATACGCTGTCCCACCATTTGTCCCACCCATTGATGAATCCGTCCCCAATAATTTTTTGCACCAGGTCCACCACATGTGAAAAAAATGTGCCCGATGCATCTTTGCACTTCCAACAATTTGGAGATAAACTTTTGAATATTTTGGAAAGCCTTGCTGGCAGTAGATGCCACCTGTAAAACATCTTATAAAGGTTTTCCCGGTATGCCGTGGCCAATGTTATTTACTTATTGGTGGTTCAAAGCTTTTGCCATTTAGCCAATTCAATATTATAACTGATTTTTTTTTGCCCATGCCACCATTGTTTCTTTTACGTGATCTTCCTCAAGTTCGTATTCTAATAAATATCTATACAGTACTTTTATTACTTTATCATCAGGCTCCAACAAAAGGTTATTCAGAATTGTTAACTCTTTATTAATGCCCCATGTTTTCCTGTCCTGTGTGTATCTTATTTGTATTTGTAAGTAAGACATTCTACATTCACCCCTTGTGCTACCAGTTCTAATCTAATTTTCAATTCTCCCTGTTCATTCAGTATGTCTCTGTATGTTACAATCTTCTCCATATTTATCAAATTTGGATGTATAAATGCTTCTAATGTAGAAAGCCAAATAGATGTTTTCATGTAATTTTGATATTTGATTTTGTTCCAAACTATTAACAGTGCCTGTCTTAAGTAGTGTCTCTGGAAATATTTATGTGCTGTACCTTTTTTGTACCATAAGAAGGTGTGCCAGACTGTTTGAATATCATGGCCCTCTAATTTTAACAGTCTTTTATTCCTCAATGTAATCCATTCTTTTCATTCGCATTAGAGTTGCCACATAATAATATAACACCCATTCAAGCAAGCCAAATACTCTTTTTCTTTAGTGTCTTGCATAAATTTCAGCTTAATTCTTGGTCTCTTTCCCTGCCATATACATTTTGACATTAGTTGGTTTAGAGTCTTAAAGAAGCCTTTCTCCAGTTAAATTACACATGGGTTCATTCATTATTCCCTTTGTGGATAGTTCACCAGAAGAAAGGCAACATGTATATGATCTTTGAGGGAGGGATAATGTGCATGGTAGTTGTTCAAGAAATCCTTAGACAAAGACTTTTGATTTCAGATGCAGCTGACTGTGAACCCTGCCCAGAAAACCAATTTCCCAACAAAGAAAAGGACCAATGCATTGCCAAGAAGATCCACTTCCTTGCCTATCAAGACACCCTGGGATACATATCAGTTTTCCTTGCTCTTTTCCTCTCTGTGATCACTTCTGCAGTCCTGCTGATTTTCCATAAACATCATGACACACCAATTGTCAAGGCCAACAACCGAGATCTCACCTACATCCTCCTGGTCTCCCTTCTGCTTTGCTTCCTCTTCTCCTTCCCCTTTATTGGTCAACCAGGGAAGATCACTTGTCTCTTCCAACAATCTGCCTTTGCTGTTCTCTTCTCCCTTTCAGTTTCATCTGTTTTGGCAAAGACTGTCATGATGGTTCTGGCCTTCATGGCCACCAAGCCAGGGAACAAGACAAGGAAACTCTTAGAAAACCATTAATCAACTCCATTGTCATAGCTTGTCCCCTGGTCCAAGCATTTCTTTGTGCCACCTGGCTGACAATTTCTCCCCCATTTCCTAACTTGGACTTTCATTCTGTGTATGGAGAGGCTATTTTGGAATGTAAGCAGGGCTTAGCTTTCATGTTTTGCATTGTCCTTGCCGATCTAGGTTTTCTGGCCCTCATCAGTTTCACCATGGCCTTTCTAGCTAGGAAATTGCCCGATAGTTTTAATGAAGCCAAGTTCATTACTTTTAGCATGTTGGTCTTTTGCTGTGTTTGGATTACGTTCCTCCCCACATACCTGAGCACCAAAGGGAAGTCCATGGTAGCTGTGGAGATCTTCTCCATTTTGGCCTCTGGAGCTGCTCTCTTGGCTTGTATCTTTTTTCCCAAATGTTACATTATTCTGCTGAGGCCAGATCTGAATTGTAGAGAAAATATAGTAAGAAACAAGAATTTTTAACTAATGCAACAGCTGATCTCATTGATATTTGTATTTGAGGCATGTTTAGAATGTGATAAGTTTTCAGAAAAAAATTCATGACATGAAGGACAAATTAGTCAATAAAAGAATTGCTTTTCAAATGCTGCAACTGGTAACAATATGTCTGCTTTCAGCAACAATCACCCAGCCATTTGTTTATCATGTCTTCAAAGTAATCTTGTCTTCTCCAGGTCCCTGTGTGGATGAAAATCTAGTTGACAGCAGCAAGGATAGTACATGTAAAATATTGGAAAAAATTAGAACACCCCATCAAAGGAGGATATAATTTTTAAAATTTTAGATTGTGCCAAAATTGACAGATTGAATTTAAAAATAACAGATAAAGAGGACACAGAATATTACCTGACAGCTGATAAGCACTGCGCATGGGTGTGCAGCATTTGAAAAATCACTTTTTTACTGCTTTTTCAACCTCAGCTGTGCTGCGCAAAGCAGCTGAGGTTGAAAAAGCAGGAAATAAAGGACAGGTAAGAGCCCGGGCGGGCAGATGGGCCAAACAGCAGTGAACAGAGAACAGGTTCAGTGTCTGCTGCTCTTCAGGGCTACCAGTTCTACAGAGCTGGGCAGAACTGGTAGCATCTCACCCCTGCCTGATATGGAAAAGTTTTTATGAATGGTTAGAGACAAAAGGTAGAAATTAGATGAAGAAACATCATTGCTATGTATGAATTAAATATAAAGATGATTCCTAATTACAAATACCACAATATAATCAACAGAAGTATAAATAATCCAATATAAAGAGAGATTTAGCTAAAACCACTCTGTTATATTATTACTATAGTTACCAGTTTGTGTGTGTGTGTGTATACATACACACACACACACACACACACACACACACACACACATATATATATATATATATA